>CM057092.1:11032980-11375480 GCA_029959045.1 Taenioides sp. WSHXM2023 | reverse complement strand
TGTAACCTTGGTCTCATACCACAAGTTACACTTTCTTAAAGGTCCTATATTACGCAAAAACTGACTCTTGTGAGCTTTAGGCCATGTTAGAATGTTGTTACTTCATCAAAAACATACCTGCAGTTGTGTTTTGTTTCATTCACACATGATATTCTGGTTTATTACTTTGTCTACATCTCCTAAACTCAAAATACTCGGTTCTCTCTTGTGATGTCATGAAGCATAGTTTTCAAGTTAACAGCTCCTTTTACCTTTAGTTCAGTACAGATTCACAATTCCAGGGTGAAGTATCCAAATGATTCTGTGAATGGAGTTTAAAAACACAGTGGAGCAGTTCCTCTATTACCATATGACATCACAAGGTGGAACAGAGACACCAACTAAATATGCAGGATTTTTGTGTTAAACATGTGTGAATGAAGCAAAACACAACTCGAGGTATGGTTTTGATGAGGAAACAACTTTAGAACAAATGCAAAAAAAGCCTGATGAAAGCTAAGGGCCGAAACTTTGCTATTTTGTAAATAAAATCACTGGTGCTGCAAGACAGAAAGTGTGCAAAAAAACATCTTCTTTCGTTTGGCAAGAGCTACACATGCCCTCTCTTATGAACCTGTCTTAAAGTGGGATGTGCATAGTTTTTCTGTTGTAAAGCATTTATGTGTGTTGTGATTTGGTGTTTTGGTTCTCAAGACAATTATTCAACCATAAAGCTGAATGAGCCTCAAATGAGTCTCTCATTTGGGTTGCCAGTTTCAATGCTGAAATCCAGTTGGTGTAAAGCTAAAATGCCTCTCTCTGATCTGAACGTTCACTACCTAAACCCCAGCACATGCAGTCAATCATGAGGCAGTGCTAGTGCAGCCTCTGCAGCTCAGTGTGAGGGAATTCTGGAGGTTCTGAGCTTTCACATGAAGAATGGACTGTACATATAAGAATGAGGAAAAAAAAAACAACTTGTATGTGCCTTTATCTGCAGGTTATGGCACTGGCAACCCAGGTTTTCTTGTAATTGCACTACCTTTTTAAAACAGTAAGAGCACAGACTACACACAGTTCATTTAAGTTTTCAAAGTTGACAAAATTGACCAATGACGAGTCCCCGGGAGCTTGTAGTATTAACTAATATCTGCTTAGCCCTTATTTGTTCAGCTTGTTCCTTCCATGGCTGTATCCTTGATCTCTATCTCAAACATAATATTTTGCTCCTCGTTTTGCACAGGCCTGATTGCGCTAATGACCCGCACACCTGAACCAGCCGCGCTAACAGGCCAGGATAAATCTGGCGTGCCCCTCTCTCCCACATGTTTGCGGGGGCCAGAGGTTAACGGCCCCTGAACGACCCGGGGCCCTTGTCCATCTGCAGGAATGCACTGGGAGCCTTGTAAATGCCCGCGCTAATGCAAGCTGCCTGCTGTCCGCCGCCGCGCGCTCATCTGGTTAGAATCATGCAGTCAGCTCGCCCATTTCCCCGGTCGTGCCTCGCTCTCCCGGCCCGCGATGCCTCATTTAGGAGCAAACACGTATGTTCCCCTCCACACACCTGCAGCCCTCACCCCGGCCCCAAGTTCATTCAGGAGGGAAAACAATACTTTACACGGCGCAATTAAGGCTAACCTAATGTGGGGTTAGGGATAGCAACATGGGAGCATTAGCATAACAAAGTAGGGCAATTAAAGTACTAAAAGACAATATATAACTTTGTGGCCTAAATAACTTCAAAGCTACTTTTAATCCTCTTAATTTGGAAGTACTAATTTGGAAAACTTTGAAATGGATGTTTTGTTTTATGTAATCGTTCATGTGTTGTTTTTCCTCCCCTTCTCTTTCAGATGCTCTGCTTCCAAGCTTGGCTGTTTTAGAACATTTGCAACAATGCTATTGGTAGAGTTGTCCAAAGTACTGAAAATCAGATACTAATCAGTACTAAAACTAGTATAGAAATTAAATAATCATTTGAACAAGTATCGATGCTAAAAAAGTCATATTCACAGGACAGAAATTAACCTTTCCTGAACAGCTTTAAAATGATCTTGAGCTGTATCAGAGCAAGTATAAGAGCTCATAGACTAGTATACGCCCATGGACCACTGTGGAACCTACAAGACCACTGAGGATTACACAGATATAAAGTAATGGTAATGTAAGAAGTATTATGATTAAATGTTGAGAATCACATTCTCTTCTAAATAATAATAATTGTATCATTGTGGTATCAGAATCGGTATTGAGTAGCATTGAGTCCATTCCCTGATATCAAAATCGAGTTGGGAATTTTAGTATCATGACAACACCACTTTAAGTAGAGGCAATACTCTGAAGAAGAAAAAAAATAACTTTAAAGACACGCTGTGTAACTTTACTGGTGGAGCTTCTGCTACCTCCATGGAGATCTTTCTTTGCTTTGATCCACAGTATTGCATTAGATGTACCTGTCTTGCATTTAATTAATTACAGGCATTTTTATTACCAAAAATACCTTGACAAACATGCTTTGTGCTGTGAACAGGGTCGCCTCTCCACAGATCTGACCTGTAACCTGGTCCTAGTCTCATATACTTAACACCTTGGAAATAGGTACGGTTTATGTCCTATAATCTTGTTGTTTGCTTTACCGTCACATCAAAACTCCACTCTGGTCTCTGAGGGTTGTGAAAAACACTTATAAACTCATCGCTGAGAATAATTAGGATGCTCAGAATACATAAGGTCCTGAGGAATAACTTTGGACCACTGCAAAAGGTTTAAAATCAATTACGTTTTCAATGTATATGTATATCTGTATACTGCGCTCATACATAGGCAAGAGAGGTGAAGTGTCTTGCTTAAGGAATGAACTGCAGCAAACATTCGAACCTGGAATCAAACCATATCATTTGACTCATACATCAGTGGGTACATTTATATGGGCTGTAAAAATCATTACCCAGTCATGTGATCAGATTGTTGCTGTTTACTTTTCCAAAACAGATTAAAAAAACGCCTGGTTGTCTGGTAGTCAGTCAGTGGATTTTTAAAGAGGGTTTATTTTACTTCTATGGGGTATTAACTGCAAACACATAATATATTTAGATCACCATGTGCCTTTTATTGTTTTGAAAATGCTGTATTTGTCAAAAGTCACTCCCTTTTTGTATTACAATCGCTGTGAGTTCCGCTAATGAAACTACCGCACGTCACATCAAGTTTGTGAAGTTGTAGTTTATTGTTTTGTATCATACTTTTGTATATTTATGGAGAACTGTCGAGTGGGAGCATGGGTGATGAAGGCTTATGAGCAGAGCATTGCACAGAATCTTACACCTAATCATAAGAAGGGTTCGAATAGTGCCTGGAAAGATCACTAGATTACTCAAACATGCATGGATGACATCTAAAACCTCAGGCATGTTTTTGATGAGGGTTTAACGTTATAACGTGATAGAAAGCTCCAAAAAGTCAATTTTGCATAATACCTCCTCTTTAAAGTAACTGTTGTCTGTTGTATTTGGAAGATAAAGTATAAATTTGTACCTTTTCTCTTTCATTTATTAGCTGGACTGACACCAGTGTATAATGTATTACAGTAGTCAGGACGTGTAGAGAAAAAAGCATAGATCACCCGCTCCAAATCACTAAAAGATAAAACCGATTTGAGTCTAGATAAAAGCAGTCTTTTTTTTTTTTTCAGTTTAACCCTTCATTTAACAAAATAAAGGTGTTGTCATTTATTTGTATTTGTCTCATTATAACTATTTAATTTAGGCAAGTTTTTGGCCCATGCTTAACAACCAGGGAGTAAAATTATAAACTTCACAAAAAAAAAAAAAAAAATAATAATAATAATAATAATAAATAAATAAATAAATAAATAAATACATAAATAAATACATAAATACGTAAATAAAAACAAATTATTAAAAAAGTATATTGAAATAATAAATATTTTAGTAAAATCTTAAATGGGCGCATAACGTTAAAAATATGTTCATTATGGTTTAGTGAAATGAGTAGTCTAACCTGTCATTTGCACTTTAAAGGTCTTATATTACACAGAACTGACTCTTGTGAGCTTTAAGTCATGTTTTAATGTTATTACCTCCTCAAAAACAGACCTGGAGTTGTGTTTTGTTTCATTCACACATGTTCGAGTAACCTTTCATTATTTGTCTGTCTGCATCTTCAAAACTCAAAATGTTCCACCTTGTGATGTCATGAAGTGGTATTCAAATTAGCAGCTACTTTTTCCCTTTTGTTTAGTAAAGATTGGCCATTCCAGAGCTGAAATCATCCAAATGATTCTTGTGAAGGTGTGTGGAGTTTAAAAACACATCTGAGCACTTCCTGTATTATCACATGACATCACAAGGTGGAACAGACTAAAAGAAAAACACGGCTGAAATAAACAGTTTGTGTGTTAAACATGTGTGAATGAAACAAAACACAACTCCAGGTACGTTTTTGATGAGGAAACAACATTATAACATAGATCAGAAAAAGAGTAATATGAGCCCTTTAAGAAAACCCACAGGGAGAACATGCAAATCATACAGTAACAAGTCAAACAGCTTGAAAAGTATAACGTTTGAAGCTTTGGTATAGTATAAGCCCGACACCCCCTGTGCTTCACCCCAGTCCTAGTAAAACCATGACGCCCATACATCACTTTGGTGCTTAAAAGTCAGTGTGTAAAGTCTCCCTCAAGACCCGGGCGCTACCACGTCTCGGAGTTATTCAACCTACGACCTCTGACCCTGCGCCGGGCCCCCGCTGGTGACCTTTCCTCCAGATGCCATTCCGCGGCCCGCTCCCACCTCTGGAATCTGCTGCACATTAGCTTAGCGCCAGAACAAAGACGTGGGCAGATTAGCGCGCAGGCTAGTTATTAGTGCTGATACTGTTTTACTGGGGTCAGATGCAATGATAGGGAAAATCGCGGTGCTTTAACAGACAGCTGGTAAAGAGCGAAAAGGAGAGGACAGGAGAAAGTGATGGCGTTTGGAGACGTTTTAGATCATCAGAAATGACCAGATAGAAGTTCATGTTTTAAAGGTGCGCTGTGTAACTTTTCTGGTAGAGTGTCTGCCACCTGCTGGACTCCTTGTAGTTTTTTTCCTCAGAAAATTCTGTTTTATGACGTTTAATTTAAAGATCTCCATGTTGACAAACAGGCCAAATCACCAGGCCAAGTTACAGGTCTGTACAGGACTGTGGAGAATTGGGCCCACTCACAGTAATCATGCTTGGTTTTGCGGTAGTTTTGAGAAATTTTTGAAAAACCTTGAATAAAATTGAATAAATACAAAATATATTTGTTTAATGCCATGCTGTGGAACATCCTAAGCAAGGCAATGCAATAACATCACCATGGAGACAAGACTTTATTGACGCTTTTGTATTTGTTTATTGTTGTAAGGCGACCTTCAGTGTCCAGAAAGGGGCCTAATAAGTAAAATGTATTATTATTATTATTATTATTATTATTATTATTATTATTATTATTATTATTAAACCGACCTTCCAGCAGAAAAACTTTTCTGCTGGAAGGTTTCACAGGTTTCACAGCACACCTACAGGCAAGGAACCCCACCAGGTCAAGTTACCCTGCTTACAGTATGAATTCATGTTTATTGTTGAACTTATGAGGAACAAGTTGAGTTAAAACAATTTAACTCAACAATTTAACAAAGGAAAAATGCATAAATTGAGTTTTATAAAGACAAATTCAAACTTAAATGCAAAAATTCCGAACATGATTGCTTTTTGTAGAATGGCTTCATATACTTAACATGTAAAGTGATAACAGTTGATTACACAGTTGCCTTAATTCAGGGGTGTGCAAACTTTATTCATCAAGGGCCACATCTTAAAACACACGAAGCCGAGGGCCGATTTGAGGGCCACAATAATTCAAACATGAGCAGTTAACAGGTTCAAATGAGCCACCAGAACTTTAGTCATGCTTACATCCTCAACAGGACACTATACTTGCTACTGACTTTATCAAGGTACATTTTCCAAAACAATAAAAAGTGCTGATTATGGAAATATGGGCCAATTTACCTGGGCATGCCTGCCTTTATTCTATTGGCGCTTACTTTATTAAATGCAATATAATAACATGAAAACCAAGCCCTCTGACCCTCACTACCATATGATTACGTGTTAATCATAAATTTTTGTTAAGGCCCACTATTTATTATTCTTTAACAAATGTTTATCAGTTTTTACGATTAGCACCAGCGTTCTTAAACGGCTCTCTTGTGAATATGCCTATAATGATTACAGAGATAAACTAGGTCAACAAATCTGCATTCTTTTTACATTCTATAGGAGAATTAAGTCAAATTCTCCCATACAATATTGACCTTTTCTCCAGCTCATTTTTAAACTTATGGTGGATTTCAGCTTCCTGTTACATGCAACGTACAACTGTTGTATTTTTGCTTTAGTCTGAAACCCATGGACTGTTGACAAAGTTGCTACAGTGTATTTGTAATAAAGCTGGAGAAGCAACCAACTTTGTATTTGCAATTTATTTTCTTAATTCAAACCTAACATTGTTAATTTAATACTGGATAGAAAAGAAGCTTTGAGTCGTCTTGAAGCAACATTTTTACATTGGATTTTATTAACATTATTGCTTTGAATTTAGTAATAAGCAATTGTTTCAGTTATCTGACAAAATCTTTAGCATTAAAACAACATTTTTGTGCGGAATCAGTTGACAAAACATTTTTAAATAAGTTCAACATTTCATTTCTTAGTGCATGGACAGACAGTTCTCTCTGTTGTGGTGATGAATTAAATTTCAATGTTTGCATTTGACAAACGCCCTACAAGACATCATTTTCATCTATCGTTTTTTTTTGCATATTCCGCATTTTGTTATAACACAAGTTCCTATGGTTAAAGACGCACTGTGTAACTTGTCCGGTAGAGAGTCCGTTACCTGCTTGTCTCCATGGGGATGTGCCTAGAATGTTCCACAGTATGGCCATAAACTTATGAATCGCCATGGAGACTTGCAAACCAAATTACAGGTTAGATTTGTGGTAAAAATGTATGTTTTTTAAGATATTTTTGAGCAATAAATAACACCTGTAGTCGAATAAATGCAAGACAAATTAGTTTAATGCCATACTGTGAACAATTTAAACCAAAACATTAACATCACCATGGAAACAAACAGGTAACGGACCCTCTCCAGAGAAGCTACACAGTGCACCTAAATGCTGTTTTTGACCTATTGATTAGCACTTTTACTTCTCACTAGCCTTCTCTTCCACCTCTCCCTCCTCTTCCTTTAATCCACATGACAAACCCGCCCTCCCTCTCTTATGTCTTCACTGGTCGCCGTAGTTGACCCGTTGCCGTGGATATAGTCGTCTCTCCGATAGCGTTGTTAGCGTAGCGGTGCTAGAATGTCTGAACTGACAGTCCATGTTTCCCGGAGCTGTGTATTCATCACAAAGTCTTTGGTGGGAAGAGACATAAAGACAGGAGCTGACCCTGCAACACGACCTCTGACCCCTATGACCCCGGGGGGACACTTTTGCAGGAGCGGGTCAATCACTGAGAGTTGACCACAGGCAAATGGTGGAAACTGGACGTGGCAGGAGCAAAGTAATTGTGGGAAAAAATACGTAAAAACTGTATTTTATAGGAGTGGAAAAACAACACTGTAAAGATGATGTAAACATTATGAAATTCTGACTTTTGTTTTTCTTTCACTTGTTTTGAGTAGTTGTATATGGTTTAAAAAAAATGGGGCATAATCTACACATTTATTTTATTTTATTTATTTATGTTTATTTATAATAATTGCACTTGGAAATCATACTTTTGCATAATTTAAAACTATGATCAGAAATATGTTGAAAGAAGTCAACTAAATGAAATTCTCAGTGCAAATAAATAAATATAAAATAAAATAAATAAAAATAAATGAAATAAAAAGTAAGTTCAGTAATGCAGATGTGATTTTTACAGCGTAGTCTAAAACACCACTAAATGCATTAATATCAAGACCAACATTAGAATACAAGAATTCAACACCAAATTTCAAAATCTGAGTTGTCTTAAGGTATTTGTTGTCCGAGATTCTTCCCAAAGCCACATGATTGGACGAGCTGACAGGCGAGGTCAGAGGTCATGTTTGGGGCTGACTTCCTGCTTGTGTTACTGTAGCATCTGCGTGTTAAAGGCTCAAGCTTTTTGACCCTCGGGTGCTTCATTAGAGAGAGGGACACTGCGGGGACGTTTACAATGGACTGATGGCTACAACAAAACAAAAAAGACAAAAGCTAAGAATGAGTGTGGATTTACCAAAAAAGGGTAACATTAAAAAAAAAAAAAAAGGGAAAAAAATGTTAATAAATGTATTAACTATCTGTTAATTGTGAATTGAGTCTGTTCATGATTTATTAAGGCTGATTAAGGGGTAGTTATTATAAAGTGGTACCATAATACATAATATTTCTGATTTAAAAAATTAGAATAATACAAATTTAGAGTAGCAATTGACACAAATTTCCCAAATACTCATTATACACTTAAAACTGTATCAGTTGTTTTCAGTGGTCCCAAATTATTCCTCACTTACTTTAACTAATTATTCACCGCGATGAGTTTATAAGCACTTTTCACACTTTTTAGACACCAGAGTTTGAGGTCATAGTAACCATAACCTGCATGCTAATGTACACTTTGTGATTATCAGACAGTAAATGCTTTATAATTGAATGCCGATAGCACAGTGGATTTATTCTGATCACAAGAGCTGCTTATACAATATATATGTACTGCAGCAAGACACATTTTGCTCAAATACATGGAAAGAATCAGTACAGGGCCTTTAATGTAAACTAACACAGTGGAAACATAAAAGGTAATGGTAAAACAGATTTTAAGATTAGTTAAAATGTTATGTATTAAGAATATTAATTACAGTAGTTCAGAAGATACATTTATTTATTTATTTTTATGGACCTGGATTTTTTTATTTAGAAATTCTTAGTATTTTTTTTTTTTTAATTAATTATCTTGAAACCATTTGCAAATCACATCAAATTAATTAAATAAATAAAAATGTTTTACATAGTTGCACAATGGTATACAGATTTATACAGATTTTATGCTTTCAATGTGGCTTAAAAGTACTTAAACTTTAGTTACTTCAAAATACCTATGTAGCTTAACATAGTCTGAGTGTTTAGGTTAGTTCTAGTCCTTTTGAGACTTTTGACCCTCAGGGGCTTCATTAGAGCTGGACGAGCAAATCACTGCACTAGTGATTGAACATGCTCACTATCGCCGCCCTGTCAGTGGAAATCCATACACTATTGAAGACTAATCTATTTACACTTGTGAAGGATCGTCAACATCTACTGCTTCATTTGAGCCAGTCTATCAGAGCCACTGTAGAACTGTGTGTGTGTGTGTGTGTGTGTGTGTGTGTGTGTGTGTGTGTGTGTGTGTGTGTGTGTGTGTGTGTGTGTGTGTGTGTGTATGAGCTGTCCTTGTAGTGTTATGGTCCTTTGTATTATACAAGTGTCACATGTTATTGTCGTATCGATGTTCTTTTACACTATTTAAATCTGCTCCAGACAAGCAGAGTGAAGGTTTGAATCAAATGACTGGTTCTCCATTGAAACAGACATTTATTAGTTTGCAGTTCATGGAAAGAAATTAGTGTGTGGGCAGAATTGTGGTTCTAAATGTATTTAAGTGTTTCTGTAATCATCATTACTGTTGTGGGACAAAATCTCACTGAATTAAAGTCCTGAGGTAGAGGCGACTGGGCCACTGTGGTCAAAACGTCATTCAAATGGAAGCATTTATTTAATATTTGACTGAGATATTATACTGTACTCACCACTTGGAACATTAACTTACTTACTTACCTCTCTGATGGGGGGACTAAACTAAATGATGAGAGTCTCCTTTAAACAAATACTGATGGCACTACTTTTCATGTTTAATCCTGCACATTATCAAAGAGCTTCATTAAGATGCCTCTAAACTGCTTCACTCTTCAGTGCATCAGCAGACAGTGAGTCCTCATGCAGGTTTCACTGTGTTAGAGTCAAAAGTGTTTACAAGATTCCTGGCTGAGTAAAACAACTCAGAAGAAGAAACACTACAACATGGATCAAAGTTTCATCTAGTGTCTCCTGCCCTCTGCTCCTGTGTGTCTGTGATGAAGTGGTCAGTTCTGACTCATCCACAAGTGTCCAGCACACACACTGGTCACAGCCGCCCTGAGGCAGCCCATTAACCAAAGTGCCCCCAGTGGAGGTGTCTATGTCTGTGCTGACCGCTCCTCTCTGACCCTCCGCCCTGTCCAGCTCTGACCAGCAGCTGCTCTGGGGCCTGGGAGGGGGCGTTCATTAGCCTTCCACCCCTGTATACCTGCTCAGTGTCCAGGAGCCAGTGGTGAGGCACACTGTCCCTCTCTCCAGCTCAGAGACAGGAGGGACAGACAGGAGCATGAGACAGGAGCGGGACATAAGAGTGGAAGACAGAAGGTGAAGTTAGAGGCGAGAGACAGAAGTGGGAGACAGGAGCTGGAGCCATAAACTAATGACAGAAGTGAGTGCCAGGAACGGGCGGCAGGAGCAGGAGTTGGGGGGGGGGGCGCGTCAGGACCAGGCGGCAGGAGCAGCCTGGACCTGTCAATAAGAGTTCTCAGTGCATCTCATCATAGGTTTTCAATAGAGTTGAAAAACTATAGAGTGTGAGGCCCGGGGAGGTGTATTGACAATGAAATGCTACCCACTGCTGAAGCCAATATCTGATCACCCGCCTCACAGGACAATTGTTCCAAGATGATCATTCAAAATAATATGACAAGAGTTAAAGAAGGCATATTGTGCTTGTGTGTGCTATATAGCTAATAACCTATGACATACATGTGCCATTGTGTTATAATGTGAGCATTTAAAACACAATATTTATATGAAATGATGTCATAAAAAAAACAAAAACAAACAAGAGTAACTTCCGCATTAGAAAACTGCGGTGCCCAATGGGAGCTAGCATAAACATCATTACAACAAAGAGCTGTGAAGTTCTTGGCACGTCCAATGAATAGCTGCAGATCACAATAGCTAGCAGCAGATTTTTATTTATTTTGTACCAAAATAACCAAGCAGCACTGCCAAATCCTACTCGTATCATTGGTTAAGAAAATTAAATTGAAGCCGTTGGTGTATGCAGGTGAAAACGGATTTATCTGCAAAATGGCATCTTGAAAATAAATAATTGAAGAAAATTCTGAAAAGTCAATTTTGCATAATAAGTCTGCTTTAAGAAATAACCTACAGCTATTGTAAGAGTGGAGGATTTGAGGGTTTGGCGTATTATTTTATCACAGTTTCTTATAGGTCCTTCCCATTTTTAAAATGCTGAAAGTGTATTGTGATGCTGAAACGTTATTCATTTATACTTACCTCCTTTATCTTATCCTTATTAAACTCTTGTGAGCTTAAGCCATGTTAGAATGTTGAACCTTACCCAAAACATATCTGGAGTTGTGTTTTGTTTCATTCACACATTTTTGAGGAACCCTTTATTATTAGTGTGTCTACATCTCCCAAGCTCATAGTGCTCTGTTCCACCTTGTGATGTCACAAAGCAGTAGTTTTCAAATTAACAGCTCCTTTTACCTTTGTTCAGAAGACAGAGGCAATTCCAGGGTTGAAATTATGCAGATAATTCCAGTGAAGGTGTATGGAGATTAAAAACCGCAGTGGAGCACTTCCTGTGACATCACAATGTGGAACAGAGTGCCTTCAGTTTGAGAAAAGAACACAGCCTAAATATGCAGGGTTTGTGTGTTAAACGTGTTTTTGATGAAGACACAACATTATAACACAGATGAGAAAGTAGTGCAACATAGCCCCTTTAAGTCCTGTACAGTCCCGTGTAGTGTCTCCTCTCCCTCTCACCTCTGCAGCCCTGTCCCTGTCTCTCCTCTCTCTCCCTGTGGTCCAGATTACCCAGCGTCCTCTGTGTGACGTGCTAACCTTTAGCCTGCTCCAGCAGTGCAGTGATGACGCTAATGATGAATGGACCAAAATACACCCATCTCCAACACTACATCACTTTGAACCATTCACCGGATACAAGTGTCCCGACTCACTCCTCCTCCACCTCCACGGATGTTTTTCTTTCATTTACTTTGGCCTCGGTTAATAAAACAACACAATATTCCAGTGTATTAAACTAAGAGATTAGTATGTCCAAAATAGCCCTACTCATCCAGTAATCTAAGAACGATTATCAAGTACAGATGGAGGTATGCCATTTAATAAACTATAGTTCTAATGATGATTTATTTTATTATTTTTTTATGCAAGGTCTCTAGCTAAAGGTACACTATGTAACTTTCTTGTATTGAAAGATGCCTTGAAAGACATACATTCTTACTCTCAGAAAAGCTTAGTGCAAAGTCAGTAAACTGGCAGCTTTGTGTTCAAAAACTCTCAGAAACTGATTGTCGGCTGCCTCCAGTGGCCACTGCAATTTCAAGTACTACGTGACATCACACATGACTGCCCTACCATGTGTTTCTGATTGCAAACACGTGGCAGCAGAGTTTGAAGTGTGGAGACCAATCACACAGTTCCTCGTATGTCCAGACCCTGCCCCTCACTCTCTTCTTTACTCGGCGATAAATAAAACATGTTGACACAAAACAACATTTGTTAGGATTAAGGTTAAGGCTAGCAAAAGAACATACAAATCTGTTAACTTCACAAAAGTTTTGTCAGTTTGCTGATGGGACATATTTATATTTGCATGAAGGGAGGAGTTAACTGCACTAAGACTAACACACCTATTTGTTTACAGTTTCTGTTTGTTAGTCGATTAAACTACACTAGTGTGAACTGTGCCTGAGTCATGTTAGCAGAATCTTTACGCTATGATGATGCAAAATATGACTCAGGGAGAGTGGCAAAACATCTTCACTATTAAACTTTTCTCCAGTTGACAGAATTAAGTGTGCTTTTACTGAGGAACCTACCTGGACGGCTGAGAGATTACACAGACATAAAGGTTAAAGCAAGTTATTGTACCCATAGGGGAATTTGTCCTCTGCATTTGACCCATCCTTAAATGCAGCTACAGCAACCTGTCAGGAGCAGTGAGTGCTGCTGTGGTCTTGGTCAGGACTATCTTGGCTGGAGGATTTGACCTGTTGCGCATGTTTGAGGTTATTTCTGCTAAAAAGAATGTCTATTGGCACCAACATGTTTGTTTTGGTTTGTTTGGGTGCTGATTGATCTCTCTGATGCACCAGTGGTTTAAAGCTCAAACGCAGCATTGAAAATTGATACAAGATGGATTCTCCAGAGTTTAAAACCCAAATGTATTTATATTTACTGTCACCTGACGCTGCACCCCTGTCATCCACTTCTCCTGACATGCACAATCCTCAGTACCACAGGATGAAGAATGAGTCAAACGCAGACAACAAATACCCTCCAAGAACAATAACGTTTACCCAGAAGTCAGCGGAAACGTGTCCGGGTCCCGCTCCTCTTCCTCCTCTTCCTCCCTCCACCACTTGTTGTTCTTTCATTTCTCTTGGCCTCCGCTCATAAAAATGCAAGCCAATTTTCCAGTGCGTTAACCCAGGGAGCTCTTTAATAGTGCCGAGTGTGACTGGCTGAAAGATGGATGGGCCTGCCTGCTCCGAGTGGACGCTGTTCCCAGGCACCGGCCCGGGCCGAGCTCCACAAAGGCCCATTGAGAAAGAGACTTGACATGAGCCCCATAAAGTGTCCACCCCACAAAAGCCCTGACAGTCCAGAGCTCCAGCCACGGCCGCCCTCCTCTGCTCACACTCCCCAGGACAAGCAGCTCTGCCCAGGCTGAGCTCGCCATCGTGGCAGGCCTTTGTGGAGGTGGCTTTGGTGGAAGGTTTGACAAAGACTTTAGGAAAAATTAAAAAAGTTTAAGGCAGAAGTGGAAGTAAACAAAATTGGATTTAAGTAGGAGTATTGTTACTTAAAAATAATATAACACAAGTAAAAGTACATAATACTCCAAGAAAAAAAATATATTTAGACTTAGGTAAACTTTATAGATTATAGAGAAATTATTTGAACACAGTAGTTCACACATCACAATATATTATAATTTAATAACAGAGCAAAGAGCAAAAATATAAATGGTAATAGTAAAGAAAAATACGTGAAAAAATAGTCAAATAAGGCATAATTATACAAATGTATAAATTTATGTTTATGTAAAAATAAACATAAAATATATTAAATACATAATATCAACTATATACAAGAGGTTGTAAGGAGAAACTTGTCTCGTAGACAAATCAAAAATGAATTTGTGAAACTTTACTTATAGATATGATGATAACCTTTAATGGGGAAAGAGGAGGACAGAAGCTAGAGGAGGAGAAGGAGAGAGGAAGGGGAAGTGAGCAAAGGAGAGAGAGAGGAAAGAGAGGAGAGCAGAGGAGGGAGAGAGGGAGGAGGAGGGGAGGGCAAAGGAGAGAGAGAGAGGAAGGCAGAGGAAAGAGAAAGGAGAGAAGAGGCGAGAGAAGAAGGAGGAGAAGAGAACGTTGCGAGGAGAGGCGGAGAGAAGAGAGAGCAGAGGAGAGGAGGGGGAGGCGAGCAGAGAAAAGAGGGAGAGGAGGGCTTAGGAGAGAGAAAAGGGAAGAGGAGAGAGAGAGGAAAGGAGAAAGAGAAAAGAGAGAGGAGAGATAAGAGGAGAGAGAGCAGAGGCCTTGATATGACATCAGCCTGACAGTGTCAAAGTCACGGTGCTGCACTTTACCAGATTAAACCTGAGCAGAGAAACAGAGAGACATACAGGATATGACACATGTGCAGGGAGGTTTTTATTTTTATTTATTTGTTTATTTTTATAGAGGTGATTTTTATACAAATATACTATTACAATCTTAAAAAACATGAAATTACTTGATGCAATTGCACTGTGCAATGCAATAAATGCAGGCCTATGATTTTTTCCATGTAGGAGCTGATTATAAGAGCTTCCTGATTGGTCAGCACTTGATGGAGTGGGCAGGGACAGTGGAAGTAGGTGGAGACAAAATGGTAGCAGAGATTTAAACTTGCCTGAATGGATCTCATATCACATTTAATAACACATTTTTTATTGAGAATTCTAGAGTGACTTAAGCAGTGGATTAACACCAAACATGAGTTAAATAAAGGTCTAAAGAGCGAGAGAGAAGAACTTTTCCGGTGGAGGGTCCGTCAACTGTTTGTTTCTATGGATACGTCATTTCTCTGCCTGGAATGTTCCACAGTATGACCTTACATTTATTCAATTACAGGGGGTTTTATAGCTCAAAAATACCTAGAAAAACAGACATTCTGACCTTGAGCGGGGTCGCCTCTCCACAGATCTGACCTGTATTTTGGTCTGGTTTGGTCTTCATTAAAATAGGTTTAATACCATACTGTGAAACATTCCAGACAAAGACAAAGCAACAACATCTCCATGGAGAAAAGCATTTGATGGACCTTGACCAGGAAAGTTACACAATGCACATTTAAAGAGCTCTATTTGAGGAATAGTGTTTGAAAAAAAATAAAAAATAAAAAAAAATACTAACAAATAAGATTATTCAAATAAGAGTACTGTTACTTCAATCAAAATGTTAGGAGTGAAATGTGAAATATATTTCCTACATGCATTTCAGAAAACCGAGTTATCAGGTTTTAGACATGAAAACTGAACATTCTGTATTTTGCAAAGGACATTCTATGTAATTCACAGTTGTACTCATTGTGATTTCAATTTTGATTTAATTACATTTAATTGTGTGGCCCTAAACATATGATATAATAAGTTAATGAAGCGCTGTAGTGTGTACTGAGTAATAGTTTTGCAATGCACCTGTCTTTTCCTGGAGCCTGTTGGACTTTCTGTCACCTTTTCACTCCAGCATGTGTAATGGATACTTCAGTGTTTGAAGAGGGAACAAATACAAGTATATATATGTATGTATGTATGTCTATGTATGTGCGTATATGTATGTGGAGCAGAGGCCTGGAGATTAGCGCTGCACCAGCTGCATCACACGTGTGTCTATGTTTAGACCAATCAGGAACCAGGGCCACAGCCTCAGTGTGAAGGAGGGGTCAAGAGCAATATCAGCTTCACAAATACAGCGTTTTCCCATGTGTGTGGTGGATATAATGGGGTACCTTAATTTTGTTAACTGCTGTAAATTGGTATCTGAATGAGATGTTGTGGTGATAGGACCCTCAACCTTGGACTGAAAAAAAATCTGTAAATAAATAAATAAATAAACAAATTAAAATAAAATAAAATAATAATCATACGGTGTTATATGGTGGTTTATAATGTGACCATTTACCTTTATAATTGCAACGGGCTGGACTTTCCATTTCTCTGGCGTTGCCCGCGGGGAGCCGCGACGGGCAGGTGTGGCCTGCTCATTGCTCCACAGCTCAGCCGCCGTGTGCACCTTCGGGTTGGGGACAGGTCTCTCACTGTTGTGTCAGCCTACAGGCCGAACATCAATGCCGAGTATCCGGCCTTCTTGGAGTCTCTGGGAGGGGTACTGGACAGTGCATCGACCGGGGACTCTGTTGTTCTACTGGGGGACTTCAATGCCCACGTGGGCAATGACAGTGACACCTGGAGAGGGTTGACTGGGAGGACCAGCCTCCCTGATCTGAACCCGAGCAGTGTCCTGTTATTGGTCTTCTGTGCTAGCCACGGTTTGTCTATAAAGAACACCATGTTTGAGCACAAAGGATGTCCATCAGTGCATGTGGCACCAGGACACCCTAGGTGTGAGGTTGATGATCGACTTTGTTGTCGTGTCATCTGACCTCCGGCCACGTATCTTGGACACTTGCGTGAAGAAAGGGGCAGAGCTGTCAACCGATCACCACCTGGTTATGAGTTGGGTCCGCTGGCAGAGGAGAAAGCTGGAAGGACCTGGCAGGCCCAAGCGCATAGTGAAGGTCTGCTGGGAACGTCTGGCAGAGCTCTCTGTCAGGGGGACCTTCAACTCACACCTCCAGGAGAGCTTCTCCCAGAGTCCGGAGCAGGCTGGGGACATGGAGTCTGAATGGGCTTTGTTCTCGGCCTTTATTGTCAATGCTGCCGCTGTGGCACCGCTGCGGTGCCTGTCGTGGTGGCAATCCCCGAACCCCGTGGGAGACACCGGAAGTAAGGGATGCCATCAGGCTGAAGAAGGAGTCTTATAAGGCCTTGTTGGCTCGTGGAGCTCCTGAGTCAGCTGACAGGTAATGGTGGGCCAAGCCGCTACCTGTTGGTTGGGAGGAGTTCGGAGAGGCCATGGAGGAGGACTAACTAGGCGGATCCGTGCAGCGTCGGCAGTGATGTGGTCGTTGTGGTGAAGAGGGAGCTGAGTCAAAAGGCAAAGCTCTTGATTTACCGGTCAATCTACGTTCCTACCCTCACAAGGGTAGGAACGTAGATTGACCGGTCATCATGAGCTGATGACCGAAAGGACAAGATTGTGGATACAAGCAGCCGAAATGAGTTTCCTCCGCAGAGTGGCTGGGCGCTCCCTTAGAGAGGTGAGGAGCTCAGTCACACAGGAGGAGCTTGGAGTAGAGCCGCTGCTCCTCCAGGTTGAGAGGAGACAGCTGAGGTGGCTTGGGCTTCTGTTCCGGATACCTCCTGGACGCCTCCCTTGGGAGGTATTCCGGGCATGTCCCACTGGGAGGAGGCCCTGGGGGAAGACCCAGGACACGCTGGAGAGATTATGTCTCTTGGCTGGCCTGGGAAGGCCTGGGGTCCCCCCGGAGGAGCTGGAGGAAGTGTCTGGGGTGAAGGAAGTCTGGGAGTCCCTGCTTAGACTGTTGCCCCTGTGACCCAGTCCAGGGTAAGCGGAAGAAAATGGATAGATGGATAGATGGATATGTAACTTTTCTGGTGGTGGGTTCATCACTTGCTTGTTCCCATAAAAATGTTATTGCTTTTGTATGTCATGGTCCACAATATGCTGTTCAATATTTCTATTTCCATGGATACAAACAACAAGTAATTAACACTACCAGGCCAAGTTACAGGTCAGATCTGTGGGAAAGCGACCCTGCTCATCGTGAAAAAAGAAAAGTTACACAGTGCACCTATAACAGAGTAAAGTTCAGAGTTTTCAACAGTCTATGTGGCTGTAGAAGAAGCTTGCTAACACAGTGAATAGAATGCAGAGAGTGTGTATAAGACTTTGAATATCATAGTTTATCTGAATGACTTTGCACATGTGTTCTTTGTATTCGTTTTACTTGTGTCTGTTCCAGTGCCCTGGGCTCCTCTCTGAAGTACTATGATTGTGGTAGCACATATCTTTCCTCCAGTCCTTGACCTGCAGGTTGTAAACATGTTTCTGGTGGTTTGGAGGAGGAGGGGGAGTCTGTCGTCAGTGAGGCCCGAGATAAGGCGCGAGGGCTGAGCTTGTCCCGGCCTGTATGCCCCCTCTGCACCTCCACGGCTGCACGCTGCCCCCACAGCTCAAAGATCACAAGTGACAGGAGATAGTGTGATAAACTGTTATGAACTTTTAGACAGCTTGAAATGGCTGCCTCCTCAGAGTTGTGTTTTGCTTCATTCACACACACACACACACGCACGCGCGCACACGCACACACACACACACACACACACACACACACACACACACACACATTTGGAGTAATTTGAATGTTGAAACCATCACCATTCTTTGTCAGAGCTCTTTAGAACTTTTACACTATTGTTTTTAGCCTCATTTTAACGGCTTTGCTTTTCCTGTTTATTATTGGTTTATTATTTTAAATTATATAAAATATTTCTTTAAAATGTTTATATAATTAGTTGTATGTTACCTGTACAATTAATATCTGATTTCAAAAAAGGACATGCAATAAGTAAATACACACACACACACGCACACGCTCACACACACACACACACACACACACACACACACACACACACACACACATCACACACACATACACACCACTCAGCGACCCGTCCTCACACTGGGCCACATGGGTAACAGCTCCACAGACAGGGCAGGAGCCACAGCCACAGCCGGGGCATGGCCCTGCTTCTTCACCGCCTCACCTCCTCCAGGAGCAGCCACATGTCTCGGCTCAGACCCTGATCAGGGTTACAGCGCCAACAGCTGAGCAGCTCCGTCTGAAGATCAAGTGACTCACAAGAATCAGGTTTTATTAGTTTGTTTAACATTTTCTATTTCTGAGCTCCACCGTGTTCAGAAGGACAAAGCTAATCATTATTGAAGAATGCAGGTAGCTCTAACTGCTAGGGTTTTTAAATCAGATTTTAGGACTTTTTTCACATAAAACACAATCAGTGCATATAACTCAAGTTATTTGGCCATTTTTGCGTTGTTTCTCCACTCCACACTTGATGGTGTAACTTCTGTGAAGACCCTGAGCAAACAGGAGGAGGAGGATTCTTGTTCTGGGCCTGATCTCTGGAGGCATGGAGGACGCTTGAGGACTTTGGACACAACCTCCAGGACATGTCCCATTTGTGGAGCGGGGACAGCGCCTGAACAAGGGTCCATCTGTACACTGCAGGTGAGAAAAGCATTTTCTAAAATCCTTCCCTTGCACAAATGTTTCATTATAACTTCTAGGACAAAACTGCTTAAAGAGGGAGTATTTTGCACTGGGGTATTAACTGCTAACTCATAACAAATTTAGATCACCATGTTACCTTTTATGAGTTGGGTTTGAATAGGGCCCAGGAGAGATCACTAGATTACTCAAACATGCGTGGATGACATCTGACACCACTTCAGGCATGTTTTTGATGAGAGAACGTTATAACACAGGGGAAAGTTCCAAAAAGTTGATTTTGCATAATACCCACTGTTTAAGAAAACTCAGCTTGTAGAGTGAATGTGTCTTGCATCTACAGTATTTCCATACACATCACTTACCTCCTTAGATTTCTCAGCTAAAACTCTTCTAGCCCCTCTCTTCTCTCACATGATACTCTCTTGTTTAATTGAACCTTCCCCATCTCCACTCCTCCAGAGCAGTACCAGCCCTCTTAAGCACTTTTCCCACAGCAGTGCACTTGACACATCCGCGATGGGAGCAGGGACCAGACCAGCCCTGACCATTAGCCATGCATGAGCGGCCAGGGGTCCCTCTCCTCTCCCCAGAACCACTTTGATCTCTCTGGAGCAGTCAAGCAAGACGCCAATCATTCTGTGGGCACATAAAAGCTAGCCGAGCGCGCCCTGGTATTTAGCTTTATGTTTATCTGTGTTATTATCGCGGGCAGGGGCGGGGGCAGGGCGGTTGCAGGGTGGGCAGGTGCAGGTGGGCAGGTGCGGTGATTTCACAGGCGCTTGGCAAACTCAAATGGAGCTTGGTTTAATAGGGGCAGAGCTAGTGACTCCGGATTGAGTGTGATATTAGCAACTGTGCAGATATCAGTTAAATTTACTTGAGCAATTTATTAAAGGTACAGTGTGGAATTTTCTGCAGGTGGTGCATCACCTGTATGATTCCATGGAAACAGAAAGTTAAAACCATACTTTCTCCATGGAGATATATGGGGCTAAATAAGTTATGTTTGCGGAGATGCAAGCCTGCTCATAGTAAGAACGCATGCTTTTCTAAGGTTTATTTCTATGGTTATTCTATTTTTTGGCTAAGATGTTCCATACTGTGGCTTTAATAAAATTGTACTTCTCAGAGTAGTTTTCAGACACCATACTTTTACTCATACTCGAGTAATACATTGTACATTGTAGCAGTACTCTTACTTGTTTGTGTAATCCCTGAAGAAGCAGGTTAAAAATGTTGGTTATTCTCACTGTGAGTAAGTCCACAAATGACAAAAACTTTATGTTGACAATATGAAATTATTTAAACATTTGTGTTTTAGATATGATTTAGTTTGTCTAATTTTTGACAGGGGGTCTGCCACATGCTTGTCTCCAGGGAGTTGCTATTGTTTTGCTTGGAATATCCCACTGTATGGCATTTAACATATTTACCTTGCATTTATTCAATTACGGATGTATTTATTGCTTATACAATCCTTGAAAAACATACATTCTTATTGAGGGCACTCGCCTCTCCACAGACCTGACCTATAACTTGGCCTGGTGACGTGACCTGCTTCTTTCCATGGAGATAACTTTAATGCTATACTATGGAACATTTGAGATAAAACAGCCTGCACCTCTACCTGGAAAGTTGTGGAGGAAGAATTTCACACATAAATGGTACATTAATTAAAGTGTGAGATCTCATTTGAAACAGCTACACATGACGAGCATTCATTCATATCTGTCCTGTTTCAGATTCCATAGGTCATGAGTTTACAGTAATTACACATATGTGGAGCTGCAGGCACTTTCAGTATTAAAACACAATCTGTCTTCTTAATGAATCAAATGTATGTTTTAGTAGGACATTAAGATTTAGAGTCCTTTTGAATCAACTGATTACATTTCATACAGAAGGTAATATGTACTTCAAATATGCCCATATCTTACAATAATGAGGTGTATGGGGGCAGGTTAACCTACTTTATTATTCACATTTATGTTGTAATTTGGCAAACCTAAAGGAATTATATGTTCCACTTCTCTATGTCATATTTTGGTGTTTTGGTTCTCCAGATGATTATCCAATCAGAAAGTAAAATGAGCCTCACACTAGTCTCTCATTTGAGTTGCCAGTTTCAGTGTCTCTTTCTGATCTGAATGGTCACTACCTAAACCCTATTAAGCGCAGTCAATCATGAGGCAGTGCTAGTGCAGCCTCTGCAGCTCAGTGAGGGAATTCTGGAGGTTCTGAACTTTCACATGAGACATGACCTGTCCATATACTGAGAATGAGGAAAACCTCTATGTGTCCTCTGTCTGCAGGTTATGGCACTGGTTCAGTGGTGATGTTTTTAAAACAGTAAGAGTGCAATCTATATAAAGTACCATTTTTTTTTCTTTCTAATTATGACTTGGTTTGATGGGATTGTACCTGTGGTACATATTTATTATAGTTTATATCCGTTAGGTAAGAAACATTCAAAAGTATAGGAAGTAGCAGTGAGTTCTACAACAGAATACTTCTACCTGTGTCATCAACACGGGAAATTCTACCCAAAATCCAGGGACAATTTATACACAGAGTGCATTTTTTTTGACAGTTTAAACATTAATTTTACAAAATAAAAGTATTGCCATTTATACATACATTTTAAAGATCAGTTCACACAAGAAGTTAAGTTGAGAATAATTTATAAAATAAATAAACTCTGTAGAAAGCCTGTGTTGCCTGACCTGTAGCAGCAGACTCACATAGAGCCATCTGCAGCTCCTCCTCTCACTGTGAACATGAATATGTATACAGCTATGGGCCATTCATAATGCTGTCACACTCAAATCAGATTTTAGTTTTATCTTTATTGTTTGAATATGTTTGTTATGTTTCTTTTTACTTCAGATTCATGTAGTTATTGCACTTGAATAGTTTGACTCATTTTATGGAAAAACTTCTGACAGTAAAACTGTAGCATTAAGAATATGAAAAAAACAAATGTTACACTGATTTGAATTCATAAAACATATTTGCTTTTGACTCTACGTGGTTTTATATGTTTCCTTAGATAGGTAAGATAATACAGTGACTTTCTGGAGGTGGCATGTCACCTGCATGATTCCATGGAAACAGAAAGTTAAAACCATACTTTGGAACATTCTCCATGGAGATAGATATGTTTTATGCCATAATGTGGAATATTATAGCCAGAGAACAACATTTCCATGGAAACACGCAAGAGGAGGCCCTTCTCCAGGGCAAGCAAGAGTTAGGTTTGGGAGATCCAAGCTCACTCAAGGACACATGATTTTCAGTGCAAAAAAATGTGGCTTTAAATTAGTTTCAATCTTCAATTCTGGAGTAAATAAATTTGGATAATTGAAGGCACAATGTAACTTTTCTGCTTGTCTCCATGGAGATGTTATTGCTTTCCCTAGAATGTTCCTCATGAGTTGACATGATAAACTTACCTATATCTCCATTTGGACAAACAGGTGAGATCTCTGGAGAGGCGATTCCCCCCAGAAAGTTACGCTGTACACCTTTCATTTGCAAGTGCATTTTTTGTACTTCAGCAAAGTTATATTAAAACAGTATGATACATGTCCAAAACGCTTGATAGTCAAAACCTGTAATGTGCGAGACAGCTGGTAAGGTCAATGATCACGTTTTTATATAGAGCTTTTAAGTGTCTTGCCCAAGGACACAATGACAGCATTCATCTGTGGGAGCTGGGATCTCACCGCCAACCTGTGGGTGAGTGGATCTGGCTCTACCAATGATGTTTATGTGAGAGTGGCATTCGTACCGCTAACCTTCAAATCAGTGGTCAAACATTCTACCAACTGAGCTACTGTCACCCCAGAGACAATTAATGCCATACAGTGGAACATTCCTAGCAAAGCAACAACAACTCCATGGAGACAAACATCTGGCAAAAACTTCAGTCAAAGCCACTCAAATCAAAATGAGTAAGTCAGTTTAACTTTCTTTATATTCTCCACACACCACATCTGCCTACAGACGTGAGCTAGAGAAAGAGAAAACGATAAACGGAAAGAAAGAGCAAAGAGGTGAAGAGCGAGAGAGCGAGCGAAAGAAAGAGGTGAAGGGAGAGGGGCACCCATTCTGACGGGACAGGGACCATTTGCGATTGGGGGGCTTTGGTTTCAGCCTGTGCAGTCATCAATCATCCTGGGCCCATTCACACGTGTGACAGCCTCCTCCACTCTGGACATTTAACACTGAGGACCCGCCGCTCACTTCAAAACCACCACGCTCTCCTCTCCACCGAACACACGCTCTGAGCCAAACCAGAGACAAATTAATAATTCCCATCTGCAATGCACTTCACACCGGGAAAATGAGCGTGCCAGGCCCTCCGTGCACCCCATGGCCTCCCGCTCCGGCGCGCACAAAGGAGCTAAATGAGAAAGTCAAGAAGAGGCTGTTAAGAGTAAATGTGTGTGTGGTTATGTGTTGTGGACCTCCTGAACTCTGGAACACAGCGCACAAAGTTGTGGTTCTCCAGATCTTGTAAAAGAGAAGCAAATATTTGAAAGAAAGAAGAAGTAATGGACATTGTGTAATCATCTGTGTCTGAGGTAATGCACATGTTAGAATCATGTTTGTACTGATTCCAGCTTTACAAATATTGTTTTTAAACTAAACCTACTTTGTTTCTTTAAAGGTGTAGTGTGTGACTTTTTGGTGAAGAGCCACCATCTCCAGTGTTATGCCTGGGAAGATCCAGTATGACATTAAACAAATCTTTCTTCTCAAAACATGTCTGATTGAATAAATGATAATGATTGATATTTTTAATGCAGTACTGTGGAACATTCCATGTCCTGTCTACTCTCTCAGACATGTGTCTATTGTCTATTGCACTTGTGTCTGCTATGTAGTTATAATCTATGCCACCCGTGTATGTCATAATTTGGACATTTTAAATCGCAATATTACTGTAAAAAGTTCACTGACTTCGGTGTTGCCCAGAGAAAACTGACGTCACCGTAAATGTCATCACAACAAAGAGCCGTGCAGATGTCAGCACCTCTGATGGATAGCTACAGATCACACCAGCGAGCCACGGGAATTTGTTGATCGACAAATTGCATCTTGAAAATAAATGATTAAAGATTGCTCAAACATGCACAAATCTCTCGCAATCTACAATTAGTGTATCCCCATTACAGATACTGTATATTGAATATGCAGCTCTTGAGGTCACGCACAAGATGATGAGAGCGTGCACGTGATGAGAGCGTGCACGTGATCTAAGTGTGCACGTGATGAGAGCGTGCACGTGATCTAAGTGTGCACGTGATGAGCGCTGCTTGTTTGGGCCTGTGAGAGACTGGAGGTCACTGCACTGAACATGTGTCTGCGACTGTGATCAGGTCTGAGGTGTGTCTGTGCGCTTCTAAATCAGCTGAAATGCTTTGAGCTGAAGACGTCTATAAATACCACACCAATACTTTTTGAAATTAAAAAATGTCTCTTCTGATCCCATAAAAAAGTGGACTAAGGGAGTTTGACCCATAGTGTTCGGCTCCAGTCAAATGAAGCTCACCGATGCCACAGTCAAGGGGAGAATTGCAGCAGCAGTTACAAGAGAAGCAACTTTTTTTCAATACAAAGTGAATTGGAGACGGAGTCAGTGGAGCCGGAAGAGCCCCCATGGTCATTTCCCATTTGGAACACAGTGGCTACAGGTTAGCTATGTCCATTCATAGTATATACAGTCTATGAGTGAGCCTCAACACATACAAATTCTACTGTTCATCCACATTTGTGAAAATTAGCAGAAGAACAAGAAATGTATGGATTTTATTTATTTATTTATTTACATTATTTATTTGCTTTAAAATTGACCAGAATATAAAACCTTCAGAATATACCAGCGACGTATTGTTTTAATCCCACGTGTTCTCAGGAGAATTCTTCTGAAATCATCTCACCTCACATATTCAACACACAGCTCCACAAACACCAGGATGCCCCGCCCCGCCTGGCACTGATGTCACCACCCCCCAAACCACTCCCCTCCTGGTGAGAGGGACGACCTCATCAGATCATGACCCGAGCCTGGTGCTCCCTGCCCAGGCCGCACCGCCCCGACTGCTCCCTCCGTGTGTCCAAGTCCTGACCACAGCGGGAGGAGGAGGTGGAGGAAGGGCTAAAACAACACTCATCAAGTCTGTGGCCTGGAAACGCCGCACAAGGTCAGCTGTGAGAGAGGGAGAAAGGGAGGAGGGAGAGAGATAGAGAGACAGAAGGAGAGAGGGAGGAGGCAGAGAGATAGAGACAGAGAAGGGGGCAATAGAGAGAGAGAGGGGGAGAGAAAGAGACAGAGAAGAGGGGGAGAGGGATAGAGAGAGAGGGGAGGGAGAGAAAGAAAGAGATTGGGAGGGTCAGAGGGAAAGGGAAAGAGAGGCAGGAGTGAAAGAGGGAAAGAGAGAGGGAGGGAGAGAGAAAGACAAAAGACAGGTGACTACAACAATTATACAGTACAGTCTGGACAGTTTAAAGACCTATTTAAATTACAATTTAATTGTTTTGACAAGTTCAATTATATTGATTTATTTAAAAAGAAAAGAAATTGTTCCACACTACAAATATTTAGCTATGGCCATAAGACTCATTGTCTCGACAAGATTTGACAAAAACAAAATAATAAAGGTCCAATGTGTAATTTTTCACTGAGTTCTGCAGATGTTATTGCTTTGCCTGAAATGCTCTAAAACATTGCATCTATCTATGTTTATTTATTTTACTTGCTTATTTATTTATTCTGTTTGCATGTGTGTGTGTGTGTGTGTGTGTGTGTGTGTGTGTGTACGTGTGTGTCCAGTTCATTCTTCGTAATTTTACTTATGGAGTATTGATACATTTTTACTTCAATAGAAAATACTTGGAAAATTATGAATCAAAATTGCAACCAACAAGAACCGACAATTTTTAACAAAACTAACTGAAACAAATCTTCAAATAACATAGCTGTCAAATCCCAAATCAAATCTCTCCTCTCATCAAACACACTCGAAACCACGCGCACGTCTCTTCCGTGTTTTGCATTGCTCTCTTCGTGTAATGAGCAGCATATGAATGTGAGTGTTTAAAGGCCTATCGCAAACACTGCTCTATACCCGTGCTCCATAGACTCACCGCTCCATAGACCCGGCGTGCAAATCCTCCGACATGAGATCCAATCGGGAGGGCAAATATGCACAGCTGCGGAGCCCGGGGAGCAGGTAAACATGGCCGGCCTCATAATGAATGTTTACAGAGCGGGTGAGACTCCATGACATTTGGGCTGCTGCTGCTGCTGGAGCTGTGGGCTGGGTCTATTTTATATATATATGGACTTATACACAACCCAGAGAACAACAGAGGGGCAATGTGGAATCATATAGACCAATTAAAGGTCCTATATTAAACAGAATTGACTCTTGTGAGGTTTGAGACATGTTATAATGTTGTTTTCTCCTCAAAAACAGACCTAGAGTTGTGTTTTGTTTCATTCACACATGTTTGAGTTACTCTTTATTATTAGTCTGCATCGCCAAAGCTCAAAATGCTCTGTTCTACCTTGTGATGTCATGAAGCAGTAGTTTTCAAGTTAACAGGTACTTTTTATCTTTTATTCAGCAGAGATTGGGAATTCCAAAGCTGAAATCATCCAAATGATTCTAGTGAAGGTGTATGGAGTTTAAACACACAGTGGAACACTTCCTGTATTACCGCATGACATCACAAGGTGTTTTCTGAAGAATTCAGCCTAAGTATGCTCTGTCTGTGTGTTAACCATGTGTGAATAAAATAAAACACAGCTCCAGGTATGTTTCTGATGAGGAAACAAAATTATAACATCAGAAAATAGCTTAATATCGGCCCATTAAATATGAGATATCCAAACAGTAAGTAGGCTTATTTGAGCAGGCTAATGAAGACCATAACAGCCCCTTTAACAGCCTTTGATTTCCTGTGCATCGTCATGCCCGTGATGGATGGAGCGCCGCCGTGTCCATAAGAAAGGTCCGCAAAGAAGAAGAAGAAGAAGAGTGGACTTGGATAATCAGAGGGGGGAGGGGCCTCATAAAACCCCCACCCCCCAAAACCTAAACAAACCCATGTATATAAGCGCGCACACACACACACACACACACACACTCCTCTCCAACTCACCGACCCGCCGACCAATTACGACGCGGCGCCCTGATGAAAATTCTGAAGGTCAGTTGTAACAAGAGGGGTCGCGATCTCTCCCGGATGCCCCGCTTTTGTTCTCCACACCCCCTCACCCCACCCACCCTCGCCCCAGTCAAACCAGGGGGGCAGGTGAGCGAGGCCCGACCGGTGTTACAATCCCTGTTTATCTGTCGGTGACCTCTAGCCGGCAATTCCGAGGCCCGATAAGAGGAGGGGTCCTAATGTGGGCGCCGGGGGCCGGTGTATCGTATCCTTGTGAAATTGATTACCGACTTCCCAAGCGCTGTGAACAATATAATAAATAGCGATGACATGTATGGAGCTGGGACCGCAGTGGAACGCCGCCCGGACAATTACGTGCTCCTTCGCCGGCGACAGGGGTCAAGGGGGTGGGGCTAGCAATGGCGGGTTATGGCGAGTTATGGCGAGCTGGTCCACACGCAGCGTATATAGGAGGGGAAAGTAGATGAGGAGTTATGGAGCACAGGCGTCCGTTTGGTTATTTACACTGACTAAAAGAGGGGAGGGCACCTCAAGGTTACAGCGCTGCAGGAGGCCAGGTGCAGGGTGAATTAGACCAGGATTAAAGCTGCCCTATGGAGCTTTAATGTTGTTGCTATGCCTGGAATGTTCCACAGTAACGCTTTTAAAGTAGTGTTGTTCCGATACCATTTTTAGGGGATCTGATACAATACTGGGCCTTGGTGTACTCGCCAATATAATTTTGGAACATACAAGAGCAAAAAATAAATCTTCTAAAAGGCTATTTTTAAAGAAATGCAAAAGTAAATAAGATTTTGAGGACTAAAATATTAGTGAAATGTATAATGGTCTTGGGATAAGTAGTGCTGATTTAAGCACTTTCACTTTCTACCACAGTGTAGATAAAAACAATAGTGAGGCCTGTAAAAAGACGCTCATCCTTGGAGCACATGGCTAATTAAAGTCCGAGTTAGTCTGTTGCTGTTGCCGCTGTTGTCGGGCTGCACTCTCCAAGTTAAAGAAGGAAGGTATCAAAGAGGAAACACAAATGTCTTTTCTGTTGTTATCAGGAAATACACGGTGGTATCAGATTGGTGATTTGGTCTGAGTACTCGCCGATACTGATACCTGAAAAAATGTGTGGCATCGGAGCTTTTGCTGATATCTGTGTCGGAACAACCCTAATTTAAAGGTCCTATATTATGCAAAAGGGATTCTTGTGAGCTTTTAGACATGTTATAATGTTGTTACTAGGGATTTAACTGAAATATTGTGATATTATATCATCAAAAGTCTTACAATAATATTGTGGGCCATCACAATATATTGAATTACAAGTCTCTTTGCTTATATTCATTGTGCAGCAACAGTTAAAAAACAGAGGAAAGTACATTGACCATGATCCTTTGCTCAGTCCCAGTGCAGACTGCATGAAAAATTATTAAGCACGTTTACATCTTACTTATTTGGATTATGACAGAACCAAAGGCTGGTCAAAATTCTCGTAGACTTGATTTTTTCTCGTAGAGTTGGTTTTAAATAGTTTGTTGTACACTACGTGACTCTTTGGGTCTGTCACCTGCTTGTTTCGTTCCATAGGTATGTCATTGCTCTGCCTGGATAATTCCTGGACATTAAACACCACCACCTTACATTTATTCAACTACAGGTGGTTTTACTGCTCAAAAATACCGTGAAAAGCAGACATTCTGACTCTGGGCTTGCCTCTCTACAATTCTGACCTGTAACTTAGTCTAGTTTAGGTTTAATGCCATACTGTGACACATTCCAGACAAAGCATTAACATCTCCATGGAGAAAAACATTTGACAAACCCTCCACCAGAAAAGTTACACAATGCACCTTTAAAGCATGTCATGGACTGACCCTCAGGTACATCTCAGACCTCATGAGAACTGTGTGCTCCTCTGACTGCCTTTTATGGATTTAATTTTCTATTGCTAATTGTATTATTATTTTGTATTATGATTTTTTAAATATATATGATTAATCAAAAACACTTATTGTGCAACGTTCCTGTGCCTTTTAGCTTAGCTTACAGTGTTGTGTTTTTTAGTTGATTGTAAATACTTATTATTATTTATCTTGATTTTGATGCATGCTCTTATTTCCTACTGTTTCTGTAACTTGCGTTGTGACACTGCAATTTCCCCATTGTGGGACAAATAAAGGATTATCTTATCTTATCTTATCTTAAAATTAGTAAAATATTATTGGGAAAAATGGGCTTTTGATATGACCACATATAATTATAGAATCAATAAATTTTGTTGCAATTTTAGCCAGTAAAGTGCTTCTGCTTCTTCAATTACGCACATGGGTTTATATCAATGCGATGTAATGCCATTCAATGTCCACGTCACACAGCTGTGAGCATCTGGCACAGCGAGCAGCCAAACAGCATGGATATAGGAACCACATTTTATCCTCTAAGGCACTAAGGAAAGAACAAAGTATACAATTAAAAAGAATATATACAACGTAATAGACAAATAGGTGATGAATGCATGGATTAAGGTTTCTGCAGCAGAAAAAGTGAGAGATGGACAGAGTCGGCCAATGTTTTTGAGATGGAAAAATGCAGTCCAGGCTATTTGTTTACTGTGGGATTTAAATGAGAGGTAGGAGTCGAGGAGGATGCCAAGATTGCAGATGAGTGGGGATGAAGTGAGTGAAAAATGTTCTAATCCACCTGGTGAAGTGGCAGAAGGCAGATCTGCCCCTGGATCTGGGAGGAGAGAGGGGCTCTGTACCAACTGTGACCTCTACAGCATCAGGGCACTCTACTGTGTCAGGAGTGTGTACTGACTCAATCTCTACTGCATCAGGCTCTACAACAACATGAGGCTCTACTGCAGCATGAAGCTGTATTGTATTTGGAGTCTCAACAGTGTCATGGAGCTCTACAGCATCAGGAGACTGTACAGTATAAAGCGTCTCTACTGCATAAGGGAGAGCTGTTGTATTAGGAGTCTGTATTAGGAGAACAGTGTTGGGAGACTCTACTTCATCAGAGTCTACTGTATCACAAGGCTCTGCTGCATAAAGAGTCTCTACTCTGTCAGAGACCTCTATTGCATCAAATAGATCTAGTATATAAGAGCACTCTACTGTACCATGAGACTGTACTGTATTGTATTTAGAGTCTCAACTGTATCAAGGAGCGCTACTGCACCGGAGGGCCCTACTTCATCAGGCTCTACGGTATCAGAGACTTCTATCGCATCAGGAATCTCTATTTTATGAGAAATCTCTATTACATCAGGCTCTACTGTAACAAGAGCCTCTACTGGATCAGAAAGTTCAGGAATTCGTCTGGGACCAGATATTTTAGTTGTTTGTTTGTGAGACTTCCTTTGGCAATTCACTGTGGAGGTCCTCAAACAAAACGAGAGCCGGTGACCAGGTCCAGGTCTCCAGGGAACTGTGGAAGCTCCTCACTATACATCTGTAAGAATTGCTGGCAGACTTTTCGAGTAGGAGCTCAGATTTTGAAAAAGTTGTTTTCCTAGAAACATCTGAAAGATTTTTTCAATGATGTTCTGGACCATTTGATCCTGAAAACAAAGATAAAAGTAGCACTGCTGGACCACAGAGATGTTGTATTTTTCAAGTCTGTCCAGGACAGACTGGACCATTGAAATGGCCGGAGTACTCAGCTCTCTGGATGGCATACTAAAATATGCAGCATCCACAGGAGGCCTCCACAGGCTGAACATGAGGTCAGAGACCACCTCCAGGACCACCTCCCTCAACTGAAGCAGGCGGGGCATCTCCTCGACATTCTGGGACAGTGAGTCTGCAAAACTCTCTGCCAGTCTGGGGTGCCTTTGTAAAAGAGTCAAAGTTAGTTGTCCGTAAAATCAACTATAATTAACACTGTTCATCAAGGCACTTACCTGAAGGTCTCAGGGATGTTCAACATTTTTCGGCGATTGATTACTTCCCAGGCCTGAGACAATGAGCACACAAAGGTTAGTGCATAGAACTGCCATTGGCTTATAGAAAACATGATTATTTTGCACATTCAGAAGAGGTTTTTTGCGTCCTCAGCACCCCATAATTGAAACTACCATTGTCGGAAAGCATATACAAATATATTTAGTTATGGTTGTACATGTTAATGTTAAGACATATTACAGTTTTAAACAGTAAGTAACTGTACACGGCGGGACTTGTTCTGCCGCTCCAGCAGTGCACTGATCATGTGACCAGTGGTGACAGCTTGGGACATCTGGCCCACCCTCCACAGCTGAAACTCTGAGTCACAGAAGGAAAAACAAACCATGTTAAAGTTATTACAGTTATATTCTCAGACATTCATAATAATAAATAAAGTGATACTTACATCGGTTTCATAAGAATGCACGTGCCAACATGTCTGCAGGGTAGAGTCATACAACGCCGTCCTAAACAGCTCCTAAAGCAATGACAACAAGAAATATCATTACATCACAAATACATATTGTCTATAATGTTTTTGTATTATTCAAATGCACAGATTGGCATACACACACACAAACACACGCACACACACACACACACACACGCGCACACACACACAAACACAACAAAGACAAACAAAGCTAAACGGCAGTGAAGACAGGACCAGAGACTGTGAAAGTGCACCCACACGGCTGAGTTCAACTCTCAAAATGAGCCTGAGATGAGCCGCAGGGAAGTGTAGTTCTACAATGGACTCTTGATCCATGGTTACTGTTGTTACTGTTGAAGGGCACATGGTTCTAACCTGGAAAATGGTTTCCTGACTTTTTTTGTGAAACATGAAAAATACACAGGAAAATAATTAAACTTTTGCAATAAATACATTTTAGTTAATAAATGTAAAAACCGTACAGTACATTTGTATAAGTCCAAATCTGTGGTCTGATTCTATATTCATGGCTTCATCAGCTTCCCATTATATGTGACATTTTGAGGACTTTTCACCGTTCAAAAAATATCATATTTAGGTTTACATTGTTAATCCCTATGACAACAGTTGTAATGTTTAATCGAAGCCGTATGTTATTATGTTTTTTCCTCATCACAAACAGACCTGGAGTTGTGTTTTGTTTCATTCACACACGTTTAACACACAAACCCTGCACATTTATGCTGAATTCTTCAGATATAATTTAGCTCACACTCCGTTCCACCTTGTGATGTCATGTGGTAATACAGGAAGTGCCCCACTGTGTTTTTAAATTCCATAAATCTTTACTAGAATTATCTGGATATTTTCAGCTCTCAAATTGCCATTATCTAACAAATAAAAGGTAAAAAGTAGCTGTTAAATTGAAAACTACCACTTCATGACATCATAAGGTGGAACAGAGCATTTTGAGCTTTGGAGATAGACAGACTAATAATAAAGGATTATTTAAACGTATGTGAATGAAACAAACAAAACTCCAGGTATTAAAGGTGCATTGTGTAACTTTTCTAGTGGAGGGTCTGTTAAACGCTTTTGTCCGTGCATGTTATTGCTTTATCTGGAATCTCTCACAGTATGGTATTAAATCTTTCTGTCTTCATAGAGACCAAACCAGAAGTTATAGGTCAGATCTGTGGAGAGGCAACCCCGCTCACAGTCAGAATGTCTGTTTTTCTAGCTATTTTTGAGCTATAAAACTCTCTGTAATTTAATAAATGTAAGGTAGAGCTGTTTAATGTCATACTGTGGAACATTCCAGGCAGAGAGATAGAAACAAGCAGGTGACGGACCCCTAACAAAAAAAATTACACAGTGCACCTTTAAAGAGACTTCCAAGAGGAGACACAGTAAGTCAGTCTGTAATTGTGTTTTCAATAATAACTTCACAATTACGCACATTTCACAGCAATTTTCTTCTATGCTTGGGCCTAATTTCAGTATTTATCAGTATTTAATCTTTCAAAATATGATTGATAAACTAATGCTAAATATGTATGTTTTGGAACACAACATTGAGTTTATGTAATAGCAAAAGTCTCACGGCTCATTTTTCTTTAGTATCTTTGTACAAAACAGATGTTATGCTTGAATGGTGTAATATGAACAATTTTATGATTAATAGACACACATAGATCTATTTTCCTCTTGTTTATGTGGGACAGGAAACACAGTGGAGATTAGACATTCCCAAATCATCTCGGACTTTTTTAGAGTGAGGGGAAATTTGGGTAAAATAAATTGTGGCTTCTTCCCTGGAGGACGCATTCTGCATGTCCACAAACCAGATGTCCGAATGGAAACTGAAGAAGTGGTTTATAAAAGCGTAATCTGGTGAGAGCAAAAAAGAGTTAGATGAAATTTAAATGTTACAACGAGCCACTTCAAGCAAAACTCATTTTTTATTTTTTTGTTTTTTGGTCAGTTTGGTCTCTTAGCATATAAGCTTTCACGTGGAAACAATAACTCTGCACTGACAGATCTTTCATATTTAATCAACTTGCAGTCACGGAGTTATATGGAACATTGGAACTTCAAAAGTTGTTTTCTCAAAATGCATTTTCCCCTCACAGGGACACAAAGATCATCCCTTAAAGGTGCACTGTGTAACTTTTCTGGTGGAGGGTCTGCCATCGGCTTTCTCCGTAGAGATGTTATTGCTTTGTCTGGAATATTTCACAGTATGGCATTAAACCTTTCTATCTTCATGGAGAGCAAACCAGACCAAGTTACAGGTCAGATCTGTGGAGCGGCAACCCTGCTCACAGTCAGAGTGCCTGTTTTTGTAGATTGTTGTAGATTGAGCAATAAAACCTGATCTGTTTAATGTCATACTGTGGAACATTCCAGGCAGAGCAATGACATATGCATAGAAACAAGAAGACCCCTAACCGCAAAGTCACATGATGTACCTTTAAAGTAGCACCAAAATTTACAATTTTGTACTTAACAAGATGTTGGTGAAACATACAGAAGGATTTTTTGATATCTAATTCCAAGTCTTATACTGAATTATACAGGGTTTGTGTGTTAAACATGTGTGAATGAAACAAAACACAACTCCAGGTGTGTTTCTGATGAGGAAACAACATTAACATTAACATCGATCAGAAAATACTGTAATATGGGCCCTTTAATTACTATCTACTTTATAAAGTAGAACGTGACAACATGTAATACCATGTAACCACCCCTCTAATATTAACCCTTATTAACATGTAATAACATATTTACATGGTGTTACATAGTAGTTTACTGTAAAATAAACTTTGCCCAAATTGTCTATTACATTTTATCACATCAGTTTCCAGTCAACTTTCAACTCAATTGCTGCTACAGTCCTGAACACATAGTAACTGTACAATTATATAACCTATAATCATATAATGTCCCATCTCATATCGGCGTCTTTAACCAGCCTTTATAACACTATAGCCACCTCACTCATATTTGCTTCACTCTGCACTGATAAACTCTATCTCCCACCAATATTCCACAGCAATTATTCTTCCGGCACAAACTCCACATGAGCCCTCTCCTCTCTCCTCATATCTATCACTCCATAATTTATTCCAATTAGGTAATAGCTGACGTGCCGCATAACTTATCTCCAACTTGGGCGCGCTAATCTCTGGCCTGTGAAGTGGTGCCGTTTAGCAGACAGGAGCTATGCTAATGGGCAACGCGAGGAAAAGGAGCCAGCTAGAGTCAGGTGTGAAAAATAGGCCAGCGGCGAAGATCTTGCGATAAAAGGTGGAAGAGACGCTCATTTGTGTCTTTGTTCAAATTCCAGCGTAATTTGTATGATTGATCGCTGGAGTAAACAAGAGCCATTATCCAAATAAAACAAAGTGACAAAACAAGCTGCCAACGCAAATTAGCAAGTTGGGGGTAAAGTATCCCCCCTTCTTCTTCCTGTATTATGCACAGTGGACTCGTGTGAGCTTTTAGTCATGTTAGAATGATGTTACGTCATCAAAAACATACCTGAAGTGTTTTGTTTCATTCTCACATGTTTGAGTAATCCTTTATTATTAGTCTGTTTACATCTCCAAAGCTCCAAATGCTCTGTTCCACCTTGTGATGTCATCAAGTGGTAGTTTTCAAGATAACAGGTATTTTTATCCTTAATAAACTGATTTACTCTACAATAAAATATACAATTCAACACCACAAATATATTTTAGTTTGAACTTTTGTTCAGTTGAGAGTGAAACAAAAAGTCTACAATATGATCTGGTGTACTGAAGAGTAAAGAAGTTCAATGAGGCTAAAACAATAGCTGTGGAACATTTCAGGCAAAGCAATCACATCACCATAGAGACAAGCAGGTGGTGAAAAGTTATATGGTGCAGCTTTAAGAACATATACCACACACCATCTAAGTCAGTGGCATTTATATTTTTCTTTACCTCTTTCTACATTTTATATACACGCAAAAGACATCAATTATATGCAAGATATATGGAACTATGTATCCAAAAATCATGTAAAAAACTTATATATACTATATATATATATATATATATATATATATATATATATATATATATATATATATATATATATATATATATATACACACACACACATACATTATAATTATTATAATATTATAATCCTCAAAGTATCCACTCTTTCCTTTGTTGACAGAGCTGAGAACCCTCAATGAACTTAGTGTTGAAGTCTCAAGAAATGCTAAAAGTGCAAAGTAGTGATAAAAAAAAAGACAAATGTAACGTCTAAAATAAGTTTGCAGTTATTTGGAGTTTATCTTTTGTTTGCTACATTCCATATGATGTCTTCAGTGAGAATCTACAATGGAAATTATCATGGACATAAAGAGGAAACATGAATGAAAAAGTGCACCCAAACTTTTGACTGGTAGTGTACATTATTACTCTAATTAATCAATCATCATATTAGCATATTAGCATACAAGCTAATAATAATACAACTACATGTTTTATAACAGTTCAATGTGTCATTCAAGCAACTTTTAATGTTAATGGAAGGACAACTAATATCATTAAAAATATAACTCATAAATATATATTGTTAATCCATTAACCTTTTTTTCTCTCTTTCTTCAATAGACTTTAATCAAATGTAAATTAATTTCCAACACAGTTATAAAATAGTAGGTTTTCCATTTCATCTCATAACACACTTTCGCTTTTTACGATTATTCAATCCCCATAAAACCCCTCAGCCTTTTTAACACCTCTCTTCACCGAAACACATATTTACCAACTGAAAACCTGCCTATTCACTCCCCTATTCCCACCTGAGCCCTGTATGCACGCCTCCACCCGCTAACGCACTCCAGCTAGCACCAAATCTCCACCGCGCGGGCCCTTCTCGTCTCAATGAAGAAATCTGAATGCCTGTAAGCTGCCAGCCAAACCTTTATATCTATTTGTTCCACTTGTCTGGTTCTCAATGAGTTTAATCAGCTGAGAAGGAGCCGTGAGGGGGTGTAGCCTCGCCCGCCCATACATTAGAAACCCCAGGACCACCCCCTCTCCGCACCTCACCAGCCCCATTTTCTGTGCATCGACTTGGGTTGGAGGGTCTCTGGCTTCCCCCCTCCTCTACCTCTTTTCCTTTCCCTGTTGCCTCACGGATTATCAAGTACACTTCAATTACGGGCGATCGATAGGGTGCTGGCTGCGAAAAGGGAGTGGCGGGGAAATTAGGCGAGCTTTGTGCGTGGCCGTGACTACAAAGCAATGGATTAGCTGTGATATGCATCTCTTCATTTACATCTGGAATAGGTTCTGTCTCTCTCAGTGCGAGCGGACATGGGCGATCGGGGGACTTTCTGAGAGATTGCTTCTTTAAGTGGCGGGCAAGGTGAGGGCAGGCTTGTCATCCACTGTCAGGGATTAGGGAAGGAGAGGAGGAGAGCAGAGGGAGAGGAGGAGAGATGGCAGAGTGGTTAACAGTGCCGTGGTGACACTTTAGGGCTCTGTGGGGAGGAGGGACCAATGTGGGATTTGTATCCAAATGGAAGGGCCTATGTTGGAGAAAGAACAAAAAAAAACTTTTAACCATTAAATAATTAAAGGTGCATTGTGCAACTTTTCTAGTGGGGGGGGTCTGTCACCTGCTTGTTTCTATAGAGATGGCATTGCTCTGCCTGGAATGTTTCACAGTATGACATTAAACTGCTTTACCTTACATTTATTCAATTATAGGTGGTTTTATAGCTCAGAAAAACCCAAAACATTCTGACTGTGCGCGGGCCTGCCTCTCCACAGATCTGACCTGTGACTTGTTCTGTTTGGTTTCCGTGAGAAAGGTTTAATACCATACCATAGTCTGCCACTCTATGTACTACAGGTAGATTTTTTTATTTTTCCTCCAGTATGGCATTTAAATTGACTATCTCCATGGAGATAAGCAGGCCACATCACTAGGCCAAGTTACAGGTCAGATCTATGGAAAAGTGGGCCCACTCATGGTAATAATGCATGTGGGACGTGGTAGTTTTGAGAAATAAAAACACCTGTAATTGAATAAATGCAAGATATATTTGTTTATTGCAATACTGTGGAACATCCCAGACAAAGCAATAATGTCACCATGGAGACAAGCTGATAGCGAAACCTCCACCAGAAAAGTTACAGTGTACCTTAACCTCAGCCTGCATAAAAAAAATAATACAACTAACTGTTACACATTTTATTTTCACAGTAAATTTCTGTTACTGCAGTTCCCCCCTTTCTACTTTTGGACTACAGTCTGTATAAAGAATTGGACTAAAAGACTTTTGGCTCCAGTCAAATGAAACTCAAGATGCTAGCAGTGATAAGAGAAAATTTGGAGCCAGGTCCATATTAGGAATAGGAATTTATTCATGTACAAAATAGCGAAATAAAAGCATCAGGATGATGTAAAGTGGGTTAATACGAACATTTTAAAACCAAAATGATGAGACTCACTGCAGCAGTTACAGAGAGAGGGGCCGCAATTTTTCAGTGTAAAGTCAATTGGAAACAGAGTCGCTGGAGCCGGAAGCGCCCCTATGAACACTTCCTATTTGGAACGCAGTGTTATATATACAGTCTATGAACCAAACCCAGTCTATGTTATTCGTTGCTCAGGCACGCTCCAAACACGCTACGCCAAGCCTAATGGAAGTACATGGTCTTCTATGGCCTTCATGTAGGTTTCTGCCAATAGTGAAGACTATAGAAGATATATCACTTACAACATAGAAATCATAGTTACCTAATGTCATCTCTAGTTCTACGAATATGTGTGTAGATCTATACCTTTGGGCCCATCAGATCAGGTGTCTTGTTTTTCTGAGTATAAAATTGCATACTGTACCGTAACTATCTGTGACAATCCAGCTGTGATCTTCAGATTTATAATGACAGTGAACTTTGATGAATGAGGCCGGGGCATTTCCACTGTCTGAAGTGCAAGTCAGCAGAAAACACAAAACACAAAACACAATGGCCACAGGAAGTACTGCTCCTCACAGGCAGAGGGACAGAGGAAGTAAAGCTCCTCACAGGTAGAAGGACTGTACTGCAATTCCACAGGCAGCTTGACAGGAGAGGGCCGAACAGTGTAGCAGGATAAAAAAGTAAAAGTGTAGGAAGAGATAAGCAGCGTGTAGGTCCCTCAGGGCCCCCACACCCACCCTCTCCATCCTCCCCAGGTCATGAGGCCCCTGCCCCCACCCTTCCTCTCCCCACACAGACCAGCCAAAAACCCGCAACACCTGGATACCCCCGAGCTAAGCAGTAAGCAGGCGGGTACTCTTCTATACCAGGGCTAGCATTCTTCATCTGCACACACACACACACACACGCACACACACACACACACACACACACACCCACACACACACACACACACACACACACACACCCACACACACACACACACACACACACGCACACACACACACACACACACACAGAAGAGACAAGTCCAAGTTCTGATTAGTGTTGTCAAGATACAAAAAGTTAAAACTTGATTCTAAGGAATAGACTCAATATTCTTTCTTTAGACAAAAGAATGTGACTTATCAGCATTAACCATGTGGCCTTATATCTGTGTAATTCTTCAGTCGTCCTATTTGGTTCCATAGTGGTCCATGGGCGTATACTAGTCTATGTGCTCTTATACTTGTTCTGATACAGCTCAAGATCATTCTAAAACTGTTCAGGAAAGATTCATTTCTGTCTTTTGAATGTGACTTTTTCAGTATCAATACCTGCTCAAATGAGAATCTAGTTTTGATACTAGTTTTAGTGTAGAGCATTGTAAATTATGATTGTTGTCCAAATCCAATCCAAACTTTTAAAATGTAATACTTTAAATAATATGCCTGAAGTTATTTTAAATGTCTTCCGTGCATGTTTGAGTATTTTAGTGAGCTCTCCTGGGCCCTATTGATTAGCTGTAAGATTCTGTGCAATGCTCAGCCCACAAGCCTACGTCATCCATGCGCCCTCAAGACAATCCTCCATAAATATACAAACATGATACAAACTGTACACAGCAACTTAACAAGTGCTCTGAAGAGAGAGCACAGGGAGCTAAGGGAGGGGACTCAGAGCATCAACAACGAAAGTGAAACTTATAAAATATGCTTCTGTTTCTACAAATGTAGCATTTTCAAAACAATAAAAAGCAAAAGGAGAAATTTAATTTGTCAACTGGACAGAGTTTATTTGGTTGAATACGTTTCGCAGCTCATCCGAGCTGCTTCTTCAGTTCATAGCTATGGATTCTACCTGGACGACTGAGGGATTCTACACAAAAGTTACAAAAGTTAACATGGTGATCTAAATACGTTATCTTATGTATAATTATGTTATATTTTAATGTATTAGTGATCCCTATTTGGACTTGTCTCACTTAACCTCTGTCCCCTCTGTTTCAGACCAGGTTTTAAGATGGCTTCCTTCTCCAAATAAAGATGCTCCGCTCCCCTGGTCACCCACTCCTAATTCTCCTTTTTCTCTCCTTCCCCTCTTCATCTATAGCTCTTTTTTCCCATCTCTCTCGTTCCCTACTATCTCTTCTCTCTTTTTTCTTATCTCTACCTCCTCTCTCTCCTTTATCACTACACCTCTGGATCCCTCTCCCTCCCTCACCCCTTCTTTTTCTCTCTCCCCCCTTCCTTCTTTCTATGTCTCTTGCCCCCTCTTTCTCTCTCCACTCTCTCTCCCCCTCTCACCACAACCCCTTTTTTCTCTCCCTCCACAGCTCCCACTCTCTCCTCCTCTCCACAGCTCACCGTCTTTCTCTTCTTTCTCCTCCTCTTTCTCTCCTCTCTCCCCCTCTCTCTCCTCAGCTCCCACGGTCCGGCGTTGGAAGTGATCAGTCCCTCTGCGTGTGCCCCTCCCGCCCTCTTACTCCTGCGTTCCTTTGTCGTCCAAATGGAAACCAATTAAATCAACTGTCCGCCAATTAGAATTTGGGAGAATCCGTCTTGTAGTGCTCCAAAGCCCACGGCCTTTCTCTCTCTCGCCTCCTCTCTCTTCTCCTTTCCCTCTCGGAATCGGTTACACTCAGAATGAGACTGTAACGAGATACTCCTGGGTTTCTTTGTTTTTCCACTTTGTTCCAAATGTTAATGCAGCGTTTAGTTGGATGTTTATGGGGTCCGCGGTAGGGCTCCTGAGGTTAAGGGCCCTGCTGGAAATCTATCAAAACACAATTGAGCATTAGCATTTCAAACATCAGTGCTCAGAGGTACAGGAGCGCGCTGGTTTGTGCTTAAATAAGGGGTATTACACTTCGATGGGGTAGTAATTGTGTAACACTTAACATATTTAGATCTCCATGCTACGTTTTATTGTTTTGAAAATGCTATATTCGCCAAAAACAACATGTTCTATAAGTTTCGCTTTCGCTTTTGTACCCCAGAGTCCTCCCTCCGTTTGCTCTCCCCTTACAGAGCGCTGTCACAACACAGTCATCGTGCATCCTGCTAATGAAACCACTGCACATCGCATCAGTTTTGTGAAGTGTGTGTATTGTTTTGGACATTTATGAAAAACTACCGTAGGGGAGAATGGATGATATAGACTTATGGGCTGAGCATTGGACAGCATTGTACTGATAACCATAGCAGGGTTTGAATAGTGCACGGGAGAGATTGTTAGATTACTCAAACATACATGGATGACATCTAAAACATCTTCAGGCGTGTTTTTGATGAGGGGACCTTATAACGTGGAAGAAAGCTCCTCTTTAAAGCTACCATCTGTAAGTTTAGTATAATACTGTTATCTATTACTACACTGCAATAATTATACATTGATGGATTAAAAGAGGCAAAGGTCTAGACTGACTCATCTTAAAATGTCATTCATAACTACTATACCTTTCCCATTGCACTATTTGCTCCTATGACGGCCGTGTTTATCCCTGTTAGAGTCCTGGCCGTGCTGAACAGGCGGAGCATTAGCCACTTGTTAGCTTGACGTCCTGGGAGCTAATCTGCCTCCTGCTGTGCTCCGGCTCCATGTACACACTCTAAACAACAGCTGAATGAGCGTTCTGCCTGATTTAGCCTGGATTTATACAAACACACACACACACATTAGCACAGGAGCATTAAACAAAAGCAATGCATGGATTTCGGTCACATGACTTTCACCTGATGCCTTTTGTAGGGCGTGAACAAGTCAAAAGATAGAATGGGTATTGTATCAAATTACATTCCTTACATTACATTCTATTACATCTCAAATTCAAGTTAGTATAGTTCGTATAATGTTAAACCAATGGATACTCAAGATGTTCATTTCTTAGTTGATGATTTTAACTGTATCAGATGTACTCACCAGAACTGCAGGTGATCTACGGCTCTTTTGTTTACTTACAAAGACTCTGGAGACAGATTGGAATCCAAAATTCCTTCTACATCCCATAAACTTTTAGCCTGTCTTTATCTTTGGTTATTTTTGAACTATCATGGCGATCCACGGAGACACATTCCTCTCCACATTTCAGTTAAAGCACCATAAAACATGAGGCCAGTTGTCCTGACAAAAGTTTGAGGCTTTTATATTTCTTGTACAGTCCAGTTCGCATAAAGGGAGCGCTAGAGAGCAGTGGTGGAGTACAGGGAGGCAGCAGAGGGCTGGGGCTCCACACAGAAGCACTGACACCAGTGACAGATCAGCAGTGTACAAAACACAGGTTAATCCCAACTATGCCATAGTTTTGTTTTAATAACTAATGTGTTTCACCATACTGTGAAAAGTAGCCTACAGTCGGATCAAAGTACAGAAATTTAGAGTTTTTAAGATTGCAGGAAATCACATCTGCTTTGTTCAAAACTTCCTAGGTGAGGACCTCCAGAACCCCAGATTTTTGTGAGGGGTACATGTACAGATTTAACACATTAAACTTAAATTTGCAGTATTTAAGTTTTCTGCTGGAGAGTCTGCCACTTAAATGTGTGTGTTAAATATATGTACATTTTCGGTTGGGGGTTCGTCACCTTCATGTTTCTATGGACATGTCAATGCTTTGCTTCGACTGTTCCACAACATTATACAGATCTGCTTTACATGTATTCAATTACAGGTGTTTTTATAGCTCAAAAATACCTAGCAAAACAGACATTCTAACTGAGAGCAAGGTTGCCTCTCCACAGATCTGACTTGTAACTTGGCCCAGTTTGGTCTCCATGAAGATAGAACGTTCCAGACAAAGCAATAACATCTCAGTGGAGAAAAGCAGGTGGTGGACCCTCAACCAGAAAAAAAAAAAAAAGTACACAATGCACCTTTATCTGAACTTAACTTTATACCAGCTTTTGTTTCATGTAGATTTACCACAATAAAAATAGATGTCAGAAAATCTAGACAATTAAACAACAAATGATCCCATAAAATCCTGATCTGCTCCAACTCAGTCTGAAAATCCCATGTGGACAGTTTAAAACATCACAACATCACATGACCCCAACCTATTACAGCACACGATAATCTGAATATGCAAACATTGTAATAGGCCATTCTAAGTGTTGTCATGATGGAATTATGAGATTCAGAGATGCGAGCGGCTGTCACAAGACTATTCTGAATGCCTACGACTTATTCACGGCCGGTCCTGGTGACAAAGACAGATATGTAAATGCTTTTGGTTGGACACTGGTGCTTTTAGAAGTTTGACAGCCCCCCGCCTTGACTTTGTTATGCTTATCTGGCGTAAGAATAGAATCTCATTGTAGCTGGACAATGGAAGCGCCTTTCTGTCCATCACCAAACAAAGATACTTAACTGACACGGTGAAGTGCTGGGGACTATTTGCTCATGCGGAATCGACTACAGGGAAATCAAGTGCTCTACAGCCGCGTGAATTAAGTTTGAGCCTGATGACGGGTGTATTAATCTGACACTTGGCATGGGTTGAAATGGACACTGTAAACAACTGTTTTTCTGTGATTCTGACATGACCAAAAACAACATTTGGAATTGAGTGATCTGATACTGGAAATAGCTGATTCAAATTGATTAAATTGTTTCCATGAATGTTTTCCCAGGAGGATCATGTCTAGCTTTTCACTTAAGAGCAGAGGTGGATAGTACTAGTTTATTTACATATATTCACTTTGAGTACTCAAGTATACTATTCTATACTCTATATATTCTATACTATACTATTCTATGGTGTCTCTTGATAAGTTCAAGAAAATAATAGAACATATGTTTTTTTTCTTGAAAGATGTAAATGATTTTATAATGTGATATTTTGTGATTTTACTGTTTTGTTTTAATTGTGTGGCTGCTACCTTGGCCAGGTAAAATAATAATAAAACCTCCTGGTTAAATAAAGGTAAAATAAAAGAAAATAAATACTGTGTCTGTAGGTAGTTAGATACTATATATTTTTTTTATTTATTTATTTTTTTTTTACTCCAAATGAGTACTTTGTAACTGTGTAACAGTATTGAGCTAATGTTGTGGTTTCTCTTCCCACTGTGAGTGAGCTGACAATTCAAAGTAACATACTATTTTGAAGTACTCTTACTTGATTTTCCTTATTGGACATACATGCCACTTAAATTTCAGGCTTCCGGTGAACAGAAATCAGTAATATATGCTTTTTTCTTTTTCTTCTGGGATTGTTGTGTCACAGATAGAAACCCTGTGCAGTTTTTAGGTCTATAAATCATCGCCAGACTTGTTCGGAGCATTTCTGCCATAAAATTGCGTTCATTACAACTGGGTGCTTATATTAACATGTCAAGCATGTCCCTTATTAGCGGAGATTTGTTTTTTTTCCCCATGGTAATTCCCTCTGCTGCCATTAGATGGGGCTCTACACTAGATCCCAGTATGAGGAAAAGAAAAATAATGACTGGTTTGATGTATGGTTATTATTTTAATTTCTAAAACATGAGATGCCAAAGCGAAGGCAGAGAATGTTTAAAGGGCAACAAAAATATAAATAATGTGTTCTTTAAATTCAATTGAATCTATTGATCCCCAAATACACTTGCTTTGCCCGAATAGCCTGAGGTTGCAATGGCCAATCAGATTCCAGAGGCTTTTTTTGCTACCAGTGGCCACTAGCTCAACTAAACAAGTACGCAGACACAGTGGCAGGTTGAAGTGTCTTGCCAAAGAGCACAACAACAGAATTCTTAACCGACAAGTTTCTCTACATTCACCTCCAATCATTACCAGATGGCACGGTCAAAAGAGTACATATCTTCAAACCCAGTTATAATTGTGTTTTTGAAATCATATTGGCCAGTCGGTCCTGTCTTTCCCCCTCATTTACCCCGCGGCGTTCTGCACAAACAAACATGTGCTGTGTAAATAGCGCTGCTCCTCTCCTGACCCCGAATCTCAACTTCCTCAAATGAGTTCATTGGGAAACCATCGTTGAAATTAACTTCCAGACCAGGCTATGTTTGCTCAGCTGGACTTAGGCAGGTTAGCCGGTCCACACATACATACACACACACACACACACACGTACACACACGCCCACACACACATTGGGTTTCCATGCTTGTTGGGACATTACATTGACTTCCATTCATTTCCTGTAGACTGATCTCAACCATCACCTAAAAAGCCCTGTATCCAATTTGTCTCATGTATTTGAGCAAAACGTGTCTTGCTCCAGTACAGATGTATTGTACAAGAAGCTCTTGAGGTAATTCTGCTGTGTACTGTCTGCCTTGAATTATAAAGCGTTTTATTGTCCGATAATCAAGAACTGCGCATTAGCATGCTAGTTCACTGTCACAGCAAAACTCTGCTCTGGTTTATGAGATTTTGAAAGACAAAAAAAAATCATATTTAACCTAAACCTTAATCATAACACATATTTTAACACATATTCAAACTATGTTCATCTAATAAGTAAAGGGTCCATATACGCTATTTTCTGATCTATGTCATAATGTTTCCTCATCACAAACATACCTGGAGTTTTGTTTCATTTACACATGTTTAACACAGAAACCCTGCATACTGTATTTAGGCTGAGTTCTTCTCTCAAACTCTCCAGCTTGTTCCACCTTGTGATGTCATGTGGTAATACCAGAAGTACTCCAATGTGTTTTTAAACTCCATACACCTTCACCAGAATCATTTGGATAATTTCAGCCCTGGAATTGCCAATCTCTGCTGAACTAAAGGTAAAACGTAGCTGTTAACTTGAAAACTACCTCTTCATGACATCATAAGGTGAAACAGAGCATTTGGAGCTTTGGAGATGTAAACAGACTAAAAATAAGGGATTACTCTTATTATGTATGAAACGAAACACAAGTCCAGGTATGTTTTTGATGGTTTAAAGCTCACAAAAGTCAAATTTGAGTAGTATAGGTTCTTTAATGCATGGGGTTTTGTTTTTTCCCCCATACATTAGTCAAGTCCCCATAATGTCATAAATACCTGCTCACACACAGCAATGCAATCTTAACCTTCCAAAGCCTGTGATTAATTTCAGGCAAAACAAGAATTAATATGCATAATTTGGAGAGTCATTCCGAAACATCAGACATTAGTTCACTGGCCTGTTTTTGCTTTCTACCACCCAGACTTGAGACAATCTACGCTGTAACACAAATAAAGGAACAATCACATTTTTTCCCAGTGTGTAATTCTAGAAAAAAAAGTAGAAAAACAATTAAAAGTGCCGTCCCACCAGGAGCATTCCCACGCAGTATTCTGGCAGCGCTGCAAAGTTCAGGATCTCCAGAGAGCTTGGATAGTTGGAGATGTCAGGGATGTTGGTTTCCCAGGCAGGGATGAGAGAGAGCAGAGCGGTGGAGAGGAGGAGAAGGCCTGACGTGGTAGAGTAGCAAGAAATTGTACTAGACTACAACTAGTAAGACTAATGTTACTTCACAATAATACTACTCAAGCTGAAGCAATATAGTGGTGCAAGAAATTAAGTAAGAGTAAAAAAGTATGTGGGAAGGCAAGTACTCAAGTAACTTAAAGAGTAACTGTCTGACACAAAACATTTAATAATGCACAAAATCAGATATTTTGAAAGGACAGACACAAACATGAGATAAACTAAATCATATCTGAAGGGTCTGAAGGAGCGGTGCAAGAAACACACGTGTTCAAATCATTTCATATTGTCAACATAAAGCTTTTGTTTCATTAAAGGATCTGTATTATGGAAATCTTTCATTTTTGTTATAATGTTGTTTCCTTATCAAATCTCATCTGGAATTGTGTTTCACTCTGTTCCACATTACTTATGTAACACAGAGGTTCTCCACCGTGTTATTTAAACTCCATATGCCTTCACTAAAATCATTTGAATAATTCCAGCCCTGGAATAGCCAAACTTTAACGTTACAGTGACATAGCTATTAGCTTTAAATGTATAATGACATCACAAGGTGGAACAGAGCATTTCGAACCTTGGACATGTAGAAAGCCCAATAACGTAAGGATTTCCAAACAGTGAAACAAAATACATCTCCATGTAAGTTTTTGATGAGGTAGCAACATTCTGAACATGACTAAAAGTCCACTAGAGTCAATTCTGGCTAATATAGGATCTTTACATAAAAAAAAAAAATAAATTAAATTAAAATGTTGCTGTTGTTTCTTTTTCATTTGAGCCAAAATGGCTATGTGACAGTGCTGAATCCCACATGTATCATCAGTTTTTAAGTAAATAAAAATTTATATCAGAGAACAAAGTAAATATAGAGCAGTGGGCGTGGATGAGGGGGTCGAAGAAAACGTGAATTTTCAGAGCAATGACGTCTGGAATACAAGAGAATAAAGATTACTCAAACATGCATGTATCACTGTAAATAGAACTTGGTTAAAATGTCTTTAAAATGAATTCTGGATAATATTCTAAAGAAGGAATCAAAATGATCAAATTATTTCTCAAATTCCATCAGACCCAAAAGAAGAGACAAAACCAGCTTAACATTTACCATTGCCTTCCAGCATGTTGGAATGTCACACTTAAACCATCTGAACTCCTGTCATGACTCTGAAATACACATAGTCCAACTTGACCCAGTCATGGAGCTGAAGACCTGAACTTTTGAACACATCCAAACCCCAACTGAAAAGCAAATGTCAGTGCTCTCAAACTGACTTTTGTACGTCTGATGCTGAGGTGGCAGATGCAGAAATACACATCTCTGAGTCCCACTTTTGTCACCGGGACCCCACTCCTCCAGAACACAACGGCATTCTAATCACTTTAACCCTTCGCGCTCTCCCCTCTTCGGCACATGACGCCCGTGACAGCCCAGGCGCACCCACAGCCGAACCCCAGGCCAAAGGAGCCCGACCTCCGAACCGCCCCGACCCCCCCTCCCCTTCTTCTGGACTCCTACGGGCGGCCATCTTGTGCACTTCTTAACCTGTCGCTATTATGACATTCTCCTTATTCAAATGAGGCTTGGGGTCCTTTGTCTTTGGGTTTGTGCACGCTGACGGGCCGGTGACGGGGTGGGTCAGGCGGTGAGATCAGGGGCGGTTGCTGACACACTCGTCAAATCGCGGCTCCTCTGTCTTTTCACACGCAGCGGGACTATTTGCTTTGGTGTGCCGTAACAAGACAGCGGAGGGACACTTGAGTGACGCGCGACATTGTGTAAGGTTTGATTGCACTGAAATGTCATAAACCAAATGTCTAAGCAGCACCTCGCTAATATGGTCTTATCTTGAATCAAGATTCTCAAACTTTTCATGGAAAGAATCACAAAGTAAATATTTGATTTCCAAGTGCTATTTATTTATTTATTTATTTATTTATGAGACAGAGACAGTGCACAATCTACATTAACCTTAACAGGAGAGATGCATTGTGCCAGGTTATAGCACCAGAGCTAATTTCCACCTGTAGTCCCTGGTGCATGTTTTTTAGGTTTTTAAGCTACCAGAAATAAATCCGACTAGACAAGGACTAAACTATGATTGCAATCAAGTTAATTATAAATTAATGGTCCTATATTACAAAATTTGACTCTTATGAGCTTTAAATCACGTTGTAATGTTGTTATCTCATCAAAAACACACCTGGAGTTGTGTTTTGTTTCATTCACACATGTTTGAGTAACTCTTTATTATTAGTCTGTCTACACCTTCCAGGCTCAAAATGCTCTGGTTCTCCTTGTGATGTCATGTAGTGGTAGTTTTCAAGTTAACCGTTACCTTTAAACTTTAGTTCAATAGAGATTGGAAATTCCAGGGCTGCAATCATCAAAATGCTTCTAGTGAAGGTATATGGAGTCTAAAATCACAGTGGAGCACTTCCTGTAATATCATATGACATCACAAGGTAAAACAGAGTGTTTTGTATTTGAGAGAAGAACTGCTAAAGCCTAAATATGCAGGGTTTGTGTGTTTAGCTTGTGTGAATGAAACAAAGCACCACTCCAGGTCTGTTTGTGATAAGGAAACAACATTGTAACATAGGTCAGAAAATAGAATAATATGGGCCCTTTAAACTTATCTATATCTATAGAGAAAAACAGGCAATGCCACTTGACCAAGTTACAGGTCAGATTTGTAGAGAGGCGACCCCACTCACAGTAAGAAAACATATTTATCATATTTATTTATGTTTTTATTGCTGTACCCTCATAAAAGTATATCTGGAGTTCTATGTTGTTTCATTTACACTTTCATTAATTAATTAAATCAAAGTTATCCTGTCTGATCCTCAAAAATGCTTAATTCGTCTTAATTTTGCCTGAATTGTTGTGTCACAGATAAAATAGTGGACTTCTGCACAATTTATAAGTCCATAAACCTTTGCTTCTAAATAAAGTGATTTTCCTAAATAGACATTATTATATCCCAAGGTGACCAAAAGGGAATTAAAGCCACAACATTGCACAATGTTTTATTGGTATGTTGTAGTGACATTATGCTCATGGGGTGTTTTACATGTATCTCTATGGTGGAATGTTCAGCAATGCCCACATTAGTAAACAAAAGTAAAAAAAAAAAAAAAAAGATTTAAGATAATCTGAAAACTCAAGAAAAAACACAGTGGAACGAGCCTGTGATCAATACAAATGTTCATGGTCCTGTTTAGGTGTTTAGGTGTTTAGTGAACTGAAAAACTGTTGGCTAATGCTAGCAGCTTGTGACTGTAATTTTATGTATGACTTGTTTAAGAGCACAAATCAGCTCATCTGTTGTAGTTCCAACTAAGTCAGCTCTTTCTGGTCAGATTGTTTTAAAATAAAGATTAGATTAAACTCTAACAGACCTTCTGACAAAGTAGAGCCTACAGTTAGCATCACATCTCCAGGGAAACTATCTATAAGTTGCAAACTTTCAGTAGCATCGCCCCTCTGTCCCCCTCCCCAGTGGTCACTCTCCTTGGTCCTCTCCCCAATGTCCACTCTCTGCTGCCCCTCTCTGGAATATCTCTTTATCTCCTGCTCCTGACCCTTACAAGTCCCTGGCCATAACTGGACCCTTGCAGTTCGACTGAAACTTCTAGAAGTCCACGCTACTGTGTTTTGGTTTTGTATTTAGATTTTTGTGTTCATTTTTAAATTTGACATTTTTTTTTTTATTCCAAAATGATGTTATTCAGTGAAATCTGTGTGACTCCGTTAACAGTTTAAATTAATTTCACTTTATTTAATTGTTGCCATGCTCGTCTATCAAAACCACTCGTTCCCTAGAGTACCAGTTGAAAATAAAGGAAATTAGCCATTACAATGCATAACAACACATTTTGATTGGTCGACATTCGTGAACATTGCATTTTCGCTTACAGCATATGCATTACCAGACAGTCCAGGAGTTGAACCTGCTTGTGACCTTCTCCACAGTGAGGTGAAAAGGCTAACCTCTCTGCCACCACACCGCACTGTATCTACCTCGGTTAATAAAGAAATCATTGTGTACACTGATAACTACAAGCCACAGGTTTCGAAGTATTGAATGAGTAAGTACTCTGTCCACGTATTATTGCAATCCTGTAAATAAGCAGGAGATTTCCACCATTCTCTTTGAAAGGACTGGAGTGTGTCAGTTTGTCTTTATTAAGATCCTTTTTGAGTCAGAGCACACTTTTTTGGTTGAAACTATTCTGCTGGCCACCTATTTAAATATTACCAAATCAGTCCTTCTTTTTTGGATCAGAAATTTGCTCAGGGCACCCCAAATTAGAAAATAAAATGTAATCTAACTTCACTCAAACTGGATTTTTTTTTCAAGGCACAACTGGCAACACCTCAAGAAACACTAGTGTTCCTATGATACACTGGTTGAAAATCGGGGCTTTAGAGTATATTGTACGTTAACAATAAATGATTATAGGTCCATATTTATGCGAATTGCTTTATTATTTGACTTCAAAGTGGATGAAGTGTCTTGCCCAATGACATAACAACAGTGTGCATTGCCAGTTCTTTCAAAAATCTTAAGAATAATGGTCAAATTTCTCTACCAACTCTGTCCGGCTAACTACTCAAGAACAGTCCAGCAGATGAACCTGCATGGGACCTTCTCGTTGTGAGGTGAAATGGCTAACCAGTCTGCTGCCACACTGCATTGTATCTACTCCTGTTAATAAATAAATCATTGTCGGTGAAGCGTCATGCCCAGTGACACAACAACAGTATGTATCAGTTCCCTTCCAACAACTTTCAGTCTAGTAACATACCCAAAGACGGTCCAAGAATTGAACTTATGTGGAATCTTGTTGCTGTGAGGTGAAAGGGCTAAACACTCTGCCACCACACCACACTGTGTCTACCCCGGTTAATAAAGAAATCATTGTGTACAAGGATTACTACAAGCCACAGGTTTCTAAGTATTGAATGAGTAAGTACTTTGTCCGCGTCCTATTGCAATCCTATAAAAGCAGGAGATTTCCACCTTTCTCTTTGCTGTTTTTGTTCCCACATCGGAGGGGACCGGTGTGCGTCACTTTGTCTTTATTAAGCTGTGGAGCTGAGGGATCGATTCTGGAGAAAGTCTCCCTCTCCCTCCTCCCCAAACGCGCTATTACGAGGTATTCACAGCCACGCCGATCTTGTCACAGAAAACCCAGAAACACAAGCTAATCAATGCTAGTTAAGAGCGGTAATTTATCACCGTACCACCGCGCAGCCAGCCCCCCCTGTCGGCTGTGAATGAACGAGAGGGGGCGGGGCCGGGGGAGCGAGGCGATACGGTGGTCAAGGCACACGGGGTCAGGGCCCAATTACTCTTCATCTACTGCTCCTCATCACCACTGGCACAGGGACGGCTCAATTGGCGCATTATCTAAGGTTATCAATAGCAGAATTAAAAGTCATTGATTTTTTGCAAGGTTTTTTTTGTATTGTTTTGTTTGGGTGAAAAGATAGGAGCAGATGTTCCACTGGACTCGGCTGTCTTTCACGAGATAAAAGCACAGTCCATAGTCTTTAAAAGCAGGCGCGATTTGGTTCTCGGTACAGTTCTATAAAAGTAAATTATGTAAAAAAATAATTTGTCCTTTTTTTGTTAGACTTCTCATTCAGTGGGCATCAATCACCATCTGCTGATTTCAATGAATAGACTAATACGCCATTGCTTTTACACTGAAGTTTTGTAAGTCCATTAGATTGGTTGTACCTTGTGTCCAAAAGATTAATATTGCTATATGTCTGTGTTCAATTTGATTAAAAAAAAGTAGCTCTGAAAAGTATCAACTCAATTGTCCTTGAGAGGAAACTGGAATGCTGTATAGATCGCTAAAACCAAATATGCAATAACATATATAACAAAATAATTTCATAAAACGTAACGGACAATATTCCTTGTCACACTGAGAGGAACTGTATGTAGTCTGCACTTTTACAGTAAAAAAAGGTATTAGAATCACAATTGAACATAGGTCGTTAAGTACCTTAACCTACAGATAGAAGACACATATAAGTTTTTGTCATTCTCAGTATATGAACAGGCCATGCCTCATGTGAAAGTTCAGAACCTCCAGAATTCATAGACTGAGCTGCAGAGGCTGCACTAGCACTGTTTCATGATTGGCTGCTGTTGCTGATGTTTAAGTAGTGACGATTCGAATCAGAGATAGTTATTTTAGGTAAATCAACCGGATTTCAGCATTGAAACTGGCAACCCAAATAAGAGGCTCATGTGAGGCTCATTCTGCTTTCTGAAAGACTAAATTAAAACAAACAACTTGGCCGTTATGTTCACTGTTTTGTTTTGTTTTTTTCTTTTTATATTTATTTATTTTTTATTAAGAACAAATCAGCTTTACATTACAGCTGTTCTCACTAACTGATATATGTTTACCTCATATCAAAATCCCACATACAGTCCCTTTAAACACAGACTATAGCATAACCACCGCTAACTATCATAAACCATAATATTAGTCACACATAATGACCCCTACTGAGAGTATAAAGGCTCAGCCATGTTATTGAAAGCACTATTATGATTATATGAAATTATGATGTAAAGGTAATTCCCCTGTTTTCCCAAGCGTTCAAAGCTCTGGTGTGGGAGTGCCTCAGTCTTCCATCCAGTGAAAATGACCTGGACTGGACATAAACAAAGGTGCTAGCGTCATCCATCCATCACATGACCACTCGCAATGATCATCGAGAAGGAAAGCGTTCAAATCCGAGCCAAATATCTCCATTTCAGCAGCACTATTATTTTCATAAATCATCTCCCCACCGTCGCCCTCTCCTCACCGCTCACCCACGAACCCATTATACGCACCATTTAGCGGCAGCCATATTAGCTCATATGTTTTCCTGGCTGACCAAATACTTAAGAGATAAAACAATTTACTGTTCATTATGAGACGTGTCAGTGGAATGACTCTATTAACCTGCGCTAAGTGGGACGCCCGGGAAGATATCCGCGATGAGGAAAGCCAATGGATATTTATGTTTGCTGCGTCTGCGCTCGTAAAAAAGAAAAAAACCCAGGCGTTTCTTTTGGCTGCTTGGATGGCTTTATTTTGCGGTGGTCGGGGCGCTCTCCTCGTCTTAAGCAGCCCCTGACCTGTGAAAGATCTGAACAAATGAGCTTCTATTGTGGAGGCAAAGGTGGAGTGGATGAGGAGCCGCTCTGCTGGTCCTACAGTGAGATGGGGCAGGGGCAGTGGAGCACGCAGGAGACATGATTGAATTAACCCTTTAGGAACGTGCTGATGAAGATAGGAGCGCGAGGGTTTGTCATTAGTGTCACAGATACTCCCTGGTTTTGATGGACTCACAGATTTGCAAGTCACCACTGTCTCTATATAAAACCAAATACAGTCTATGTGCTTGTAATTGGCCTGAGGTGGAGTGCACCCTAAAATACACTTTCAGTCAAAAGTTTGGAAGCCAGAAGCTGGAGAAGGACGTATTAGTATCACAAAGCAATAATAAGAATATTCCATAGTGACCGGGGACCCTCACCATGACGTAGGAATGTGCTAGTGCTTTCTAAAAATGTATAGATTAACTTAACATTTTTTTTTTTCCAAAACAGCAACTTTTTCTGATCCGATACCTATGTCGATACTTTGGCTTTAAGTATTTGCCGATACCTGATATCTACTGATACTAGACCAGACACAGGAAGTAAAATTTATTTTCTTTAAACACAAACAGAGAAAATGATCCAAAAGTGTTTTGTAACTGTTATTTATCATTTAAAGCAACTACAGGACAGTTTTTGACATTTTGGGCCAATATTTTTATTATTATGACAATTTACACCCATAAATGGGATATATCGGCTGAACCAATATTTTGGAAGCTGATCAAATTTTCATCTAATTATAACATGGTTAAAATGTAATAAAAAATAAAAAAATAAAAATGACATGATTTTACATGATGTCCATTTTAAACTCCATGGTCTGGAGTACATGGTTGAAGGATTAGTCTCTTCTGCATGTTCTAGGTTTACTGTTGAATCTTCACAATCATCCCTTAGACATACTGACCCCCTCCCTGCTCCTCCCCCCTCGGTAATAACTACAAACACGACCTCCTGATTACATTCTCCTCACATGCTTATGACAAAGCCCATGTATCCTGCATTACACTCATCAGGTTATTGTATACTTGTCAGTGCCTCCGTGTTATTCAAAATCTCCACATGTCAACACCCCCCTCTTACTCCCCTGTATTAAACCATCATTTACAGTCGACGTGTTAGACCCAGCGCTCCTGTCAGGGGCCGGTTAAACAGTCTGTCCTCCATTATCATATTTCTAATCAGACCCCGGAACCTGTCATGGCCCTCGTCATGGAAACGCCGGCACTTCCTATGAATACATGTCTGTGACTCAAATGTGGGTCAAATGTCATGTCACTGTTTGTTTTAGAGTGATTTTGCTCGGAGCAGGAGGGGTCACGGCCACACAGAGCTTATGGGTAGACCAGCTACATATGTCAGGTGGCTACTAAATATTAAAATAGGACATCAAATTTAAAGGTGCATTGTGGAACTTTTCTGGCGGGGGTCAGCTACCTGCTTGTCTCTATGAAGATGTTATTGCTTTGTCTGGAATATTCAAATGTATGGCATTAAACATGCATTCTCCTGTGTACATACCTGACCGTAGATTGTATATGTTAATGGAAATAGCTAGTCTGCTAGCTGCCGTGTTCCAAATAGGAGGTGAGAATGGGCACTCTTCCGGATCCAATTCACTTTTTATTGAAAAACTGTCACCCCCTGTAACTGCCACTGTTAGTCTCTTCATTTTGGTCTTAAAATGTTTGTTTTAACCCACTCTACATGGTCCTGAGGTTTGTATTTCACTGTGTTGTCCCTAAATCAAAATATGAACATTAATAAGAGACCAGTGAGGCGTCTTCTTTTCTCAAGGTCACTCCTGCTAGCGTTAGCAACAGTTTTGATTGACAGCGTTGCTAAGCACCTGCCACCTGCGGCTAGGACGGGGTGTTACCTTCAACACCCTTGCTTCGGATTGGCTCTTTGGTTGCTATGATACTTGAGGTCAGAATTCCAAATATGAAACTCTGCTCCAAATTTGCCCCTATAACTGCTAGCCTCAATTGGCTTCATGTGACTGGAACCGAACACTATGGGTTATGTCACACTCCTTTAGTCCACTTCTTTATACAGTCTATGGATCTGACTAATAACTTAGCCTGGTGCTTGTCTCCATGGAGATAGATAAGTTCCATAAAAGCACCCATAATTAAATACATGCAACATAGATGTGTTGCATGTATTTAATTATTATAGATGCCCCCATCTAAGGGCATCTATAAGGTCACCTCTGACATTGTTAATGCTTATGTTAACTTCAAGTGTGCTTAATTGAAATTGAAAGTTAAAACACCAAGTATCCTTGTGTCAACCTTAATTTAAATTTACTGAAAAAGTTCTTTTGTGATTTGATGGAGTGTGATGTGGACTGCACAAAGTGAATGGATGAAACTAGCTTATTTCAAATAGACAGGAAGTTCATGACCAAATCTTCTCTTTAAACAGCTCCTTTAACGTTCTAAGGCTTATTTGCCAAAAGAGCTCAATCTTTTCAATCTTTTTCGTAATGCAGTTTGTCAAATGTGATCAAGAAACAGTGAAAATATGTATATACTTCAAATCTTAAAGATCCTATGTTACTCAAAATGGACTCTTGTGAGCGCCATGTTAGAATGTTGTCACTTCATCACAAACATACCTGGAGTTGTGTTTTTTTGTTTTGTTTTTTTACACATGTTTGAGTAACCCTTTATTATTAGTCTGTCTACATCTCCAAAGCTCAAAGTTCAGTAAAGATTGCCAGTTCCAGGGCTAAAGTAATCCAACTCATTCTATGGAGCTTAAAAACACAGTGGAGCACTTCCTGTATTACCAGATGATATCACAAGGTGGAACAGAGGATTTTCAGTTTGAGAGAAGAACTAAATATGCTGTGTTTATGTGTTAAACATGTGTGAATGAAACAAAACATAACTCCAGGTATGTTTGTGATGAAATAAACACAACAGATCAGAAAACCATGTAATATGGGCCCTGCGAGTCAAATCTCTGTGATCTTAATAATGCTTTCCAACAAACTGCATCACCATGACTTAAGCACCCTCCCAGTGCTGTCCAAACTGGATGGTGTCTGTGTGATCAAATCCCATTAAGGTGATTCTTCAGAGGAGCTCGGAGTAGACCTGCTGCTCAATTAAGTGAAGTCAGATGAGGTGGATCAACCATCCGACTTGAGATGCCTCTGTGTTCTTGTAATCAGGAAAGACTACAACCGTGGTGCAGTGTGTTAAGCATTTGGCACCAATCCAGAAGGTCACTGGTTTAAACTGCACAGTATTTGTGTCCCTAAGCAAGACACTTGACACAACCTGCTCGAACATAATGCATTTTGATATAGCACATTTCCATATCCTCAAAGAGCTTGCATTGTCCATTCCATATACAGTATAGCCACAGCTGCTCTGGGGAAGACTGACTGAAATGCGCCATCGCTCCCTCTGACCACAATCAAACACTCATGCACCACTTTCACAACAGGCAATCCAGATGAAGTGTCTTGCCTAAGGACATAAAAACAGCATACACCAGTCAGAGCAGGGTTGGAACCATAGACTGTATACAGATTTGGATTAAGGGAGCGTTCGACTCCAGTCAAATGAAGCTCACAGTGCTTGCGGTTTAAGAGGCGAATTTGGAGCTGAGGTCAATATTAGGTATAGGACTTTATTTATAAACAAAATAGCAAAATAAAAATACCAGGATCATATAGAAAGGGGTTAATACGAACATTTTAAGACCAAAATGACGCGGCTCACTGCAGCAGTTACAGAAAGAGGGATGACACTTTTTCAGTGTAAAGTCAATTGGAATCAGAGTTGAAGGAGCCAGAAGCGCCCACCTGAACACTTCATATTTGGAACGCGCAGCTAGCGGGTTAGCTATGTCCATTTATATACACAGTCTATGGTTGAAACGGCTGCTGAGCCACTGTGGTTGTGGAGGAGATTAAGGGAAATATATAAATCCATAAGAAATCATTTGACATTCTAAGAAAACATCGTTCTTAATTCAGCGTAGCGTGACCCTGTTTAATCCCAAATCTTCTCACAGAGCAGCTGATGAGAGCTCACTCCAATTTGTCCTGCCCATAAGCACATGTAGGACAGCTTCAGTGGGCCGTTCACATGTGCTAGTAAGCCCCTGAGGCAGTATCGCAGTAGTGGTAGTAGCAAGGCAAGTTTATTTGTAGAGCACATTTCATACACAAAGTAATTCAACGTGCTTCATAGAATAACAATTTAATGTCCTATTTTACGCTAAATGGATTCTTGTGAGAATTAAGCCATGTTATAATGTCGTTACCTTCTCAAAAACATACCAGGAGTTGTGTTTTGTTTCATTCACACACACGTGTTTGAGAAATCCTGCATTATAGGGCTGTCTACATCTCCAAAGCTCAAAATTCTCTGTTCCATCTTGTGATGTCATGTAACGGTAGTTTTCAAGTTAATTAGCTTTTACCATTTGTTCAGTAGAGATTGACAGTTCCAGGGCTAAAATTATCCAAATGATTCTAATGAAGGTGTATGGAGTTTAATACACAGTGGCACACTCCTTGTGTCCCCACATGACATCACAAGGTGGAACAGAGTGTTTTCTGTTTGAGAGAAGAACTCAGCCTAAATATTCAGGATTTGTGAGTTAAAAATGCGTGAACTAAACAAAACACAACTCCAGGTATGTTTTTCTTTTGTGAGGAAACACCAGTAGTGTAATACGGGTACTTTAAAGAACAGCTATTATGCAAAATTGACTTTTTTGAACCTTCAACCATGTTATATCATTGTTCCCATATCAGAAAACTGGGGTTGTATTTAGCTTGATTCACACTGAAAATATTTCCAGGATTGTTGCGTAACTTTTCCATAAAGCACTTGTGTATTTCATATTTCCTTGGGTGAATGCTGTTGCTTGAAAACGTGTTCCTTTTAAAAGCAGATCAAACTTGATAGATACGTAGTGCGCTAGCGTGACCCTCTCCTCATTGTCCCACATGACTTCTTCCTGACCCCTGTTCTATGCGTCCATTTAAACCTATCCGAGCAGCATCTCCGCCCTGCTCCGTTTAGCGCTGACCTCTAGCTGTATGGATGACTTACTGTACGCGTTACAGCTTTACAATCAGCAGCATTAGGAGAGAGTGTGTGAGTGTGTGTGTGGATATAAGCTCTGATAAATGATGATGGAACCTCCTCGCTGTGAGTAACACCTCTGCACACTGCGCCATTAGACTCTATCACGGAGCTATTGACGAGTTGGGGTTTCAGCCAAGGATCGATACTAAATATGATAAGAGCAGATGGGGTTAGCATCACAGGGCAGGGACAAATTGTGTATTTAAAAGGAACAAATACTCCATGCTCTTTGAACTGCTTTTGAATGATCTTTGTTTGTAGTTTAAAGGGCCCATAGTACACAATTTTCTGATCAATGTTGTATGTTGTTTCCTTGACAAAAACATATCTGGAGTTGTGTTATGTTTCATTCACACATGGCTAGCACACAAATCCTCCATATTGAAGCTGAGTTCTTCCCTAAAACAGAAAACAAAATTACTGAAACATGCAAGGATGACATCTAAAACCTCTTCATCTTACATTATAACATGTTATAATTTTGTAGGAAGCTCCATAAAGCTAATGTTGCTAATCCTAGTTCAAACCTTGCATACTGTTGTTGGGTCTTTGGGCAATGTACTCTCCAAAGACGATACGGTCAGTAGCATGGAATGAATACAAAACCATAAGAAATCACTTTGCAAATGAAACGAAAACAGAAAAAAAGTTGCTGTAGCTGTATTTGTTTTGTAAACGCTTTGGCTTGAACTTCTAACACAACCGAGGCCAACAGCTCCGCGCCCTCCACCTCTCCGCTCCTGTTTGTCCCCGTATTAAATGTCACAACAGCTTCTTCTCTACGCTCCACTCTGCTTCCACTTCACCTGACCATTTCCTCTGCGGTTTATTCAAAAGCGAAATTAGCAGGGCAGTAACCGGGCCGGACTCACCTATTTGTGTGTTTAATTGGCCATGTTGTCGCCCCAGTTAATTGGATCTCAGGGCCCAGGTACGCGCTAAATGTTTGGCGGCATTAGAACCTCAGCACTTTCCCATTAATGGCGCGTGAAATGAAATGTTTGATACTGCAAATAAAATCAGTGATATTCAAGGCTGTTATGGTTGGTAATGTGTTCAAACTGCTCTTTAATGGGTCCTGGAAGATTGGGGTAGTGTCAGCTGGAACGCCCAAGCCCTCTCCTGACTCGTGCGCCCGGCTACGCGCTAGCTTAATGACTGTCGGCGATGATTACACGGACCCCCCAAAAACTGCGCGCGGCGGATGGGACTCGATTAGCGCTCCAATTAGAGACATTAGCATATTAGCATAGCGCGCTTCGTTTTGGTGCGCGAAAAAGCTTCTCCGCGCTGCAGCCAATAGACGGAGAGGGAGTTAAAGGGGATTACATGGTCGGCTGAGGAGATAAAGGCAAAAGTACGTCACGCGGTACTGTAATGGGAAGTCGCCATGGCCACCGGGGGGAAAAAAGAGATAGTATGGTTTATGTTGTAAGGAAAAGGACATTATGGAAGGAGATGGTTGACATAAAAAGTTGTGGGTTGTACAGTAGGTTCGATGAAATGTAAAAGAAACTAAGTGGATTCTTCGTGAGCAACATTGTTTTAAAAATGGGTGATTTCATGTGTCGTCAGCGATGTGGGAGACCTGTAGAGGAGGATCTCAGAAGGTCCAGTATCCAGCCCACTAACTTTGGCTATGTTCACACTTGCATCAAATCAAAATTTTGACTAGAGTAGGACTATGGATACTTTGCATTGACATCATGTTCTGGGTATTCTACAGTGCATTTGCAGGAATGTTAAGCAGTTTCCATGGTGACACAATGCACACATTAGCAAACACAGACAAAAAACTTTTACGATCGTCTGAAAGCTCAAGAAAATGCTAGCTAGCTTGTGACTGTAATTTTATGTGTGAGAGAAGTGTTTAAAGCACAAAACATCTCACTTGTTGTACTTCAAACCAAATCGGCTCATTCTCTTGAGATTGTGTTAAAATAAAGCTCAGATTAAAGTCTAATTTGAGAAACAGAGCTTCTAACAGAGCAGTGCTTTCAGCAAACTTCACACCCTCATGGAACATTGATGACATCAGCTGCAAAGTATCAATACCTGTTTGAGGTTTAGTCCCGCAGTAGCACTCTTTTTGTGTCGTTGGGCAACACACTCAGCCACTTTTTTTCAGTGTGTTAAACTATCATGAATGTATAACACCTTATATATTGAATTCTTCCTTCAGTGTTATGGTGTAGCCAAATATTAAATTGGATTAAGTTAATTTTTATTTCTAAAACTCTACACTCATACTCTACAGTTGCAAATGGAATTTTAAACATCTTTCACATTGTGTCTGTCTCACATTTCTTCCATTTATGCTTGTGCTGGTTCTATTTCTTCACTTGAGTCCACCTGTGTGTCATTATTTGGGAATGTTCAGCCCCATATCAAAGCCCTAAACTTATAGCTTGATGGTGTAAATTGTACATTGCTTTTCCACTGTTTTATAGTTTTACTTACTTGTATATATTGCTGTAATGGTACTTATATTTTTACCTCTACAAGCTATTCTTATCTATTTTAATTCTATACTTACTTACTGTCTTCTTTGCATCTGTTGGCTGCTCCAAACGACATCTCGCTATACTTTGTATTGTGACAATAAAGTCTTCTACTACTCTACTACTCTCTGAAGTTGTATTTACTAGTGGAGTAGCATTCTCCTGCATTCAAGACATCATTGCTCCAGTGTAGCCCCATTTTCAATGCCAGCAGTACTGACCTACTGTCTTGTACTTACTTCTTTTCCAATTTTTTTTTTTTTTTTTAATCGGTGATACGCATAGAATTTGGCAGTACTGCATAGTCATTTTGGTACAAATGAAACAAAAAAATCTCCTGCTTGCTAGCTTGAACTGCAGGCATGCATCAGTTCCTGACTCTTTGCTGTGACCACGTTTACGGCGACATCAGCTCCCACTGAGCCACGCAGTTTTCTAACGCAATTTAAAATTTGCAAATTATAACATAATGATATACAGAAGTCATAGATTATAGCTATATAGCAGACACAAGCATAATAGGTGTTCTTTAAAGTATATATATTTTTTATATAAGAATTTATACTTTTCAGTACATTGTCACTACTAAAAAGGACATCCAGTCTTTACTAACAGCAGCAAATGGCCATCCTTCTTGAATTAACTCCTTGATCCTATAGCACAGTCTAGTGTAGTGTCCTATAGAGGCCCATAACTGCTCCTCTGGCCCTGTGCCTCCTCATGTTCATGTGAATCATGTAAATCAATCCAGAGAGAATTTACGAGTGTGAAGTGTAAGTCTCTGAGAATGAGCTGGGCTATTGACAAGGCCATAGAGAGCGTCACCTATTGGAAAAGTGCTTAGCCCCCTGATCCCATGTCAAAGCATTACAAGAACCGCTATGGAAATTAAGACAGATTAACAACTCTATTACGCTTCAAGATCTCACATTTTCTGATTTCCAAGTCATTTTGAGTCATTTTACAGCAACTATGCTATAAATGACTCACTGCTTAGAATTCTCATCTCAGTATCTACACGGAAATTAGCCTCAACAAAGCAGCACAAAGGCATCGTTTATAATGAGCAAATAGCTTGTTAAGAATGATTCAGGTTTAGTAACTACTCAAAGGGGCACTGTGTAACTTTTCTGGTTGAGGGGCCACCATCTGCTTATCTCCATGGTGATGTTATTGCTCTGCCTGGGATGCTCCACAATATGGCATTAAACAAATATATTTCATGCAATTACAGATGTTTTTATTTCTCAAAACTACCGCAAAAACATGCATTATTTCTGGGAGTGGGTCCACTTCTCCACAGATCTGACCTGTAACATAGCTTGGTGATGGCTTTCTTGTCTCTATGGAGATAGTTAAATTAAATGCCATACTGTAGAACATTTCAGGGAAAAAAACAACAGAGACTTAAGCAGGTGGTGGAACCTCTACCAGAAAAGTTACACAGTGCACCTTTAACTAGGGTTAGAAGTTAAGGTATTACTTAAGTAGTTGCTAAGTCTGAATCACACACAAACAAGCAAACAAATAAATACATCTTCTTGTCTAGTGTGCTACAATTCACACTGTAGCCACTGTAGCATCAAGCAAAAAAGATCCTGGGTTAATTTCCGGTGGTGTATTTAAAGCTGTACTGTATAACTTTTCTCGTGCCTGCTACCTGCTTGTCTCAGTGGAGATATTATTTATTTATTTGCCTTGAATTTTCATCAGATTGGCATTAAACATATGAGTCTAACATTGATTACATGTTGTTTTTTTTTGTATTTTTAATGCTCAGAAATACATTGAAAAACATGCATTCTTACTGTGAGTGAGGCCACTTCTCCACAGATCTGACATGTAACTTGGTCTGGTGGTGTCATGTGCTTGTTTCCATGCTGTGGAATCATACCCTCTCTCAAAAAAGTGATAGTGAATATACATCTGTCTTTACACATTTATATAATGGCAGGGTTAGTGAAAAGTCTGGCCCTAGGACCAACACTTAGCATGTAAGTATAGGAATAGAACTGGCAACTTTCTGGCTATGGATGGTTTCATCCATCAATAAACACAAAAAGACAATTCAAATGCAGAGGAATTTATAAACATTTAACCCAGACTGCACTCTGTACTTTAATCTGAAAAAAAGAAAGAAAAAGGTTTTAAACTTTATTGTATTAAGTGTAAACTGTATTTATTAAGGAGTTGTTATCACAGTAATAATCAATGCCATTCCAAACAATGGAGGATTTGAGTGACAGACAGTTGTTAACACTGAGTCCCTCATCATTTGTAAGAAGTCCAACTGCCAATCCTTGCACCTGCTTTTGGCTGTTACAGTCGTGTGAATAAATCCCCAAATATTGACTTATTTGTAATTCTAATATTGGAAGTTTATTTGCAATGATACGGGTTAGATTCACAATAGCATAGCAGTTCATTTTACCAACCGAGCCTTCTATCAAAACATCATTGTTTAAACACTACAAAAATCCGCTGCAAAAAACAATCATTTCTAGATTAATTAATATTATTCAGCTTAATTTCAGTCATTTTAACTTGTTAAATGTGCTCTACCTGCTTTTTACTGTTTTAAAGACAGAAAAAAACAGAACTAATGGATTTTAAACAGTAACTCAGAGACCAGAGCGGAGTTTTGTTACAGTAAAGCTAACAACAACTAGCATGTCAGCTCACACTTCCTGATTATTAGGCATTAAAATGCTTTGCAATTCATTAGTTATTTTGAACTTAAGCTTACACAGTACTGTGACCATTTTCATCTTTTAAAAAGTTTTTCACCTTGTTTCCCACCTTGAAGGCACTCAGAGTGCTTTACATCAAGGAACCACTCAGCCATTCACACAACATTCATACACCAGTGCACATAGACACTGAAGCTAAGGTGGGTGAAGTGGGCAAGACATTTCACCCAGCATTCATCTGCAGGAGATAGAATTGCATTGCCAACCTTCAGATCAGTGGGCAAACAAAAATCTGGTACAGAACATTTTAAGAATGGATATGATGCAAAATCGACTTTTTGGAGCTTTCTATTATAATGTTGTTCCCTCATGAAATACAGGCTTGAAAAGGTTTTACAAACCTCTCCAAGACTCAACCCACACGCCTACATCACCCATGCTTCTGCATGGCCATTTACCATAAATATGCAAAAGCAGGATACAAAAAAGAACAATACACTACTTCACAAACCTGATGCAATGTGCTGTAGTTTCATTAGAAGGATGCACAGTTGCAATGACTCAGGTGCAGTGTGATAGTGCTCTGAAGGGAGGAGAGACTGTGTCAAAAAACAACGTTGACATGTTTTTGGAGTATATAGCATTTACAAAATTCTAAAAGGTAACATGGTAATCTAAATATGTTACATAGCAATTAATACCCCACAGAAGTATAATACCCCCTCTTTAAACGACTTGAATTTACTTTTGCAGTGTAATATTAGCCTTGCATAATGATCTGGCCCAGTCTCAGCTCTCCGGTCTCAACTCTCCGGTCTCAGCTCTCCGGTCTCAACTCTCCAGTCTCAACTCTCCGGTCTCAACTCTCCGGTCTCAACTCTCCGGTCTCAGCGTTCCTGGCTTGGCGTTCCTGGCTAGAGGTGGTCTTTTGTGTTGTCATCAGCTCTGGAGGACCTGTTCGGAGCGGTAAGCAGGCGGGTGTGAGCAGGCCTGTTCTGGGTGATAAATATTCACCGGTTGATGGCTATAGCAGATAGGAAGCCTCAGTCTTGGGGGTTATCAGCACAGTGCCACATTTGGGTATATTTTATCAGGGCCCATCTATTATCTGTTTAGCTAGTGGCGAGCACGGGAATCAAGAGAACGCCATTTGGATTTAAAATGAGATTGTAGTTAGCAGGATCAATACACGTGTGAGGCTAACCTTTGGAGGAACATGGAAAAAACACTACAAATGCAGGGGTAGAAAAGACATGAATTCAGGATCACAATTTGAGTTTATTTTAATAATTTAGATTCATTTAAGCTGAAAGTGTAGATTTTTGGACTTGTTTCAAGGTATTTCTGGTTTCAAGATTTTTTTTTAATATCTTCATTATTATTATTATTTTTTTTTCATAAAGATAAAAAAACAAAATACATCTTAAAGGCCTTGTACCCATTTCTTTTTTCCATTCATGTATTTGAGCAAATTTTGTCTAGCCTCTGTATTGTATAAGCAGCTTTACATGTCAAAATAAGTCAGCGGCGTGCTGTTTGAATCTAATAATAAAGCTTTTTATTGCCAGAGAATCAGGAGATGCACTGTTAGTATGCTAGTTGCTGTTAGCGTTACTGTAATGACAAAACTCCGCTCTGGTCTCTGAGAGTGGTGGAAAGTGCTTATAAACTCATCGCGGTGAATAATTAGGAGGCTCAGAATGCGTAAGGTAAGTGAGGAATAACTTTGGACCACTGCAAACCATTTCAAATGAACTTTTTTGTTTTTTGTTTTTTTGTTTTTTTACACTTTTAAGACAGTAAAAATCAGGTACAGTGCCTTTAACATTTCAAAATTGCTCAAATAAAAATGTAGATTATATATAAATTCATAGATGTAAGTAAATTATATAAAATGCATACAGCTAAACTGGGAATACACCAGGCCTAAACCAAGTCTACCTCCGGACTACACTGAGATCAACCCATTACAAGCCTGGGTGTATTTTGTCTTGGCAATTCACTATGTAACTTTTTCTGTTATGTACACAAGCAGCTGATGCTAGGACGCCAAGTTCCAGGTCAGATCAGTGGAGAGGCGAGCCCATTCACTGAAAGCATGTCTGTTTTCATTGTAATTCATCAATACCACCTGTAATTGAAAAACGGCAAAGCACATACAGTATGTTTAAAGCCATAATGTGGAAAATTACAGGCAAAGCTATAGCATCACCATAGAGACAAACAGGTGCATAAAAAGTTACATGATGTATCTTTAATTTCCGTATAAAATATCCTCGCTGTCTTATTAGATTTGGTCAAACCCATTTTTAGGCTTTCAGAAGGGAATACTATGGATTATATATTACACTGGTCTAATTTCATAATTCGTTCGACAATTCAGCATTTCCTCTGTTTAGCTAGTGATGAGCGCCATTTGTATTTAAAATGAGATTGTTCTTATGGGGGATCAATACATGTGCGCGGATGAGCTAACCTTTGCAGGACCATAAGAGCCCTGATGGTGATTTTAAATGTTAATATAGCATTTTGGGAAAGCCTTAAGTAGTTTTTTGTACCTGTTTATTGTATTACAGAAATGTCAATCACAACAAACTAAATAGTGTCATCAAAAATAGGACATTGTGCGATGGTTCAGTCAGACACATAAGCCAGGCCCTAAAGGCTAGCCCATAAGAGGCAGATAATGTTATATAATGGTTGTGTATGTTATTTTATTAGTGGGTCTGGTGATGGGGAGCTGGGGGTTTGATTTCTGATGAAGATGGAATATGGAATATTTTAGAATTCTCTCACTGAGCTGCAGAGGCTGCACTGGCAATGATTCATGATTGTCTGTAAGTGCTGGGGTTTAGGTAGTGACCATTCGGATCAGAGAGAGGCATTTTAGGTTTAAAACAGCTGGATTTCAGCATTGAAACTGGCAACCCAAATGAGAGACTCACATGAGGCTCATTCTGCTTTCTGATTGGATAATCATCTTGAGAACCAAAACACTAAATTGTAACATAAGTAAACCGGACATGTTTTTGGCAGCAGTAGAATGTTTGTCCACTGATCCAAAGGTTGGCAGTTCGAATCCCGCTCCTGATTCCAGCTACCACAGATGAATAGTCATTGTGTCCACGGGCAAGACACTTAACCCACCTTGTCCCCAGTCTCTGCATAGACTGCTGTGTGAATGGGTGAGTGGTTCCTTGATGTAAAGCATTTTGAGTGCCTTTAAGGTGGAAAAGGGCAATATAAAAATGTGACTATTTACCATTTTGTGATTAAGAATAGATCCACATTAGAATTGTTATCACTAAAAGCTATATATTTCATATTTGAGGACAGTGATTGGTCAAATGTATTAAATAAAAACATCTAAATCTTTCATACAGTAGGGTCAGTCACCTGCTTGTTTCTATGGATATGTCATTGCTCTGCCTGAAATGTTCCACAGTATGACGTTAAACTGCTACCTTACATTTATTAAATTACAAGTGGTTTTAAAGGTTGAAAAACAGACATTCTGACCGTGAGCAGGGTTGCCTCTCCACAGATCTGACCTGTAACTTGGTCTGGTTTGGTCTACATGATGATAGAAGGGTTTAATGCCATACTGTGAAACATTCCATACAAAGCGATAACATCTTCATGGAGAATTTGACGGACCCTCCACCAGAAAAGTTACACATGCACAAAAAATAATTACATAAAAATATCTTCAAGGAGGTAAACGGAACAAAGATTTTCCACAGAGTTCCCTATCCCATTTTGACACTCTGGAGTTAGCCGTCTATAGTGTTACAGTTAGGGTGTTGTCAGGCTGCCACTTTGAATGACAAAGTAATTTTTGAGCTCCAGACAATTCAGTTGATGGAACCCGCCCAATCCCTTTGCCTTGACAATAAGTGAGTGGAGTAGATACAAATTGCATTTTCACCTACACATGCTGAAAGAATAACAGTGTAATTAATAGGATGCCCTGGTCTCCGCATGGCCGATTTATTCTATAGCCTTTTTGCCAATTAAGCCTCTGAAGGTGGAAGCTCTTCGGAGAGGGCTTTTAGATTAATCATATTATCTAACGCTTTTGAAACACCAACGCTTCTTGACCTCGTCTTCCATAAGAATCCATTATCTTAAACTATCGCGGTAATCCTGGCTTTGGGACGCCAGGCAAGGAAGGCGAAATCAAGGCTAATAGATCGCAAATAAGATTAATCTTTGATCTGAGTGCCGATTACACTTGGACCTGCCCTTGAACACTCAGGTGCAACCTTGAGCGGCGCACCCACTCACGGCAGCACGGGGCCCGGGGGTGGGTTGGTGGCGGGGTCGGTGGTGATGGGTCTGGTTGTAGCGTAAAGGGCAGGGTGTGGAAGGGGGGTGCTTGCTCCTGGAGATCACAGGGCAGCCAGCTTAACCCCAGCGTGGTGGAGGTGTTAAACAGTATACAGCTAATGACTGAGGCAAACGGCTAACTTATCGCCACGGAAATGCCCTCATCATTATTTACCAGCCGTGTTATGGGTTTGTAAGATTCCATAATGTGAGGTGTTTATGTGATGGCTATTTACTTAAAGGGTCCATATTACACTATTTTCTGGTCTATGTTATAATGCTGTTTCCTGGAGGTATACACCATACACCTTCGCTAGAATTATTTGGATGAGTTCAGCTTTGGAATTGCCAATCTCTACTGAAGAAAAGGCAGAATGTAGCTGTGAATTTGAAAACTACCACTTCATGACATCACAACATGGAACAGAGCATTTTGAGCTGTGGAGATGTAAACACACTAATAATGCAAGGTTACTCAAATACGTGTGAAAGAAACAAAACACAACTCAACCTGAGGAAGCACAAACGTTCTAACATGGCTAAAAGCACACAAAAGTACATTTTACTTAATATAGGACCTTTAAAGTGCCTATGACAAATTGGACCACCTATTTTACTAAAACACAGTTAAGATCAATATGTTTAAGATTTTACTAAGAAAAAAAGGCAATTTTTTAGGTTTCAAATTTTACTTCCTGGTTGGAAATCATGTCATCACACTTCCATTACTGTTACCTAGCAAACATGTACTGGGGCAAAGCTCTTCTAATGTACACAGAAATTATTATTTGACAAATACAAAGATAAGAAAACACATTTATTTTGTTGGAATAATATTTAAAGTATCAGAAATTGTGACAAACTTTTAGATAGAATTCTGTGATGTCATCAATATGGAAATCTCTAAAATAGAACTCTCTACTTCCTGTAATTTTCAACACATTTTCAACAACTTTTCTTTGCAAATCGCTTCTTGATTTGCGTAAAACTACAATTTATATTTCCAACATGTATTCCACAAATTAAGTAAATAGTATGGCTAATGACTGAGGCTAACTTATCGCCACGGAAACACCAGCATCATTATTTAATGGTCCTGTTGTGATTTTGTAAGATTCTATAATGTGAGACAGTATATGTGATGGGCTTTTACTTCAAGAGAAAGCCGATTTGTATCAGTTCCTTAACAGCATGCTGTAATTGGCATAATTAAATAAACACTGTCTGACAAACATGATGGAGTGCAGTTATCGTCATTATCAGGGCTGAATTATTAGCTGCTAATTACACAAAGTGGCTATTCAAGTGACTTACATGGATTTCATTAATGAATCATTTCAGTCAGTGAGTTTACAAATAACTCAATTACACAAGTATTGTGTATGTATTTATACATTCATTTATAAAGATAGATAACAAAATAAAAATAAATAAATACAATTTCACTCATAATGCAGAGTTATTCATTTAATGTATGTATTTATTTTAATTGTAATTATGTGCATACACAAACCCTTGCAGAATTCCCCATAACAGTGAATCATTCATACTGTTAAACAGCTTAAATTATAATAATAATAATAATAATAATAATAATAATAATAATAATAATAATAATAATAATGCTGTTTGGTGAACAAGAACATTTGTTATCTTTTGTTAAGACAGCACATATTTTCAATAGATTGCACATTCCATATTAAAGGCAAACTTTGTGGAGGTGTCACCTGATTCCATGGAAACCAAAAGTTAAAACTATACTTCAGAACATTTTCCATGGAGATAGATTTGTGGAGCTGTAACCCTGCCCACAATAAGGGCATATGTTTTAGTACAATAAACAACCAAAAATGTACCAAAATTGAACACAGTTACTGCTTATCCTTGCAGATTTTATTTTATTCATTACTTTATTCATATCTGTCAACTCATTGAACCACATTTGCAACTATGAAAAGTTGCATTGTGTCCTGACCATCACACCCACCTTATGTGAGTGTAGCGTCTTGCCTGTAGACACAACAACAGCACATGCTCTCAATCTTCTCACTGAAATCTCTTTGATATAAAGTGTTATCATGAGGCAGACAGCAGTGAATAATAGCCCCGTGCTGTCTGTGTGTGTTTTACATAAGGCGGTCGATTCGCTGGCACACTTCAGCCCTGCTCCAGACCTGCTCCGGACCAAACCCTCCACACCTCCGATCGATGCCCCGGCGCGGGACTCTCTCTGGGGCCAGCTATTTGATTAATCTGGAGGTGCACGGAGGAGGAGGTGGAGGAAGAGGAGGGGGGCAGGCTACAACAGCTGATAGTTCCATGCCATTAGGACGGGCCCCGGTAATGAAATCTCTTTTAATTTGTCAGGAAGAGAGTGCTAATGCTCAAAAAGCTTTCGCGTAATAAAAAGTCTGGGGAGATGTGAGGGAAGCTTTAAGTGATGGTGCAGTGGATGTGAGTCGGTCTCGTGGACTATTTACATAACTGTCAGGGAGGTCCGCCGTAATTCAATTAGACAGATGCTCCAGAGCTCTATTCCCACGTTTGGTAGGACATCGTAGAGACAGGAGACATAAAAGGCTGAGGAGAGGGATCATGGACTAACAGTGTAGGTGAAGGTTCTGCCATGTTGGAGCTCTGCATTTCTGGACATAAGGAGATGGACAGTTTAAGGGCTATAGCAAGATGTGCAAACTTGATATAGATTCTCTAGGAACCGATACGATACTGGTATTGGCGCTGATACATTGAACATTTTGGTGGATTGGATATCAGTTCCAAGATAACGTTTCAGCCCATATTCCATTCTGGTCTATAAATTCAGTTGGTGTAATAAGATGAACTGCAGGCCAATGTTGGTCTAAAATGTCTCATAATATTAAACCTGTATTTTGACAAAGTTGTCCTGTAATTATTTTAAATGATAAATAACAGGTACAAAACCTTTTACCATGGCCTGTTTGTGTTTAAAGGAAATAAATCATATTTTCTGCCTCGGGACTAGTATTGGTTGATATCGTATATCAGCAGATACTTAAAGCCAATGTATCTACATCGGTATTGGTACAGAAATAGCTGGATCGGTGCATCTCTTAAGATTCCTCTCCCTGTATGCTCTTCTCAACAAAACTAGGCACAGCACTTTAGCCGTCAATGACCCTCATTCATTTAAACCACTGCAGTGTAACACATCTGTACAACTAATTCTATGTGGATTTCCATTGATCAAAGCATTAGTCAAACATCTGTCTGTGCTGTTCAACTTTTATTTTTTATTTATTTTTATTTATTTATTATTATTATTATTATTATTATTTATTTTTTTTTTTTTCAGTTGAAATGATCTTTTAAAATGTAAAATAATTCACACAGGTAACACAGGTACTGGCTATATACTGTGAGCAGGCCCAAATCAGGGTTTAAACATGACTAAACCAAGTTCAAACGAACATCAAACTAGGACTAAACCAAGTCTAAGCAGGGCTAAATTAGGAGTGTGTTCACTTTTGTCCTTTTGTGGTTCTAGTTTGAGAACAATCCAAATGTGTTTCAAGTTTAGTCCAAGCTTGGTCTCACTTTTGCTGGAGTGATTGTGCAAGTGTGAACGCATCTCTAAACCAGGACTAAACCATAACTCTAAACTAGGTATAAATCAAGTTCATAAAAGGAGTCTAAACCAAATCCAGAAGAAAAACCTGGATTAACAACATTACCAAAACAGATATTATTTGGTATTTCGGCAGTTCTGCTCTTAAACCCTGCTCCTCTTCTTAGCCCTCTACAACACAGCCATCTCTCCGTTTGGCCCGAGTTCACGGTGAACCTGCTCGGGAGTTAAGAAAATAAATGGCGCGAGTGAATAATGAATGACACGTATGGGGTTCCAACAAGGTTAAGTGTAATGCCACCGCGTTTACATTCCAAGGGTAGATCCGCTTTATGGGCTCAAAAAGAGGTCTGGGGAACAAAATAGGCGTAAATCCAACCTCCCGCGCGGCACATCTGACATCTCAATCAGCCTTTATCAGGACTGTACTGAGCGCGCTCCACTCGGAGCTCAGACAAATGCCCCAACAGCTCGGAAATGTATCTGACCAAATGAGTAACCTCCTCTTTGAGTTAGCAGTACCGTTGGCGTTTTACCATGAATCCTCGACATAATATAAGGGCCAAAACACTGTAGTGACTTCCATTTTCTTTGCTTTCGATCGATTTTCAGTTCATAACGCTCGGAAACGAAACGGCTGAGCTGAGTACCCAATAAATCCGGTGCGAGCAGGTTTTATTGAGGAGAATCTAATAAAAGCGCGAGGCCTAGGTGATGTGGGGATGTGGGGATTTGGAAGAACACAAGGATGGAAAGTAAGAGCAAGGCTTAATCTGCTAAAGACTGTCTGATAACCGCTGCGTTTTATCCACTCAACAAGCAGGCGGTTAACCCCACTGCCGAGACACAGGAGGGAGCATGTTGGAGTAATTGTCTGGTAAAAAGGTAGTTTGGTTGGATTTTAAATGGCCTATATTACGTTACTTTCTGCTGTGTTATAATGTTGTTTCCTCATCAAAAATACTGTAGACCTGAAGTTGAGTTTTTTCAATCACACATCTACACAAATCCTGCATGAGTTCTTCTCTCAAATGGAAAACACTTGGTTCCACCTTGTGATGTCATGCGGCAGTACAGGAAGTGCTCCACTGTGTTTTTAAACTCCATACATATTCGCTGGAATCATTTGGATAATTCCAGCCCTGGAATTGCCAATCTCTACTGAACAAAATGATTTACAAAATAAAAGACCTTGAAATGTAATCATTGATCTGTCTGATTCTAACTTTTATATTGTTTGTTTTATAGCTGTCTGATTTATGTGAAATGCTGTCTGCGGGTTGTGTGGTTTGTGCCTCTTGGCCAGGACTCTCTTGAAAAAGAAATCTTCGAATCTCAGTGGGACATTCCTGGTTAAATAAAGGTAAAAAGATTAGAGCAATAGCATTTCGAATAAAGATTACTTAAACATGCACAAAACTAAATACAACTCTGAGAGGGTCTTTTGAGAAAGTAAACAATTATAACATGTTTAAAAGCTCAAAAAAGTGGATTTAGTGTAATAAATTTCAAATTAGTTTTCAAGTTAGTTTGGTTTTTCAACAGATCTGATTTTGCACAATATTATGACATATCAAAATAAAATTATATTGGCGTTTACTAATAGGCCTTAATGAACAAATCTGTTTTGATTCAACTGTCTATATCACCCAATTTCTGTGTAGCCAAACTAAGGAAATTATTGTTATTCAACACTTCTTCTTCTGCCTCAAATATGGCATGATACCATGGCTTTTCAGTATTCCTTCAATATGAGCCTATGATAATATTTTGGTACCATATTATTTGGCTATAGTTTTTCAGTAGCTATTGCACGTTCACACAGTACAGTAATGTCACAGAGGAGGGAGAGCAGGAAACCCGCGTGCCCTTGGGCCAAACACATTACTGTTCTCCGGTGTCCATCTGCAAACACGCAAATATGCCATTTTTCCTCATGTCAATAAGAACAGACCTGCTTTAAATCAAGGCCCCACCTCCTTGTGCAGAGACCATTTCATTCATTGCTTTGACTAGAGTGAATACCTTTAAGTAATTCTGTGGAGAGTGAAATAGTTTAGTTATGCACAAATACCATGACGATGAGATGACAGTGCTTAAACATTCCTCTACCTTGTCCTTTCTGAGGTAGTGTCCATGACTGTGATCAGGAAATACCTCTTTCACAACATTAACAAGAGCTGTAAATCGACAATATTCAGTCTGAAATGAGGATATGCAAGGTAAAGTAAAGTAAAGTATGCTTTGTTGATCCCTTGTGTGGGGAATTTATTCTCTGCATTTGACCCATCCTAGTGCCGCTGGGGTGAGCTGCTGCCGAACAGCACTGGGTGATCCGTTTCCACATCTTGAGATAGTCTTTGTCAGAACTATCTTAGCTGGAGGATTTGACCCATTGTGCATGTTTTGGGATGATGGAGGAAACCGGAGTGCCCAGAGGAAACCCATCCAGACACAGGGAGAACATGCAAACTCCACACAGAAAGGCCAGAGCAACCTGGGATCAAACCAGGAACCTTCTTGCTGTAAAGTGTGATTGTAAGCCACTGAGACACCGTTGCCGTCTACTATGCCGTCTGTCAGAGGTCACGAAGCATAGAGCTAGGGGTCGCAAGATGATTTTAGCAGGACTTCACTTTTGAAAGTATGAGCACTGCTAACCCAGGATCAGACAATGTAATTAGCCAAACAAGCTAATCATGGATTTCCCCCAATTTCTACCACAAAACAACAGCCAAATGATTGAATAAATGAGGACAGCCTAAAACCAGGAACAAAACAACATGCAGATTTTCACTTCAGATATTTATCGTTTGCTAATTTATTTTCTGTTTTCTGCTTTTATAACAGATTTCGCACATATTTCTAGAGATGCACTGATCCAGGTTTTTCAGTTCTGATACCGATACGATGTCTGCAGGTATTCGATATTAACCGATAACAGTTTGGAGTTTAAAAATAGCATTTATTTCTCTCAAAATACAGTTAACTTATGACAAAATCGATCTGATTGTGTTATGCATCTGTTATGTATTGTGCAAGTAACTAGTTTAGCTTTGTATGAATTGAAGTCTTGAAATGTTCTGGGCCTACATCAGTCCCAACGAGAATATCGACTGAACTGATCTCATGGAACCAATACGACAGCCAAATGATTGAATGAATGAGGTTAGCCTAAAACCAGGAACAAAGCTGCAGATTTTCACTTCAGATATTTAACATGTATTAACTTTTTTTCTGTCTTATTAGCACATACTGTATTTTGGTCTGTCTTCAGTAGAAAACCTCCTTTGAGTCTGTCATAACATTGTGAGTGAAGTTGAGATAACCTACCTTCTACGGCCTTGTCTCTCTATAGACTCACACTGCCTTTATATTGACATCTCCATTCAAAACACAATAACTGAAGTAGTGTTTACTTTGCACCAGTAGTTGAGGAATCCTGGTATGAAGTATTATAATATATTACATACGCTATAAGATTCAGAGCATCGTTAGCTTCCTCTTGGTTTTGTTGCCATGAGAACAAGCCATGCAGGTCAGGCCATTCTGAGAGTACTTCTGAACTGGCAAAGGTTCTCACAATTGAAATCACAGACAAGAGATTAGCGGACAATTGATTCAGAGGAAGAGGCAAATCAGGTAAGAGATAACCTGCGTGGGTCAAGTATCAACACAAGCTAGCGATGCCATTATCAGAACAGAAAAGCTAACAGAGGGCACAGTATTCAGAGCGGTAAAAATAATGACTAGTTCTCCTATAGGCATATAGAAAGTGTTTAGGTGACCAGGCTGATAACATTGTGTGCATGTGGACTTTTTGATCCTCTGAGGTCAAGGTACAAAGCCTTGGGCGGTGAAGTTAAGGAGAAGTAGTTTGAACCAGTGTGAGTGGTCTGTCTTTAGTTTTCTCATGTGGGATAACAATGGTGGGAAATACATGCAGGATAATAGAGTTTCAATCAGAGGATCGTGAAAGGAATCTCTGCATCTGGGCCAGCTTACTCGTTGGACTTTTGAATTGGAACATATGATTTGGGATTTGGCTTCCACTAACTTTCTGAGAGAAATGACTCAAGACGCAAAACCTGGACTCAGACTTGGACTTGTGGAACATTATCTCCAGGACTCCTAAAATCACCTGCAGAGACAATCATGCAGTCTGTTTTGACCAAATACGCACGTTTAGGCTGGGAAGTTCGCCTGACACAAGAAACACTGTGTACACAAACCCATCAGGCCTCACGTGGACAATCTCAGATCAGTTGGTGGCTGATGTTCATGAGCACGGAGCGCAGAAATGTGGTACAGATCAAAGCACGACTACCGCTGAGATCTCGAGATGAACAGAGTGCGCTCCATGAGGAAAATAAAGGTCACATGTGAATGCTAAAACGAGCATCGGGAGAGATCCACTGACCCATGGGTTGTTGGTTTCAACCCTAGCTTCCACAGGTGCATACCGCTATTGTGCCCTTGGGCAAGACACTTAACCCACCTCACCCCCAACGTCTGCATAATCTGTGTGTGAATGGGTAAGTGCTTCTTTGATGAAAATTGCTTTGAGTGGCCACTGGAGGCTTTTTCATCACTCTGAAGCCCATTTAGTACCCTTAAGGTCATGTGTCTGTGTGCTACATGTTAGCCGGTGTATACCCCGAAGCTAAAGTAACTGTATGCTAGCACATTAGCCTGTGTGTATACCCCCCCCAGTGTTACTACCAGTGTTAGGTAATAGTATGCTAACATGTATGTCGCACGCATGTAGTGCCTTGGGTGGTGCTTTGAAGTGCTGTCAAAGGATCAGAGGATGTGTCCCTGTAACACTTAGTCTCCATCATGTCTGTTTGTGAAACCAGATCTGCTGCTCAGTGTCTGAGGTGTGAGGGACAAAATGAAGGGCTAATATTTCAGTATTGTACAGTCACAGGGCAGTCTGTAAATATAACTGTTTATTTCAAGTTCCATTTTACAGGATAATGAAGGCTCTATGCCTTTCTCAGACTTTAATGCAGAATATTTGCAATGACAATTTAAAACTTGAAATGCTTTAAGTTATGGAGGGATCTATGATGTTTTAACATATAATTAAAATTGACTTTTTGGAGCTTTTCCTCATCAAAATATATCTGATGAGCTAAAAAGCTTCATTCAAGCTTGTTTCATTAATTGCAAGATTTTTTTTTCTCTTAGCTGAGGAATCACTCAGTTTCAACCCCCGTTTCAGTGTATACACGTTGAAGGCTAACTCAACCAACTGTGGAAAAGCTGAAACAAAATTACTGAGCAAATGTCTTTAAGGTTCTTTAGGTTACATATTTTTAGCCACTCAGCCACCATGCCACCAACAAGCTAACAACTAACTAGCATGCTAATGGACACTTCCTGACTGAATAAAATGCTTTCTAGACTCAGACTGTATACAGATTTTTTACCTTAAAAGCTCTTTACACAATATATCTGTACTGGAAGACAAATTTTGCCCAAATTCAATATCTGCAATACAGACACGGACAAAATGAGGTACAGGGGCTTAAAGTGTGAAGACCACAGAGCCCACATGCATCGGAGGGAAGTCACAGTGAAGACACCACCATAATCACAGTTATGAGTGTGGAGCCCATCATACAGGACCCACAAACATATGGCAATTAACTTTTACAACACAAATATGATATACGGCCACGTGGGCTGAACAGGCATCACGGTGAACGGGCACACTGACACACACACACATACACATACACAGCCATTAGCATATTGCATGAAAGAAATCATCTGCTTAATTGAAAATCAAGAAGAGGTCTTTAATGTCCTCCATAAAGAACAACCTACAGGATCCTGAGAGAGCAGAGGACACAGCCTGCAGAAAGACAAAAGGGATTCCTGTACACATGATATATGAGGGACATATTAGGGATGATTGCCTTTTTTGAGCTTTAAACCATGTTATGATAATGCATCCTCAAACAAGACATTTGTAGCATACCAGAGGTGACTTGGTGTGTGCGCAAACATCAAAATTCAGACTTTGGGACACTGGGACCTGAAGCTAAACCTGGAGTAGACCCTAGCTAGACAAGAGACCTATAGCTAGACCAGAGGCTTATAGGTACAAAGAGATTTCACAACTCACTCTGTCAACTCCAGATTTGAACAGGGGGCCAAACAGAACAAGAGAGAAGAGGCGGGCTGCATAGTCACGCATGAGGAACTGTGTTAATCATTAAATATACTAATATGAGGAATAAAAAACTAAGTACAAGCTAAAGGAAACGCTGTCGCTGTGTTCATGTGAAGTCAGCACTTAGTGGCCAATAACACCCACAAAGTAGAGCCTATCTGAATATCACTCATCGACACAGAAGAAGCATCAGTGTGTTTAAGTCATGATAGATAGACTATGACATCATCATACAGCGCTGTGAACTGAATGAACGGCACTTATGTCTGTGCCAAGCAACGCATAAAGACACATGCCTCATACAAATGTGCACACTTATTCCTTTAAAAATCTGTGCTCACTGTTACTACTGTCTGTCACTTTCTGATTGGTCACAGAAGCTGAATTCTGGTCTCTGATTCGTCAAAGTGAGTATTCTTATCTTTTTCGAGAACTTAACCTGGTCCAGAGCAGGTTATGAGTTCAGGGCATATGGTGATATACCCTGATTAAAAGCAATCCAGCTTCGTAGAACTACTAAACCAGAGTTGACCTCAAAGTTACCTCACCAGCTTCACAGTACGGCCTCTGGACTAGAACAGGATCAAACACAGTCTACATCAGAACTAAACTGTACACATTCCAGAACCACAAGTATACACGTACCCTGAGAGAAACCTACCTAAACCTACTTTTAGGTACAGGCAGGTCTTCCCATCCCATGTATTTAGATTGTGTTCACACTTACACAGACCGGACTAAACCAGAACTTGCTTTTATTTTTCATTGACACCATAATTTATTTTCACTATTATTTTCATTTCAAACATCCAGCTCCATCCTTTCCTGTCAGGTGCCCTCATAACTCACTGCCCAGCCTGTTTCTTGAGTGCACATAGAGTTTTCGAGTGCACACATAGCTAGGCTTATCATGTGTTTGTGGAGTGTGTCTTACTTCAGGGCGGCTCTCCACTCTTTCCTGTAACTCGGGTTCCTCCATCTCCTCTGGTGCTATTCTTCTGTCAGGAGCAGCCGTGGTCATCCGGTCTCAGGAAGGGTTTTCATTTCCAGCTTTTGTCTCGGTTTGAATGCGACCAACGCTCTCTCAGCAATATTCACTTGTCCCAGCGCCGCTCTGCTCCCCAACCAAAATATACGGTCCCTTTGTTCGATGACAAATAGAAATTTCCTCAATTATTACTACACACTCTACATTTCAACAGGTTTGGAGTTTGACAGCTTCGGAGTGTATGAGCGGGGAGAGGGAGAAAATGTGATGTATGTGGGATCAGCTTTGTAATGTTGGCAAAGTTTACAAGAACCTTGGCGAAAGTTATAGAGACATTAGAGTGGTTGGTGAAGAGGAGGAGATGAGATAGTGTTGTCACGATACTAAAATTTCAAACTCAATTTTTAAGGAATAGACTTGAAACCCAATACCGATGCTGATGCCATGATAATAATAATAATTTAAAAAAACATTCTTTATTTGGATAATAGAATTGTTTTCAACATTAAATGATAGTACTTTCTTTTATATTACCATGTGTACTATCTGTGTAATCCTTCAGTGGTCCTGTAGGTTCCACAGTGGTCCATGGGCGTATCCTAGTCTATGTGCTCTTATACTTGTTCTGAAACAGCCCAAGATCATTCTAAAGCTCTTCAGGATAATTCTATTCAAGGTTCATTTCTGCCCTGTGAATGTGACTCTTTTTGTATCGATACCTGCAAAATGAGTATCTAGTTTTCAGCCTAGTTACAGTATTGATTAGTATCTGATTTTCGATACCTTTTACAGCCCTGATATGAAGCGGCTGATGGTTCTACTCCTGCCGTACAATCTAGTTTATTTTCAGGGACACCAAAGTGAAACCAAATGGATGGGACACTTGGCCATGGTCTGTTGATTATAGCGATCTGGAGTGGGTTGGAACACCTCCATACAAACCTTAATTAAATAAACCTATGAAGATTTTAAGATATTAAATACTAAACTGGGCATTCGTCCAGAAGTGTTCGGACATTTTGAACACTTTATATAACACTACTCTTGATGGAATAGGCACTTTGCATTAAGTATAAAGTGACAGCATGTACTAATGCTTAATCCAACCACTCAAACCTTTAATACGAAGAAATTACTAGTTAAAACATTGTAACGTGTAATTAAAAAAAGTAGTGTGGCCTACATTTACATACAGTTTATGTTTTCAAAAATTATTCTACTTCACTTTTACTTCTATTCAAGTAAATTTATTCAAAAGTATTTTACTTGGGTATAGGGTTGCAACTCAATATTAATTTAGTAACAGCCTTAATTTCTTTGCTGTGATTGTGTGAATAAAACAAAACACATCTCCATGTATGTTTGTGACGAGGAAACAACATTATAACATCTAAGTCTTGGTTTAGTCCCAGTTTAGTTTTGATGCGGGCTATGTGCAAGTGTGAATGCAACATTTTACACAGAAAAACACAATTTCCAAGTCATCAAACCTCTTCTCTCATTCCATGGCATGTTTTGGATTCTGAGCAGGGACGTCACTAGGCCCACAGTTATGCTGTGACACAGGCCTTTTCATCACTTACACTTTTTCTCAAAAGTCTGATGTAGGCCCAGTGCACAGGGGGTAATGGGGTTGAGATGACAAACAAACACACAAATAGGAAACAGTGCAGAATATTTTAGGAGTTTGGAACAAAAGCAGTCCACTCTGCATGGAGCCCACCTGACACAGCGTGCTCTGGATGAGTTCAGGTGAGGAACCTGACTATATGCACTATGCACACTTAGTGAGTTAAATTTTCACACTGGAACATCACTTTTATAGTCATGATGTCTTTAAACTGTAGAGATATGTCTGCTCCACTCGCACAGCACAACGTGTGCTTTTTCTCTCATCGCGCTTTTTCATTTGGAGCTGTGAATCAAATTGCACTTAAGGGATAGAGTTGCCCGCTTTGAGGAGCAGATGCAAAAGTCGAGTGTCAACAGGTCTAGTTTGTTGAATTAAACATGCTCCAAAGCTTTACATAAGACTTATTGTGCTGACTTTCCACATTAAAGTGAATGTGCGTTTGAACCCGACTCCTGCACCCAGGAGTCAGATGGCACAACCATCTGACCCGCTCACTGATTCTAGTCAATCCACATATCACTATAGGCCTGTTACTGTACCCTATAACCTGTACCACGCACAGTATAGAATGTATTATGAGCTGCACTGGAGCAGGGCACTCCTCATGTTGTTCTATGTGCTTAGCACTGCACAGTACATGGGCTGGGTTTCTGCCATACTGGGGCACAGCTGATTTACACTGGGGCTCGTGCCAACTCCTCTAATGTACACAAAAATGATTAATTAATAATAATTAATAATTTTATTATAACAATACACATTTATTTTATTGCAATATTTTTAAATCAGGGAAAAATGTGTCTCTTGTGTCAATTATGGATTGAATTGTCCCAGTGTCATGTCTTCAACATGGAACTCTCTAAAATAGAACTCTCTATTTCCTGTAATTTTCAACACATTTTCAGCTTTTCTTTGCAAATTGCTTCATGATTGGTGTAAAACTATAATGTATATTTACAATAGGTTTTATTCCACCAAATAAAGTCAAAATTAGACATAATCAAAACCTGTCCCACTTTAACTTCAGCCCAAGTTTGACAGCGTCTCCCTCTCCTCCCTGTTTACAGTCCCTGCTGTGGTGAGACACTAATTGTAATTGAGACATGAGCAGTAGCTGTTCTGTGGCTTCCTAAACCCTGGCAGTAAACATGTGGAGAGGTAAACATGGTGCGCTGGTTAGACAGGCTTGTTCTGGCTCTGCGCCTCTACACGCCCCCCGCTGTGGAAGTGCCAGATGTGGGGCAGATGTGGGGCAGATGCGGGGCAGATGTGGCACACGGGGTGGATGCTGACTGTACTGTGCAGATGGAAGAGAGATGGTGTCTGAACCGGTGCCAGGACACACTTGTTTGGCTTTAGATGAGATACTCCCGGCTTCAGGACTACAAACTGTCTGCTACAGAAGTCATGTAGAGCTGTGCTGTGTGGAGACGAGGAGGAGGAGGGTAGAGGAAGGGAGAACACAAATATGGAAGCAGACTAGATAACAAAAAAGAGGATGTGATGTAAAAGTATCTTTATGTTATAATATAGTTTCCTTATCAAAAACATACCTGGAGTTGTGTTTTGTGTCATTCACACATTTAACACACAAACCCAGCATATTTTCTAAATAGTTATATTTAGTATTTTGTTTGAGAGTTTTTCTCTGAAACAGAAAACAAACTGTTCCACCTTGTGATGTCATGTGGTAAAACAGGAAGTGCTCCATTGTTTTTAAACTCCATACACCTTCACTCAAGTCAGATGAATAATTTCAGGGCTGGAATTTCCAACCTCTACTGAACAAAGCATCATAAGGTGGAAAAGAGCATTTTGAGCTTTGGGGATGTAGACAGCGTAAAAATTCTGCATTACTCAAACATGTGGATGAATCAAAATACAACTCCAGTTATGTTTTTGATGAGGTAACAAATTTATAACGTGGCTAGAAGCTCATGAGTAAATTTGACTTAATATAGAACCTTTAATGTTGTACTTTGTAACTTTTCTGGTGGAGAGTCTCATAAAGATGCTTTGCTTTGCATGGAATGTTCCACAGTATGGCATTACAGTAAAACAACTTCTTTTTCTTTGCTACTAAATATACTCTGTATATGGTATTTTAATAGTATTGTGTACTCTTCTTAGTCTTTTGGCAATTTTTAGTACATAACAGGTATATCTGCAGCTTTTAGGTGACAAACAAGTGACCACCACATTTTCAAGTACTACATGACATCACACAAGACTGCCCTCATTACAGCCAGGCACAGCCCAGTACAGCAGCTCTATTTAAAATGTGGCTGTGGTTTAGGTGTTTAGTCCCACTTTAAATATATTGTTATACATTTTATTCATTCAGTACATGTTATGTTTTTTGAAAATCCCCACATTGATTTTTTTCACCAAAAGAACAATCAAATTTAATCAAATTCATGACTAACAAGGGAAAGGGAATATTGGGATTCAGATACACACGTTATTGATTTGTTTATTTTTTATACGCTTATTGTTGTTTTGTTATTGTTTACTTTTTCATCTGAATTATTTTATTGTATTTATTTGTTTTGCAATACAGATATTGTGTCTCAGTAGCAATTACACAGTGTCCCGTACTTTTAAATCTCCCCACCCACTTACACGCTCCCGTGGTAACCCGCACTCTTGGCTTTTATCCACTGATGTGACAAATATATGAGGCCGTCCCACTTAGGAGGAGGGCGAGGAAGAGGGAGAGGAGGGGGGGGCATTAAGAGCAATGAACCTAATGATATCAGCTCGGTGTCCAGACCCGCCCCGTGCACCAGGGTCACCCGCCTGGCCCCCGTAATCTAACCACGGCTCGTAACATCAGCAGAAAAGCAGGACGATTTGTACCGCTCTCTCTGCCATCGCCCCCTAATGGACACGCCATAAATTAACCCAGTGCAGCGAGTCAGCGAGCCCAAGGAACAATCCAGGGACCAGAGCCGAGCATTAGGAGATGAACCAGCACAGGAGACAGAAGGAGGAGTGAGGAGGCCTGGAGAAGTCACACAGTTTTAATCAGTGGCTTGTTATTGCTTGGTCTGGAATATCCCACGGTATGGCATTAAACTTAATAGGTGATGCCAATTAGGGCAACTTACAGGTCAGATCTGTAGAGAGGCGACACAATAATAATGCATGATTGAGCAATAAAAACACTAGTAATCTAATACATGGAAGATGGATAACTTTACTGTCATACTGTGGAACAATCCAAGCAAAACAACGATATCTCCACGGAGACTAGAGTTACTAAGTTACAGAGTGCACCTTTAAAGTGTGGATACATGTTATGTAAAATCCACATGCATTTTTAGTCATGCCATATAGTTGTTTCCCCTCACCATTTACTCACCTGAAGTTGTAATTCGGAGTGATTGGTGCATTTCTGAGCAGTCATTAATCGTTTATTTTCAATTCGCTATTTTGCCAATCAACCGGTACACGCTCACTGCTCTGTACTTACTTCATTCTCCAATTGTATTTTCTACTTCGGTGATACGCTTAGGATTCAGCAGTGTGGTACAAAAAAAAATTAATAATAAAAATGTTCTGTGCAGCTATCCATAGGAGGTGCTGATAACTTCACAGCATAGGTTTGAAGGCCCTGTATCTCACCACAAACCACAAATGAGCCTCCACCACCTGTTTAGTTCTTTTTCTCAATCTGATGTGAACCCTGACGAGGTTGAGTTACAATTCAATTATATCAGGGATTTAATTGTCACAAAGAATGAAAAAAAAAGTAAAATAACTGTTGAGGCTGAGGGCTGAGATCTAATCCAAGTGCTCTTTACCAAAGCGTTGAATAAATAAAATAATAACATTTCTCACACAAGCTTTTTAAAGAAAGTTTCAGTCCCATCTTTTCCAATATTTCTCTACCGTGTGCCAATGTGCCACTGAGTTTTTCACACTTTCACACTTAAAGATAAAAGTACCTGATCATAAGTAGTTTCAGTTGTGTTTTTTTATTTTAATTTTTATTTTTTTTTACATTATATCAGATTCTGAAGTTAAAAGTGAACTATGTAACTTTTCTGGCAGAGGGTACGCCACCCTTTGGTCTCCTTTTAGAGGGCATTGCTTTGCCAGAAATGTTCCATGGTATGGCATTAAACCTAGGCATAAACACAAGCAGCACCACAAGGTCAATTTACTGGCCAGATCTGTGGAGAGATGACCCTGTTTACAGTAAGACTTTTTGTCAATTTTATTTATTTATTCATTTATTTCATTTATTAGAAAGTCCACCTTTTTAATAAAGCATTTTTTGTGCATTTATTTTTTATTTCAATTGAGAAGAAAACCACCCATACACAGAGGAACTAGCTTTACTGTACCTCCTTTTTGTGTACAGTGTATAGATAGTGCAGTGACACGTTCTATCTCTTCCTTTATGTGTGGTGGACAAAGCATTGATCTGATGTACTCTCCCCTTGTTTGCGCGCACTGTGTTATGACAAGATGCATGTGTTTGGATAAAGCTGAGGAGCCATAGGTAGTGTGTCATAGATAATAGAGGAGACGGCTGAGTGCTTGTGAATGGTGAGGCATACCTATGTTAATCCAGCCCCCATCGCTGTGCCGAGAACGCTCCTATTTACATATGCACAGCATCCCGCTGTTTGGAGCGCACCATCCTCCAGACAGAGACATTAATCATCCCCAAATGCTCCCGGCGCGCACCAGCCGACCCTCGCCATCCCGCTGCCGTGGCGACGACAGGAGCAGAGGCGTGCAGGTGCGGATTGTTCAAACGCAGGTTCTCCCTCCATCTTCTGACGCAGACACATTTCATGCACTTTGTCTTCACGCATCTACGGCTCATCTTGTACTTTGTCAGTACAGTCGAGACATCACATACTGTATCTACCCTGAGTAAGCACAGGGACTTGTATGTGTATTTGTTTTGCTATATGTTTGGTGCAGCTGTACACACTTGATTACAAGTTAAAGGGACACTATATAACTTTTCTGATCAACGGTCACCTGTTATGGAGGTGTTACTGCTTTGCCAATAAAGTTCTGTTATTCTTGACCATATCTATCTCCAGGTCAATGTGTGGTGAGGTGACCCTGCAGGTCCTGTAAATGAATAAATGCACTGTAGATAAGTTTGAGGCCACAGTGCAGAACATTTCAGGTAAATCAATAACATCTCCATGGAGACATGCAGGTGCCAGACTCTTTAAACTTAAACTGCTAACAGTTACAGTTTGTGTGTTTTGTTGAAGCAAGTATTTGATAATAAAAGAAATTATTATTTTACTTGTTCAATGTTAAGTGAATGGGCACTGGAGCCCTTCTCTTGGAGGGTTGGTACTCTCCACTTCCCTGCATTGCCCATGGCATGTTCCCCATCTTACCAACATGTGTGGGATTTTTCCAAAATGAACGAGAGGGTCACGTCCTGTACCTTTAGATCGGAGAAAGGTCTCTCACTGTAGTGCCAGCCTACAGGCCAAACTGCAGCGCAGAGGAGCTTACCTTCTACCAAGGGCTCTGTCAGAGACACCTGGAGAGGAGTGATCGGGAGGAGCAACCTCTCTGGTCTGGACTGTGTTCTTCTCCTCCACTGTCAATGTGGTCTTGAGGTCTGTGGTGCTTGTTACAGCAGTAACCCCAGACCCCAGTGGTGGACAGTGGAAGTAAGGAATCCTGCTGAAGAAGGAGTCCTATCAAGCCTTGTTGGCTTGAGTGACTTCTGAGGCAGTACACACATAAGTATAAGTGTCCTTTGGTAGGTGCTTTGGGGGTATGGGGTCCGGGGCCCTTTGTTAAAGGCTGTCATGGTCCGGTCTCTGTATGACCAGAGCTGGAGCTGTGTTTTCTACAGTAAGTCAGACCTGTTTCCAGTGCACATTAGACCAGGGCTGGTCTTTGTCACCGGTTCTGTTCATAATTTTCATGGGCAGAATTTCTGGACAGGGTCCAGTCTGGAGACCACAGGATCCCTTGTCTGCTGTTTAGAATGCCTTGGGATCACCCCGGAAAAGCTGGACGAAGTGTCTGCGGTGAGTGAAGTCTGGGAGTCCCTGCTAGGACTGCTGCCTCTGTGACCCGGCCCTGTATAAAAAGGAGAAGTTGGTTGGATGGTAAAGCTCAAAATTAATTTAAAATGACAATTTAAAGTTCACATCTGGCCATAACCCGACATGTCACTGTTAGTGACATACCAACGCCAAGGTGTCTGTGTGTTTATTTCATACTGCTTAGTTTATGGATTTTCATTTTGAATGTTTGACATTTTTAAATCTACACTGACTCCCACATCTGACACTGACTGTTGTTATTGCATCTCAGTCAAGAAAATGGTTGAATAAATACACCATTATTTCATGTGTCTACCATTCGTTCTCAGAGTTAACCCGTTGGTCCATTTGCAGAGTGCCCCTTGATGTGTACACTCTGGTCCCTGTGGTGTGGAGATGTGCAGAGCCTGGTGAGCCTGGGGCAGAGGAGCAGAACAGGCCTGGTGTTCATCTGGGATCTACAGGAGGAACCTCTGGAGATGTCTTTGCTCTTCACGCTCTCGCCCTAAACGTTCCTCCTGGCATCTTCTCTGTGGAGACATCAGCTCCACTGGCCTCTGGAGGAGGAGACACTGCTAGTTTATCAGAAAACCAGATGTGTTCAAACAGGTATATTCTAGGCTGCTTCAGAGGACTTTTGTTGACTCTTGTTTTGGTGTTTTCAATGCAGAAGTTGAAATTTAGGTTGGAATATAAGTATAAGTAGTGTAATAATTGCAGATTTGTGGTCTATAGTTAAAAAAAAAAAAAAAAAAGACAACCATAATAATTAATAATAACAATAATATAATACTGATATCGCAGTACATGCTCTAAGTTAGGGCTGAATGATTTGGGAAAAATATGTTATCATGATTTTTTCTGGCATTTTAAAGGGCCCATATTATGCTGTTTTCTGATCTTTGTTATAATACTGTTTCCTTATCAAAAATACACCTGGAGTTTTGTTTTGTTTCATTCACTCATGTTTAACACACAAACCCTGCATATTTAGGCTGAGTTCTTCACTCAAACAGAAAACACTCTGTTCCACCTTGTGATGTCATGTGGTAATATGAGAATTGCTCCACTGTGTTTTTAAACTCCATACGCCTTTACCAGAATCATTTGGAGGATTTCAGCTCTGGAATTGCCAATCTGAATCAAACAAAAAGGTAACATGAAAACTACTGCTTCATGACATCACAATGTGGAACAGAGCATTTGGAGCTTTGAAGATGTAGAGAGACTAATAATACAGGATTACTCAAACATGTAAATAAAACAAACAACTCTAGGTATGTTTTTGATGAGGTAACAACATTATTACATGGCTTAAAGCTCACAAGAGGCAATTTTGTGTAATTTAGGATCTTTAAACATGTCCAGAAGAATATGAATGGGCCTGTCATGCTAACACATTTTGAAGCACGATATATTCCTACAGAGATATTCCTACAGAGATATACTGCGATAATCGATAATATTGAAACTACTTTATGCCACTGACACCATAACAATAATACAAGAAAATCCCAGTAAACCATTTTAAAATAGACAGTATCATTAAAAGCTTTGAGATGCAACAGATAAATAGCTGAATGAACCAATAATTTGCTATACAAGTTACTTATTCAACCCTCTGCAGCCTCTAAATCTTTTTGTATTACAACAAAAATACTCCAAATCTCCCAATTTTTACAAAGAAACTGTACACACGATAAATACTGAGCCCCAAAATATATTGTTCCAGCTATCTTTTATTGAACGTTAAGTCAGTATGGCAATTATGGTGACAGGCCTAACTATAGGTACATATATGGACTCTGTAGTGGAATTATAATGGTTAATGGGCTATTATCATCTGTTATGAAACTACCCTCTAGCCTATTGTGCCTATTGTGTGCACCCATTAAATCATTATATTAACTTAGCAGTGTCCAGGACAGGTGAGACTAATGACCCGCCTTATTTTAGCCCGTGCCCTTGGATCTTGGGGCCAGTGGAGGTTGGGGCCCCTGTGCACTGGCCCTATGCCTCTGCTCCCAGGGGCTGGTGTTACCAGGCAGATGAGCACCCAGCTGCTGCCCTCTGCTCGGGCCTGAGTCCTTGTAACCAGGCAGACCAGGACTTCTTCATTGTTTTCTAGGAAGTAGTCTGGTCCTGTTTGATTTGAATGGGGTTATAGGGTGGAACTAACAGGTACATTTTGAGTTTATATAAAGAATTACACTCTCGAAATCTAGGAGTGAAAATATTTGTAAGATCTGAGTAATCTTTCAGTCGTCCAGGTTGGGTTGAACGTGGCTAATAACAGTGTAGCACTTTGAAATGTGTTATTTAACCAGGAGGTCCCATTGAAATATGGAGATTCAGGATCCAACACAATCAATACAAAACAGTCAAATCACAAAATGCCACATTATAAAACCATGTGCATCTCCAGAAAACACATTTCTCGGTCACCACACTTTTTACAGTTTTCCCAAACTATCATGTGACACCATAGATTCCAATTTAAGATCTTTCTAAAAATGATTCCATGACCATAGAGCTGCGTAGGAAAAGGTAGATTTTCTCAGCTCAGTGCAGCATTGAGGCTCAGTGAAAAGTAACTGGGAGGAGGAAAGTCGGTAAGTAGCTATAGGGGATGGCACCCGCTGAAAACAATCGAGAAAAGGTGTAACGTCATGATGAATATTTGAAGCTGGCTGGTCGAAGTGTCACAACAGTGGAACAAGCTGAAGAATCAAACTTTGGTCAAATCCACTCAAGAGAAAAGCACAGACATCTTTCCCTCCACAAACGCTCAAAGCGCTTTACACCGGACCTTTTTTCATTATTGAAACAAATCAAGTAAAAAAGATAACACAAAGGAATTACTTAAATGTCTTCCTATAGATCACCAAATAAGAGTCTGTATTTCAATTAGCAAAAATCTTGTTGCTCTAAGTCTCACCTCTTCATTATTATATGCATATGTTTGTTATATGCACATGTTTGTGTGTAAATCTACAAACATTATGAAGTTCCTTTTCTGGACAAAATACATGTACAGTATCTCACAGTTGTATTATACCAAATGATTTACTGTTAGTAATCAAAGAAAAGCTCATTGATAATGGATCCACTCTCCTACAGCTGATCTTCACTGAGCACATTTTCATGACGTTGGCCCCAGCTCTTCTGGACTGTCCTTTCTCAGCCTGGTGGCGACTGGTGTCTGCTGTGCTGTGAACTAAACACACATCCATGTCATTGATGTTTCTATTGATGCAGTTATCGGTGTAGTTATTGAAGTACTTATTGAAGTATTATTGATATTGTCATGTGGAGAAATGGAGGGCCTGTCACAGAGTGCCAGAGGCCGTACTGCTGTTGATCCTTCAGTGTAATAGAGGAAACCTGTCAGGAGCAGCGCAGCACCTACGGACTGTTCTTCAGATCTTGAGATGGACTCACTGGAGGACTTTGGAGGAAGAAATTTGATTGTTAAATAATTTCAAGTTTGCTATTAATGGTCAGGAAATTGATACTGGAACATTTGACAGGGTTGTTTTCTCTCTTACAGGGACATAAGGATCACCTTTAAAGTAGCACCTACAGCAAATTTTGCAATCTCATACTTAACAACATTTTGACGAATCGTCAAAGGATTTGTTGATATCTAATTCTAAGCCTTGTAAAAGTTTAAACTCAAAAAATGCGGCAAAATTAGAATTTTGGGGCAAATCTGGTCTGAATAAATAAATAAATACAATCAACAAAATGAAGCAAGAAATGTAAACCTCACTCTAATTTCATATCAATATGTCAGAAATATGGTCAATTTGGTCCTTGAACACAAAAATATAATATAAATTGTCATATTCTTATATGAAAACATACATGATCAAAACCTTGTAATAGATTTTGTTTTTATTTTTTGTAAGTAAACTACAGATGATGTTTCAAATTGATATCTCAAAATTTGAGATTTGTTCCTTTTCACCTGTAGTGTCTCCTTAAAACAGCTAAACTCCCCTGACCTCATACCATCTCACATGCTACAGCTCCTCCCTGACCCGGGCCCATCTCACCACCACCGGGCCCCACACTGTCCCTCCAGCTTGTGCGTCAGTTTGTTATCAAATCAAGCGTCGCGGGGCTGATTCATTGCTATTCAGTGCAGGCCTGATTTATGCAGAATGTAAAACAGATGCCCAGCGCGATACATATTTATGCCCCACAAGATTTATTATGGCCTGTTCCACGGGGCTGCACGGGCCCGGCTCTGACGACTTGTACTTCCTCTCAGCTGCCAATGCCAAACTCATTAAAAAGAGGAGGGACTATTAATATACATTGTAATCCTGACAGCAGCTAATTTATAATACCAGACAGAAGTGGGTAGTACTCCTATTTGAGTAACTGAAGTAACAGTACTCTTACTTGAGTAAAAGTTTTGGTTCCTCTTCCCACTGTGAGTAAGTCTACAAGAGACAAAAGCGTTATGTTGACAATATGAAATGATTTGAACGTTTGTGTTTCTTGCAGCGCTCCTTCAGATGATTTAGTTTGTCTCATTTTTGTGTCTATCCTTTGAAAATACCAGATGTGTTGTCCTTCAAAAAGCACCGGTCAATGAGCCTCTTATCTCCTCCACACTGTCTCTCAAACTCTGGGGAGCTCTGAAAAGCAAAGCACAGAGGCACAAGCAGCTTTTTGAGGGGCTCAGTGCTAAATATTGTTCAGAGACCCCCAAATTGTTAAAGTGCTTCTGTGGGGTATTAAATGCTGTATTCACCAAAAAACAACACAGCAACATGTTTAATAAGTCTCACTTTTGTTTTTGCCGCTTGGAGTCTCCTCTCCCTTTGCTCTCAGCACTAAGTCACACCCCCTTCAAAGCGCTATCACAACACAATCAGCTTCCAGTGTAGGCTTCTGGGCTGAGTATTGGACAGAAACTCACAGCAAACCAAAATGAGGGTTCAAATAGAGCCCAGGAGAGATCACTAGATTACTCAAAGATGCATGGATGACATCTAAAACCTTTTCAGATATGTTTTTGATGAGGGAACAGTGTTATAATATTGCTCGTAAAGTCTCATTTTCTGAACCTTGTTTTATTGCCTGAGCAGAACAAAGATATTCAGAAGAAAATTAATACATATTTTTCTACTATCTCCATGGAGACCTTCAGACCCCAGAAAAGTTACACATTGTACCTTCAGAGGCCCTATAAGTTTCATTCACATGTTTGAGTAATTCTCTATAAGTCTGTCTACATCTTCAATGTTCAAAATGCTCTGTTTCACCTTGTGATGTCATGAAGTGGTAGTTTAACAGCTGTCTTTTACCTTTAGTTCAGTAGAGATTGGCAGTTCCAGGGCTGAAATCATCCAAACATTTCTAGTGAAGGTTTATGAAGTTCATAAACACAGTGGAGCACGTCCTGTATTACCACATGACATCACAAGGTGGAACAGAGTGTTTTCAGTTTGAGAGAAGAACTCAGCCTAAATATGCAGGGTTTGTGTGAATGAAACAAAACACAACTCCAGGTATGTTTTTGATGAGGAAACAACATTCTAACATAGATCAGAAAATAACGTAATATGGGCTCTTTAAGATTCTTTGAAACCTTGATAAAGAAGTACACATGATCTCTCTCTGTATCTCCCCTAGTGACCAGTGGGGCCCCTTGGTTTTTGCCCAAGGAGCCCCATTGGTCGACCTGCCCCTGCACACACTCTATGGAGCAGATGTGTGATGTTATATGGTCAACCTGGCAAACACAATAGCCCAAGACAAAACCCTGAATCCACTCTTTGAGCCCAGTATTTTGAAAACAGCTGAGTACCACCACCTCCATCGCTCCCCCGCTCCCCCACTCCACTCCACTAAACGCCCAGAGAGAAAGAGAAAGGACACCATTTTGGCTAATTAGCGACGGCGCGGGACTTGCTAGCCACTAGTTTTTCACGCGCTGTCCACGGGCCGTCGAGCATCCTGTGAAGTCGGTGGCCAAGGGGACAGACGCGGAACGGGGGTCGAAAGAGGGAGCGGGGGGTGGCGGGTGGGATGGGGGGCTATCAGACGAGGGCCAATCGAGAGGATTTAGCGCGGAAAAGAAAGGGCCCTAAATTAGAATGTCTGGCCGGGCCCCTCCCACTGCTTTAGAAACCTGCACAGGGCCCTTCTATAACACTGTTGAGTCTGTCTCTAATACAGATACATGGGAGTGTGTGTGGGCTCAGGACTGAGTGAAGGGAGGAGGACGCAAAGGTGGGTAGTACTCACTTACTTTACTTGAGTACCTTTTTAAAGAGTAGTAAGAGCTGCATACATTTACTCCTACTTGAGTTATATTTTAGTTGAAGTAACAGTACTCGTACCTGAGTAAAAGTTGTGGTTCATTTTCCCACTGTGAGTAAGTGAGTTTACCAGTGACAAAAGATTTATGTTGACAATATGAAATGATTTGAACATTTGTGTTTCTTGCATCGCTCCTTCAGATGTGATTTAGTTTGTCTCATGTTTGTGTCTATCCTTAGAAAATACAACATTTTATTTACAGTTTACACTTTTGTCCTATAAACTACAGAAACTTTAAAATATAAATCTGTTATGTCCCAACAGTTACTCTGAAGTTAGTACTTTTCCCACATACTTTTTTACCCTTATTCGAGTAATATCTTTGACCACAATTTTACGCTACTTTAGTAATAATATTTTGAAGTAACGTTACTCCTACTTGAGTACAATTTGGGTGCTTTCTGTTTGAGAGAAGGACATGGACTAAATCTGCAGGGTTTGTGTGTAAAACGTGTGAAGGAAACAAAACACAACTCCAGATTTGTTTGTGATGAGGAAACAACATAGATCAGCATCTGTATTGTACTCTATAACTACACACCACAACCTTCTGCCTTCACCGTAGCAGCAGAATCATCAGCCACCCCAGCCTCTCCATCTCCTCCTCTTCTCCACCTCAAATATCTAGATTTGACACTTACTGGAGCAGCATTTTATTATTCCAAACAAAACCACAATTCCATATTTCCAACTCACAATTTTCATGAAGTGACTTACTGTCTTTACAAAGTAAGAGAAAGTCTTAACTGGATGGTGTCAAGAATATTATTTAATTCTCATAATCGTATTAACGTAATACATCAGCTTTTCCTCTAAATCCTGTTAATACAGCTTAGATTGTGTGAGAGAGAGGATGGGAGGATGAGAAAAAAAGAGAGTAATAGAGAGAGGAGGAGGAGGAGGAGGAGGAGAGAAATGAACCATGTACAAACTTGGTAGAGTTCATAAAGGGCTGGAACGGAGAGAGCGGTGATTCCCACAGGAAGAGAGAGAGAAAGAGGGGGAGGAAGGAAGAGCAGAGGACACTGTGGACAGGAAGTCGGGGCTACAGCTCAGCCAATCAGCACGCGGCGTTCAGCAATCACCATTAAACTGGGTGGCCTCCCGCTTCGCCCGGACAATACATAACCTCACCAGATGAAGTTACGAAACACAATATAAGCTTAGAATGGCTTACTTGGAATTTTAGACTTGGCCAGAAAAACAAATACTTTGACACAGAAGGAATTTTAAGGTACAATTCGATTCCAGTTGTGGTCTTAACCTTTTGACTGTAATTATTTTCTGTACTTTCAGGTCTAGTTTAGTTAAAGGCACTGTACCTGATTTTTATTGTCTTAAAAATGTGACAATGTGGTTTGCAGTGGTCCAAAGTGATTCCTTACCTTATACATTCCGAGCATCGTAACTATTCACTGTGATGAGTTTATAAGTGCTTCTCACAACTTTCAGAGACCAGAGCAGAGCATTGTGATCATGTTAACAACAACTAGCATGCTAACACACACTTCTTTATTCTCAGACAATAAAACACTTTGTAATTAGATGCAGGCAGTACTCAGTGGACTTATTTATTGACCTGAAGGGCTGCTTATACAATAAATCTGTAATGGGGCAAGACAAACCTGGCTGAAATACATGGGAAAAATTGGATAAAGGGCCTTTAAAAAACAGAATGATTAATTACTCCACTAATTCCACAATGAATTTGGAGGATAAAAAGTGTGCTAAAGATGCACTATGCAACTTTACTGGTGGATGGTCTGCTATGTTCTTGTCTCCACGGAAATGCTATTTATTTGCATGGAAAGTTAAAATGTAAAACACAGTATTGCTTAAAATGTATGTTTTATCTCTATGGAGACAGCCACAGGTGCAAGTTGCAGGTCAGATAATTTGATGATATATACTTTTTTAATGTGTTTATTACATTTTATAAAAAAAAAAAAAAAAAAAAAAAAAAAAAACACACACACACATTTAGAACACATGATGTTTAATGCCATACTTTGGAATGTTTGGTATATTCCAAGCAAAGCAATAACATCTCCAGGGAGACAGGTATGTACCCCCCCACACCCTAATGGAAAAGTTACATAGTGCACCTTTAAAATTAAGATAAAAATGATATTGCATATTCATCCTTCTTGTACATGTACTTGCTGGTTGGGTGTTGAGTGTGTAGTGTGGTCTGGAGGACAGTACAGTTATCCTGTTTTTGAGAGGTTAGATTAGAGCGCCCACTCCTCTTTGTATTTTGAACAGACAACAAACAGCTGCACATACTTTGTTTTGTCATGATGTCCTTTATTTAGTTTTGTTTGGTGTTCTCCAGTAAAAAGAGAAGAACACTAACACAAACTGATCAGCACATTTATTAACACTGATAGTACTTCACAGGTACAAAAGTGCTGCTATAGTCTGTGCCAAAACTTGGGATTACAAAAATAAGGACATTAAAACAGGACACTCACATCCAGGAGCTGCTGTCACAGCCTCAAGTGGGACTTTCATTCTGCATGTTTTACAATAATATTGTGTGATGAAACAGAAAGAAGTGACTTTCTTCATGTGAACTGAAAGATGCATTGATGTGCATATATGACTGTGAAGATCAGATATTAATCAATACTAAAACTTTTGTTAAAACTAGACACTCATTTAAGCAGGTATCGATATTGAAAAAAGATCACATTGCTGGATCAAATGTGACCTTTCCTGAACAGTTTCATATACAATGTAATGAACAGTGAAACTGTATGAAATTTCATACATCATATATTTGATGAATTGTCTAAACATGAAAGCATGAGTGTGGTGTGTAAATGTATATATATATATATATATATATATATATATATATATATATAGAGAGAGAGAGAGAGAGAGAGAGAGAGAGAGAGAGAGAGAGAGAGAGATATGCCATAGTCTAAAGTGTATTTAGGTGTGTCTATGTATCTTTCCATCATGTCCCGGAGCAGGGAGCACATCGCTCAGAGCAGGAGACACTGGCACGATTAGGCCAAGGGCAGCGGAGGGATACGACAGTGATCCGCCCGGCCATAACTGTCTGTGCACAAATGGAAAGTGCGCCGTATGTCACCCGCACGGAGCAATAACAGAGTCGGAGCAGGGCCCTAATAGAGCCATTCACCTGGGCCTGAGGGAGGGGGCTACAGGCTGAGGACAACAAATGTGCACAATAACGGTACACTTTTGACAATTTACACAATGAAGCATTTACTAACTTTATTTTATAATTAGTGGACACAGTATGTTAGCCACAATATGTGACTTTCTGTAGGTGGCACATCACTTGTATGTAATATGTAATATTATCTTCATTTACAATCTATCCAGTTGAAATGAATACATTTTACCTTATATAAAACTATCTTGAAAGCATCCTGTTGGTAGCTAAAATACAGTTTTGAAATGGCCTTTAAGGGGTCAAATAAACGCTTGACAAAGTTTAAACCCATATACATATATTTTATAGTAAGATACTTGTGCAGTAAATGTGATTTGTTGTGGTGAATATACTACAGTGAGACATATTGTGTGGAGTAAGCGTCATTTCAAAGTGAGTAGAGCGTTTCTCCTGTCCTGTACGGCCTTATCTACTCTCTCTGCCCTTAGATATACACAGTGCGGCCTTTTTGATATTTGCTAAATGGAGGCTCTACTCTGTCTGAAGTTCTGTTACTCAAGTTACACTTTAATCTAAGCTTTATTTTAACACAATCTGACCAGAAAGAGCTGGAATTAGGGAAACTGATGTATGCTGTTAAAGCCGTCTCTCACACATCAAATTACAGTCAAAAGCTGCTAGCATTAGCCAACAGTCTTTCATTTAGTCACGCTCACCATTTTTGTTGAAATCAAACACTTAAACAGGACCATAAACTCTCATATTAATCCTGAAATTGGGCTGTTTAAATCCATTTTGTATTTTTTCTTGAGTTTTCAGACCATCTTAAAACTATTTTGACACTTTTTGCTAATGTGTCCATTGTGTCACCATGGTAACTGCTGAAAATTAGAGCTACGTGTAGAATATCCCCAGCGTGATGCCAGAGTATCAATACTCTCTCTGTGGCTGAAAAGAGACAAAGAGAGAGAGAGGAGAAAGGAGATAGACGAGAGAGAGAGAGATAACGGGGTAAAGAGAAGACAAGAAGAAAGAGAGAGGAGAGAAAAGAGAAGTGGGGGGTACAGGCGGAAAAGAGATGGAGAGAAGAGAGAGAGAGGGAAGGGTGATGGGGAGAGAGAGCAAAGGGAGACGAAAAAAGAAAGAAGCAGAGAGAAAGGGAGGGGAGATCTAGAGAGAAGAAAGAAGGAAGAAAGATGGGAGCAGTAGAGTAATAGAAAAATAAAGGAGAGAAGAAGAGTGGAAGAAAGAGAGATATGGAGAAACATATAAGTGATTGAAAAAGTGGGAGAAAGCAAGGACAATGAGAGAGAGTGAGAAAGGATACAGGATATAGAGTGGGAAGGATGTGGGGGTAAAAAGAGAGAGTGGAGACAGAAAAGAGAAAAGGAGAGAGGGCAGAAAGAGACAGAGAGAGAGGAGAAGAGGAAGTGGATGTCCTTCTTTGGTTCCCTGTGGAGGGGACATGGACAGTAGGACTGCTCCCCCTGGTGTACTGATCACTGTACTGCGACAAAATCATTGCTCTAATTAATATCACAGCTGAGGCCCTGACCTGGTCCACCACACCACACCAGTACTCCGAAAGTACACAGACCGCTCAGCTGTGGTCAGACTTATTCTCAGCTTTAAGGTCCTATATTAAGCATAACTGATTCTTGTGAGCTTTAAATCATGTTATAACTTTATCAAAAACATGTTTGGAGTTGTGTTTTGTTTCATTCACACATGTTTGAGTAATCCTTTATTATTTATTATTGCCAAATCATGACATTACAGGGTGGAACAGAGAGAAGAGAGATCTTGAATATGCAGGGTGTGTGTGTTAAATGAATCAAGTAAAACACACCACAGTAACAAAGATCAGAAAATACTGTAATATAAGCCGTTTAAAGTCTCGTAAAGAATGGCCACGAGATTCAGTATCAGGTCCATAAAGTACTTTTGTTTAAATTATTATCTTGAACTAATTCTACTGAAGGTTGTTTTGTGTAAAGAGAAAGCCAAACTAGAGTTTAAGGGCCCATACAATGCAATTTTGATCTGTTATAATGCTGTTTCCTCATCACAAATATACCTGGAGTTGTGTTTTGTTTCATTCACACATGTTTAACACACAAGACTGAGTTCTTTTCTCAAACAGAAAACACTCTGTTCCACCTTGTGATGTCATGTGATAACACAGGAAGTGCTCCACTGTGTTTTTAAACTCCATAAACCTTCACTAGTATCATTTGGATGATTTCAACCCTGGAATTCTCAGTCGCTAGTGAACAAATTGTAAAAGGTACAGTAGTTGTTAACTTGACAACTACCACTATATGACACAAGGTGGAAACAGAGCATTTTGAACTTTGGAGAAGACAGACTAGTAAATCAGGATTACTCAAAGGTAACATTATAACATGGCTTAAAGCTCACAAGAGTCAGTTTTGCATAAGACCTTTAACAAAATGACGATTCAGGACTAGCTCAGGATCTAAACCAAAGGAATCCAAGTTGGGACTAAAAATGCAGGCAAAACCAGAACTAAATCGAACTGTAAGATTAGTCCCGGACTTAATGGAGCAATATATATTTTTCTAGTGCTTGTTTGCGTGGTGATGGTTTTGTTTTGCCTGGAATATTCCACTTGCCTGGGACCCAAAAGACACACTTCTCCATTGTGAGAAGTCTGATGTGAATCACCCATAGTTCAGATGGGCATGACTGACAGGTCGACAGGGACACACATGGTCTGTCAGTATCAAAACAAATATGGCTGCTTATGAGGGGAAAAAGGGGGAAGGAAGTGAAAAAAAAAAAGGAAAAACATATCACAGGAGACTGAAAAATATGGCAGATTTCTACAGAATCAACGAATGAAGCACTAAACTTTGTTAATGTGAGGTGATAGAATATTTTGTTCAAAACTTTAGATGACCAATGAGCTCCTTTGTTTCACGTGCATCACTGAAATAAACAAATCTGACTAACAATGGTTCTGGCCCGAGACGTGACAGAGACGTGACGGAGGGTGTGGTGACCAGACTGATATCCCTCTGTATAAAAATATCATTTCTGGACATTTAGGCAAATGTTCCACATTATGGCATTAAACATCTATTCAACATTTATTTAATTGCTGTTTTCATCACTAAAATGTCTTTTGAATTGAATTCAAGAGAGCAGACTTGTCTTTTCATAGATCTGACCTAGTGGCATCAGCTGCTTATCTCCAAGGAGGTAAATATGTTTAATGCTATACTGTGGAATATAACAAGTAAAGCAATAACATCTCCATGAAGACTACATGGCAACAAACCCTCTACCAAAAAAGTTACATAGTGTTCCTTTAAGCATGTCTAAATTAGTAACAAAACCAGACTTTTAGCAGACCTTTGCATATGGCCTTAAAGGCAGGGCCTGATCTAAACAGACATTCATTTGTGGAATTGTATTGAGCTCAGAAGTTATAGAAATATTCTTGTTCTAACTGTTCCCCTAATTTACTTTTCACCTATAAATGTATTTTTAAAAGTATTATTAAATGTAATACCATATATGATGAGATGAAAGCGTAAAAGTGGATATTGTCCTCATAGTCTGACCTGACAATAGCTGCTTCTGTCAGGTGCTGCTCCTGTCAGGCTGCGGCAGAGGAAGTGTGTGAGGCTGGGATTCCCCTGTTATCAGCCAGGACTGTCCCAGACATGTGTCCCACTGGAAGAGGCCACGTTTTCTGGTTATAAAATCCACTGCTGTAATGAGTGTGACATGTATTGATGATAAAAGCTGAAACGGATGTTGTCTGTATCCAGTTGACATTCCAGTAGTAACAATCTCAGGTTGCTGGTTCAATTCCTGGACATGTGGGACATCTGTGTGCAGAGTTTGGATTATCTTCTTTCCGGATGGTTTGCTCCAGTTAAAGGTGCATTGTGTAACTTTTCTGTGCTTTGTGTGGAATGTTTCCCAGTATGGTATTAATCCTTTCTATCTTCATGAAGACCAAACCAGACCAAGTTACAGGTCAGATCTGTGGCGAGACAACTCCGCTCACAGTCAGAATGCTTGTTTTCCTACGTATCTTTGAGCTATAAAATCACCTATAATTGAATAAATGTAAAGTAGAGCTGTTTAATGTCATACTGTGGAACATTCCAGGCAGAGCAATGACATATCCATAGAAATCACCACCAGAAAAGTTACACAATGCACCTTTAAATCTATCCTGACCCGACCTGAACCTGATCATGTGGGGCCTACTGTACCGAACCCAGACCAGAATCCTTTCAGTCTAACCAAACCTAAGCCCACTCTAACCTGACCAACCAGAACCACACGCGTTGACAAAACTTTACAAAGACGAATGGGTCTGGAACCAGTATCCTGTCTCCTTGATTCCAGAGAAAGTGACTGACAGGTGCATTAATCAGGCAGAAGTAAGCTACATATGGGTAACAACAATTACCAAACTCTTATCACTAAAAGAGCGTCTATATTTTGTTCAATGATTGACATGAGAATTCTGGAGAGGAGATGTCTTCTGCATTTGAGAGACACGAGATTGGTTAACCCAAGTTAGGATGGAGGTTTTTCACGCTCTCGATTTCAGACTATTCTGGATGTGAACAGAATGTAGAAGAGACTGGCTGCTCAGGCAATGTCCGCACACACTCATAGAACCAGACTTATGTGAAGTTTTTCCATTCACGCAGTTTTAATGGCAGAATAAATACTAGTGTCTCTGATAGACGCCACTGACCCGCATCATCTCTCCCTCGCTTCTTCCTTTCACTCTTTCAGTCCATCCTCATCCTGTCCAGCTAAAACTACACACTTTCACAGTCCAGTTGTCAGACGTTTGGGTCTGGAACTATATCCTGTCTCCACCATTTACGATGCGTGTGATCGAGAGTGGGATTAACCAATCAGAGAAAAGCATTTGTGTCAAAACAAACACTGTGGCTTATGAGGAGTGATGGATGAAATACTCAGTTTTGTTACTGAAGTAAAAGTACAGATACAGGGGTAAAAAGTTACTCAAGTAAAAGTATCACATGAAAAAAAATCTACTTAAGTAAAAGTGTTAAAGCGTCTGTTTAAAAATGCACTTAAAGAGTAAAAAGTATAAGTATTTTGCACAGATTTTTAGAACTATTAAAAGATGTAATGTAGTGACTTTGATAAAGAATTTAGCTGATTTTAAGAGATTTAATTGATTTCTTAATTTTTGTTTGCTCAAAGTCGAGACGGAAACTCAAATTAATGTACTAAAAAATCTAATTTTAGCCATTTCAGCATAAAGAAAAGTACTTTTTACTTTTCCATCCAGATCTAACATATAGCGGATTAGAAAGCACAGAATCACTTTCTCAAATATAGTGAAATAAAAGTAAGATGTATCCACTGTAAAAAAAAAAAGAAAGAAAACTTAAGTAAAGTACAGATACCTAAAATGTGTACTTAAGTATTTTACTTTTGTACTTCGTTAGGGTGTGTGTGTGTGTGTGTGTGTGTGTGTGTGTGTGTGTGTGTGTGTGTGTGTGTGTGTGTGTGTGTTTGTGTGTGTGTGTGAGGAGGGGGGAGAAAGTGTCTTTATAGGAACACATACTGTGTACACTGTATTGCACAACAACAAAAATGTAATGAGGAAGATCTAACCTAAGCTGGTGTTTATCCATTGATTTAAGGAGAGAAAGAGAGACAGACAGAGAGGGGGAAGGAGAGAGAGGGGAGAAAGGAAAAAGAGAGACAGAACGAGTGAGAGAAAATCAAAGAAAGGGAGAGAGACAGAGAGGGGGAGAAAGACATCTATAGGGAGAAGCAGGGAGAGTAAGAGAGGGGGAGAGAGAGACAGACATAGAGAGAGGGGGGTGACAATGAAGACTATAGAGAAGAGAGAGAGAGGTAGCAGAAAAAGAGAGAACAAGGGGAAAAAAGAGAAACAGAGTGAGAGAGGAGAGAGAGCCACACACACAGAGCGCACCTTCACATCCCTCCTGCCCCCTGGGTCAAAGCTGTTTCTATTGGAGGATTATCTGTGAGGAGCTGGAGGTTGTGACCTGTAAACTGAGCCCTAACCCCAGCCCTAAACCAGGTGTGTGCCTCCAGGTCAGAGGAGCCAGAGGAGCCAAAGGAGCCAAAGGAGCCAGAGGAGCCAAAGGAGCCAGAGGAGCCAGAGGAGCCAAAGGAGCCAGAGGAGCCAGAGGAGTCAGAGCCAGAGGAGCAGGAGTTAGAGGAGCCAGAATCCAGAAACGGCAGGAGTGAGAGGAGCTAGACCCACTGTCCACTGTGTGACATGTAAACAAACAGAGCTGTGTGATGACGTCATCGGGCTGTGGCTCGGTTCGGTTGTGCAGGTGTCAGTGCGGGTCATAGAACACTATGCAATCGTACTTGAGCACGGCACGGTTCTAAAGTCCTAGTGCGAGTGCGCCCTTACTTGGCATTAATTGAGAATGTTGTGTTTATTTGTGTAGTAGTTTAATAATTGCTGCCAAATGCTATCATCACTGCTTTCAGATATTTGCTTTAATTTAGAAAAGAAAATATAGTAATTGAAATCAGCAAAAATAGTATCACAAATTACTGTAATCTCATTTTTAGTTCAGTAGAGAGAATTCCAGGGCAGAAATCATCCAAATGATTCTAGTGAAGGTGTATGGAGTTTAAAAACACAATAGAGCTTTTCCTGTATTGCCATATGACATCACAAGGTGGAACAGAAGAACTCAGCCTAAATATGCAGGTTTGTGTGTTAAACATGTGTGTGTAACAGTGCAATATGGGCCCTTTAACTGCTGCTGCTGCTCTTCTCAAGACTTGCTAATCGCATCATTCTGTATTCTCCAATTAACCATTTAAACCGTAAATGCACTCTCCCTCGCCCTCCCACAGCCCCGCTCCGTACTTCGCTGATTATTTGGCCCACCCCCCGCTAATGCCTGCTTACCCTCCTGCCTTCTCCGCTCGCCATAATTTACCTCGTCTTTAAAAACGCTCCCGTCATCCGCAACCGGAGACTCATAACTGTCATGCTAGTCCATCATTTAGCTCGCCGTCTTAATAGCTCGAGGCAACGCAAAACACAAGGAAATAACCAACGCCCCGAGAAGAACCAGGGTCCTATCATTTCATAAGACATCCAGGAGAGGGGTCCTTAATCAGGTTTAGCTGCCAGCCGCGGGGCCCATATCTCACGCACTTGTCAGCGCCGGGGCCCTTAAGTAGAGAGGAGGGAGTGGAGCTCAGAGCACTTCTCAGCACACTTACATTATGTTGACATGTGAGAATTAGGAGCATTAGCAGTGTTTGGTGGCCACAAGGTTAATTGTAATGTGGGGAAGGCGGTGGTTCGGATAGTGCTGTTATAGAAGGGAATATCTGTATGCATTATTCTGACGCTTTTTTTATCTGCTGAGTTCGGATGATTTTTGCTTTTTCAAAACTTAAAACTGCAGGTACGATTTGTAACTTGAATTGTGTTTATTAAAGTGGGGGTACTACTGTATGTGAAATTGATTTTTTTGAGTTGAGTTATAACGTAAATAGTTTAATTAGCGGGATGCACGCTGACTGTGTTGTGATAGCATCAAAAATTAAAGTGAAACTAGTAAACATGTTAAGGCAATATGGTGATCTAAATATGTTAAGTGTTAGCAGTTAATACCCTGTAGAAGTAAAATACCCCCTCTTTCAAGGAGACGTGTGACTGACAAGTGTTTAAAACCACAGAATGGCTTGCATCTCCACAAACCTGACTCTTATTTGGCCAGAAGAAGGGGCTCCTCCTTCTTGTTTCCAGTGTTGTTCCTCCTGTTTTCATTTTTTCATTTTACAAAATTGATCTAAAACGGCTAATGGATAGAAAAGGTCCATTCTCCTCCTGTTCCAAATTTCAAAACTGCAGAATAATTGCAAGTGAGTTTAAAGTGAAAGAGTGCTGTGCAGAGTTTGCGTGTTCTCCCTGTGTCTGGGTGGGTTTCCTCTGGCCCAAACCCAAAACACACACCATAGGTAAAATCCTCCATCTTAAGTAAAGAAAATATGAGCAAAATGTTACCCCAGTACAGATATATTGTATAAGCTGCTCTTGAGTTCAAAATAAGTCTGCTGTGTACTGTCTGTATGTAATTATAAAGTGTTTGATGGCTAGATAATTGGTAAGTGTACGTTAGCATGCTAGTTGTCGTTTTACCGTGACAGCAAAACCACGGAGAATGTTGGGATTAGGATGCTCAGAATGCTTAAGTAATAACTTTGGACCACTGCAAACTGTGAGACAGTAAACATCAGGACAATCTAAACCACCAGAATCAGGTTAGTGGAAAATCTGTTTTCTTTAATTTCTTATTACAGATATTTGCGATGGGCTCCACCTATAGTTTTTTTCGATCTGCTAAATTGTAAGACCGTTAAATATTGTTACATTAAGTTTATTTTTTTTACCAACTCTTACAACGATATTGAACAAACAATATAATTACAACACAAATAATACTCGCCCCAGTTATAAAATGTCAACAAAGGAAACGCAGAAGCCAGAAGGTTAATTCAACACACAGTAATGGCCTGTATATACACGCTGTTGTATACTGTACTCTGATCGGACTGATACTTACCCTGTGTATAGTATGGCTTCCTAAATGACAGTAAAATACGGCAGTAATTGCAGTAGTAATTATTTGAATACATGGGTAATAGCTCTCTCATGGTAAAGCTCGTGTTTGGATAGGTGGACTGCACAGTACTGCTTTGTACAGCCAGACTCCATCAGGGAAGGAAAGTACAGTTCATACAATACGCCATTGTCTTCAAGGGGTTGCATAACTTTACAGCATCTCGTCCCAAAGGTTTAATCAGGTTTGTGTGAAATCATTTGAGATTTTATCGGAGGGCAGCCTTCACACGAACCACTTAGCAATCTGTGAAACTTTCATTGTTTTGATAGCCCGCCTCACCTCTGAATGTTGAGTGATATCGGGAGATGGTTGTTGATGTTAAATAAATAAAACATTGTTAAGAAATGACACCAGGCCCGGGTGAACAGATGCTTGATTACAAGTTTACTGATCAGGATGCGCCACTTTACATGCTCAGCTTCACATAGCCCAGTCACAAGAGGTGGAGATGGAGAAGAACGTGACAGTGGAGAGAGAGATGTCCATCACTGCGGTCCTCGTCAGACTCTGATGATAACAGATATAGGTCCACAAAGAGGGCTAACAGTGACTTTTAGCAGACATACAGTAGAGCGCAACAAATCAACTACAAGACTGAGTTATAAAATCATGCTTTCATTGAATGTATGTGAGATATGAGTGGTAGATAGAGAGGCCGGGTGCAGGCTTTGTAAGGGCAGTTATGGAGTAGCTTACTACCACCAAATACTGTATGTTACCTGAGCTGCCAGTCCCTTCTTCTGTGTTTGAATCCAGAAGAGTTTTCAGTCAGATCATAGAGTGTGAACAACTTCCATCCTAACTTGGGACCATCCAGCCACAGGTGCTCATTTGTATCACTTGTCTCTCAAATGCAGAAGACATCTCCTGAAAGTTCTTGTATCATTCAGAACAAAATATATAACTTCATCTTCTCTTTTTTTATGCGTAAGCCGCCGTGATTGTTTTGACATGAACGGAGCATCTCTCTGATTGGTTAATCTGCCTGTCAGTCAAGCCCCCTGAAATCAGTTAGACAGGATACTTACTTGTTCAGCCAGAACCATACGCTTTGACAAAACTTTACAAAGACAAGTGGATATGAAGCCGTATCCTATCTCCCTGATTTCAGAGGGTGTGATTGACAGGTGGATTAGCCAATGAGAGAGTCTGTTCGCATCAAAAACAAACATGGCTGCTTACACATAAAAAATGGAGAAAAAAACAAACACAAAGGGTTGAGAAACAGCTCGGATTGTTGCAGAATCAACAATCGAAGAACCAAACTATTAGTTATCTCAGGTAAAAGAAGTTATATATTGTGTTATGAATGTTCAATCATTTAAGAGGAGATATCTTTTGCATTTGAGAGACACATGACACAAAGTAGGAGCTGTGGTTGGACTGTAGAGGACTGGCTGGACAGGTAACGAGGCATGTAGCGTAGATAAATAATGCAGTGTAAAGCTCTTGTATACAGCCTACAGAAATAGTTTATAAACAAAAGTAATTTCCATTGTACATACACAAATCTGTATGTTTGTGCGTTATTCAACCAAAATCTTTTACTATCTTGAAATATTTTGATGTTACTACATGACATCACAAGGTGGAACAGAGTGTTTTCTATCTGAGAGAAGAACTCGGCCTAAATATGCAGGATTTGTGTGTTGAACATGCGTGAATGAGACAAAACATGACTCGGAGTATGTTTTTGATGAGGAAACAACATTATAACTAACTTTAAATCAATAACATATGTCTCCTTAAAAATACAAAGGAGCACTTTCTTGAACATAAATGGTGAAAGAAAAGCAAAGTGATCATGAGTTTTTGGACATTGTATAATAGTTACAGCAAAAAACACCCGTCAGTTCAGTGGAACATGTCTCCTTGATCCAAACTTTGAGAGGAGAGTGAAATAATTGGCCGTGTCGGAGTGGTGTAACACATGTGCAAGCTCCGCTCAGTTCGCGTCTTTCACCTCTGAGCCCCGCTCCCCCTCCCCCCCCCATCTTCCTCACCTCTCCGCCTCCTCCTCCCCCTCGCCTGCTGACCCACACCCGGGCAGGACAAGGGCAGCCCTCCCGACTCTTACGGCCATTTGCGCCTCCTCCTGAAATAGTCGCTCAGACGGTGGAGGTGCGGAGAGGGGAGGGGGGGTAGGGTGGGTCAGGAGGTGGGGAGAGCTCCTGTAACACCCCCCCTCCTCCCCCTCCTCGTCTCGGGAGCTGACAACCATCACGACAATGACAAGGCGCGAGGAGGAGAGGTGAACAAAGGCCCGGAGGATGTTAGGGAGTGGGGGGGTCAAAGGTGAGCGTGCCCCGGGATCCAGGCGCTAAATAAAAGAGCAATTTAGTGTGGTCCATGTCCGTGTGCGCGACCGCCTCACCTGCCCCGCGCAACCCCGCAAAGCTGTCACTCTCCCGGAGGAAAGAGGCAATAATAGGCCATCCAAGGGTCTGCCGGGGTGTGCAGGCTTAGTTTTGTCAGAACAAGCACTGTCAGGAGCACTTGTACCACTTGTATGTATTGTGTACTGTGCCAGTGGATGGACTGGATTAAAGGGGTATTTTGTAAAATTGCTAGTGCTAGTGATTCTAATATTACTGATAACAATTGTAATGCTGATTTATTCTAAGTTATAAAAACATTGGACATGTGCTCATGGTCCGTGGTTGCTGTGATCGTGGTTGGCTCCTCTTGTGGCTGACTGGCTGGTACACTGAGCAGTTTTTAAAATTAATACATTTTTATCTTTAAATTTTAACTTGATATTTTGGGATTTTTACTCACTAAGAAGTGTAGCTTGTGCTATTCAAAAAACAGGGGATAAGGATTATTGGATTGTGTTATTTGAGCAGGTTGTTTTTTCCTCTACCATCTAGCTCTGAAATGCTACAGACTTTTTTATACCAGTGTAAAAGACTATTATTATTATTAGTAGTAGTAGTATTATTATTATTAGTATTATTATTAATATCTTTACAATCTTTTAGAAAATAGGAAATAGCCCGTCTCATCACCGACCAAAACAACAAAGCACAGACAGTGTTCCCTGTTGTGTCTCCAGAATTCCACTGCTCTCCCTGGACACTGATTCTGATGTCCAGCCAGCAGGACACAGAGGACAAAGGAGGGAAACTTTTGTCCTGAGGGCTGTTACTCCCCTCAAACTACCCTGACACAGGATCTGACCTGTTGAGCTGCACTGAGACTTTCAAGCTTATGTTTGAGCCTTCTGTTATAATTGCATTTTACTGCTCAATTTGCTTAAACAGCCCGTCTGGGACAAATAAAGTGATATTGATTGAGTGATTGATGTTGTTTATGTTTTCATTTGGAAAGAAAAATCAGAAAGCAGAATCAGGGATAAGTTACTGGGGATACATTTATTGCTCATGCATTGTGAGTTGAATAGCAGCACAATTATTTGAAGCAAAAGTCACTTGGAGAGCATTAAATCTCCACTTGCTGTATTATTGCTAACCACTCTGCCACTGTGCTGACAGCTGTGGGTGTATCAAACAGAATGTTTAGCAGAACCTTCTATAAATTCACTAGGATAAGAGGCCATGTCCAGGATTCAACCACCTTCCAACAGAAGAGAGACATATGTTCTAGTACATATGTTCCCTCACCTCCAGACCTCCTCCCACCCTGCCATGTGAGAGTCCAGTGAGAGCTCAATTAAAATGGCTGCATTCCTGTGGGGTTTGACCTCCGACCTCTGGCTCCTCTGATGTGGTCACTTCTACAAAAGGACAAACCAAAACAGTCGTGTGGATTTAACATGACGGGTACGTGAGCACTGTTAGCCCACAGACACAACGCACTTTAATGTGACGAGAGGAACTCAATTTGTGTTTCTCAAGCAGATAATCCAATCAGAAAGCAGAATGAGCTCTTCACTTTGGGTTGCCAGATCCTATGATTAAAGTCTCTATGATATGATGTGTCCATAGTGTAAAACAGCATGTGATTGCAGCACTTGGGATGGTATTGCTGTTTTTAAGACTAGGGTGTTAAATAGTAGTGACTAAGCCTGATTTATTCTCTGTGCAATATGAATGAATCTTTGTTGATGATTTATTGGGGCTAGTTAAGGTGTATTATGAGGTGTTACGTGTGTAGAATCCCTCACTCGTCCAGGTAGAATCCATAGCAATCCATGCTATGAGGTGTTACCCAACCATTGACATTGATATTTAACTACTGTGCTTGTGTGTGCTATATAGTTTTCATCTCTGACACCCATGGATCAATATGTTATAATTTTGACATTTTAAATTGCAATATTCAATTAAAGAAACAAGTCAGCTGACTCCTGCAGTACAAAATGGGGGCTGATGTTGCCGTAAACGTCATCACACCTCCTAGATCGCTGCAGATCATACTACTGAGATTTTTTTTTCCATTTGTAGCAAAATTACTACATAACACTGCAGAATCCTACAGATATCACCGGTTAAGAATATAAAATTGGAGAACAAAGTACATAGCAGTGGCTGTGTACGAGCGACGGTGAAAAACGTTGGGTGAGTAAATGATAAGGGCAAACAACTAAAACATGGTTAAAAGCTTTAAAAAGTCGATTTTACATAAGTCTGCTCAAAAATAAGCCCCTTTAAAGGAACAGTATAACCTGCGCTTTTACTGTTTACAGTCACAACAGAACCTGCTTTGCCAGTGCCTTAACCTGTAGATAAAGGACACGTGTGTTTTTGTCATCAGCAAAAGCTATATTTGATTTGAACGTGTTTACCTTATATCTAGGGACACAGACAGGTCAGGTTTATGAAATTTAAAATCCAAATCTTACATACAGTTCCCTGAAAAGCTAGAGTCTCCTCTATTCTGTACACTGGATAAACACCATGAGCAAGTCCATCACACTGCTTTAACCCAGCTTCATAAAACTAAACCCAGATAGTCCTCCAGTCCGGTCCAGTCTGGTCCAGTCCGGTCCGGTCTGGGGGGTCCCGTGCAGCCAGTGGAGCGTCGTGAGGGAATTCTCCAGCCAGGCCCTAATTTCACGGCGCGCTCACCCAGGGTCTCCGTGTGCTGTGGGGGTGCAAGGGAGGGCAGGAGGCCACTGCTCCACACTCCTCCACGGTCAACACTTCATCATCCAGCCGACAGCAAAGCTCAACACCAAGTATCGTTAGCAGCTAGCATAACCGTCAAAGGAGATGTGTAACTTTTTACGAATAGAGGAAATAAATAAGAGGAGTCTATATAGTTTTACGTTTTTGTTATACTCTGGAGCATTCGAGGCAATGCATTGACATCTCCATTGTGTGAACAGAGGTGGAATACGTTGAGTGAATGATTAGAGGAGGAAGACAGGATGAGAGAGGAGGGTGGAGGGTGAAAGTGAGTAGAGTTGGGAAGATAAGCAGAAGATAAGACATGGGAAGATAAGCAGAAGACATTAAAAAGGAGAAAAATGTTCTCATACATGAATGTTTTATCAAAAAAAAAAAAAAAAATAAATAATAATAATAATAATAATAATAATAATAATAATAATAATAATAATAATAAAAAAAATTGTAACTTCCACTTTGAAGAGATGGTTAGAGAACTTTACCAGATTTTTGGTGTTGTAAGAAATTTAAAATTACATGTAAACAACAAATGAATTTCTTTCTGATCATGGTCCCTCTTACTCACATCAGATTTTGTGTCAGATTATAATCAGTTTTTGGTGCATGTGAATATGACCACTGGCCCATACAGAGTTCACTGTGGCTGGGACAGACTGAACAGCAGCCTGTATAAAGTCTGTCAGACCAAAATAACCACATGCTCTATAAAACTCTTCATACATAGTAATATTTTTAAGGAATAAGTTAAGAAAAATATAAAAAATATAAAACTTACAATCACTGAGGATTTATAGGTTTTGACTGAATAAGAGTATAATGATATTCTAAACCAGTAGAATTTTTGTTCTTAAGACTCAAATCCTTTTCATAGGATTTGTTCTTCCAAAAGAACATTTTCAGTTAAGACAAGATTTTGTGAATGCCAAAATTGTATGTAAGAAGGCCTTAAGTACTAATTTGTTCATGAGAATGCTTCATGAATGAGGCCCAATGAGAGCAGGGAGGGAGGATGAAAGGGTGAGTAAAGGAGAATGTGAGGACGAGTAAAGGATGAAAGGATAAGGGGATGAGTAGAGGGAATAGGGGGAGAGGATAAGGTGTAGGAGGGGGAAAGGATGAGTGCAGGAGGTGAGGGGTTTGAGCAGAGGGGAGAGGCTGAGAGAAGAAGTAAAGGAGGGGGGGGGTGAGATGAAAGGTAAGGTATACATTATTGATCCCTCATGAGGAAAATTAATTCTCAGCATTTGACCCGTTCTTCAACCAGAGCCGCTGGGGCAACCTGTCTGGAGCAGTGAACACAGGGACCCATCTCCAGATCTTGAGATAGTCTTGGTCAGGACTACCTTAGCTGGATGATTTGACCTCCTGTGCATGTTTTGAGTTGATGAGAGACACTGAAGTGCCTGGAGGAACCCCACTCAGACTCAGAAAAAAACATGCAAACTCTGCATAGAAAAGCCCGGAAGTTGAACTTGGAACCTTCTTGCTGTGAAGCGTGAGTGCTAGCCAGGAGGGAGAAGTGACTGAGAGGAGTAGTAAGGGTATTGGAGGCGAGGGTAAGACAAATTCAGACCAGGGCAGATGAGAGCAGGTGATAAATGAGTGGAGCTTATGGGAGAGCTCAGTGTGGATCTAAAGAACATCTGGAGTGAACAAGCACCATCGATCCTCAGCCGCTCACACACTCACGCACAGATCATAAGAGACAATGGATTACACTCTTGGATTCTATTATTTTGTCCATTTCATATCTCACGTGACTGAGCACCCAAAGGATCTTCACAAAGCTATGGGCGACAATAGGCTTTGGTGGCAAAATGACGACATGTATCTATGAATGCGGCAGAGAAGAGTTTAGTTAACAGTGCTCTGTATAACTAACTTCAGGAAGAGGCTCCACCACATGCTTCTTGTCTCCATGGAGATGCTTGACCTTTAATGTTCCACAGTACGGCATTAAACGTATCAGGTGATCATCATAGTCATATGTGTGGTTTTCTTTAATGAATAGAGGAAATTAAAAAATATATACTTGAGTTACCTTTTAAAGAAAGAGTACTTTTCTAGCACTTTTTGAGTACTTTTTACTTGAGTAATATTTGTGATTGAAGTACTTGAGTTTTGGTTACTCTTCCCACTGTGAGTAAGTGACAAGTGACATGAAATGATTTGTATTTCTTGCACCACTCCTTCAGATATGATTTAATTTGTCTAATTTCTGTGTCTATCCTTTGAAAATACCAGATTTTGTGCATTATTTAATGTTTTGTCCTTCAAATTAATTTCATATTATTACTCAGATGTTAGACAGTTAATTATTTGAGTAGTAGTTTTGCCAAATACTTTTTTTTTACTCTTGAGTAATTTCTTTGACTACTACTTTGTATTTTTACTTGAGTAATATTTTTTATGTAATGTTACTCTTATGTGAGTACAAGTTTGGGCTACTCTACCACCTCTGATGATCCTTTCATTGACTGTCAGTGGATGCTTGTGGCAGCCATCCCACTGCATGACTCCTAATGGGTGTGTCCAGTTCCAGTTGGTGACTCCCGTCCCTGTGTCCTCTGTGCGGCCTTGGTCTCTTCCTGCAGACAGCGTGTTTCCTGGAGGCTCAGATGTGGATATGAGCCCTGTGCATGTGCGTCACATTCTGTGTATCTGCTGAGAGGACACACTCACTTCCTGTGTCAGGGGCGGGGCCATGTCCACAACAGGAAATGGAAGTGGAGCAGGTGAGAGGACGATTCCAGAAGTCATAGTGCAGTGTGTCGAGTAGTGTTTTAGTTCAGCCAATGGCTAGCTCTTCAAAATGCAGTTCTTTTAAAGGTCACATATTACACAGAATGAACTCTTGTGAGCTTTGAGCCATGTTAGAATGTTGTTACCTCCTCAAAAAACATCCCTGGAGTTGTGTTTTGTTTCATTCACACGTGTTTGAGTAATCCTTTAGTATAAGTCTGTCTACATCTCCCACAAAATGCTCTGTTCCACCTTGTGATGTCATAAAGTGGTAGTTTTCAACAGCTACCTTTTACCTTTAGTTCAGTAGTTTGGCAATTCCCGGGCTGAAATTATCCAAATGATTCTAGTGAAGGTGTACAGTACCTGTATTACTTCATGACATCATCAGGTTGTACAAAGTGTTTCCCTTTTGAGAGAAGAACACATCTTAAATATGCAGGGTTAAGCATGTGTGAATGAAACAAAACACAACTCCAGGTATGTTTTTCTTGTAGAAACAACATTATAACAGATAAGAAAATAGTGTAATATGGGCCCTTTAAAATGTTAAGTTTAAAATATATCAGAATGACATGTCAGTGTATGGGGTACAGTACAGGACCAGATTATGAGCAAATCAGTCAGTACAGTACAAATGTAATACCTGGGTAATTTTCAGTGGATTAATGAGCCGGCCCTGTGCATGTGGGGTCATGTTCTATGTATCTGCTGAGAGGTCACACTCACTTGTCCATGTCCACAACAGGAAGAGGAAGTGGAGCAGGTGAAAATGGCTCCACACCCAAGCGTCACAGAGGCACCGGGTTTGATTTGGGCTTTTTGACCTTTTTAACTTGTTTACGTAATGTGTGTATTCTGTGCCGTCTCTGCTGTTTATATTCCAAAAGTCAATTTGGTCAAATGTATTTCAAAAATGAGATTTGTCTAAAGTATATGGTTACTATAGCATCTTCAGCACTTGCAAGTATCTAGGCATGTGCAGTTTGAAAAACAGTGTCAAATTGGCTAAGCTTCCAAATCAGTCATTGAAAGTGAAAAGACAAAAAAACAGCGTCTCCAGTTCTGAGGGTCGAGACTGCATATGCCCTTAACCTCACACTCACTTCCTGTATCAGAGGGCGGGGCCATGTCCACAACAGGAAGAGGAAGTGGAGCAGGTGCGAGAACGGCTCCAGAAGTCATACAGCAGTGTTCAGATCACCCATACGCCCAGCGCTTTGGCCTGTGTCAGTGGTATGACCCAGCCCCGACCCGCCAGTACGCCCCGACCCAACCCGACATTCGGACATGCCCTGGCCTGGATGCAGCGTCTGACTCCGGGTCCCGGCTCCAGTGCTCATAAACACCACGAGGAGCTGAGCAGGAGGAGAAGCGAAGTGGTGATGATGATTTCATTGGAGCCTAAGTTGAGTCAGACTTTGAAGGCTTTGATCCCGGGGCTGTGCTGTGGCATTTGACTCTGCACTCACAAACAGCAGGATGTGGGAGCGAAGGGGTCAGCGGGATCACTTATCACGGCTGAATATACCCAGCAGCGAGTCGCCATTTGGGCAATCTGAGAGCTGACATTAGCAGGTGCCCTGAGGAGCGGTGGAGACAGCTACAGAGAGGGTCAGGACCTCAGCACAGACAACTACTTGTGCTTCTCTGCTCACACCCTAGGGCTCTCCACTTAGTACCATGTTCTGTATGGGAAAGTCCACTCAACTACTACATGTAGGAGCAGCATTTAAGCGTCAAGGCGAAAGTTAGGGCATGCTAATGAAACAATGGGAAATCATGTTAAGAAGTTTGATAGCTTTCATGAAATGTTGGCAAAAAAGTAGTGATTTTGTTCAGTCAATACCTAGCTCTTCCATGTTCAGTTATTTTAAAAATGTAGTGTAATATCATCATCAAAACATTTTTTTTAAGGTTTTCTGGAAATTACAAAAATAAGTTGTTCATGTCAGTAAGATGGCTGGGGCAGTTTGTGTTTTTATTTATTTATTTACTGTGGTCTGAGCCATTGAGCATCAGTCAATCCAAACATAACTTTGATTAAACTAACAAAGAGAGAACATTTTTATAACACTAAAAGAAATTTGAATTTACATAATGCATTCCTTTTAAGACATCGTACATCCCCTTTAAGACATCAGTTGTGTGTTAGTGCATTGTGCATATGTAGACCTTCTGTAGTCCCGAGGTTGAGGACTTCGTTGGTGGTCTGTCTCAATAAACAGACTCTCCGATTACCAAAGGTCAGGGCACAGCTACAAATAGTAACAACACAAATGCACAACACGATTGTTGGTTCTTTTAAACATGAGCCATCAGCTGATGGCGCTATGCATAGATTAAACCTCTGTATTTTAAGGTCTTCATGATCACAGAGTTAACAGTGGAGATGGCGATCACGATGTCGTCAGATGATGTTATATTTCTCAGCCATGTCTTTAAATGTCGCTCCTGTCCTGTCTACGCTCACCTGTCCGTATGCTCCTGCCCCATCTAGCTGTCACATCTGCTCTATCTATTATACACTCCTGTCCTGCCTGTAAGCTCCTGTCCATACTCCCCCTGCCCTGACTGTGCGCCTCTGCCCTGTCTGTACACTCCTGTATCCTCCTGCCTGTTTGTATGCTCCTGTCTGTATGCCCCTGTCCGTCTGGCCCTTGCCCTGTCAGACCCTCATGGAGCTTTAAAAATCAATGAGTGCAGATGAAGTGACTGTTTCCAGGGTCATGTGAAGACACAGCCAAAAGCTCCAGATCAGAGGCAGGTCAATCCAAAATAAGTCCTGCACCTGGAGCCACCTATTTGTCTCCCTGGAGATGTTATTGCATTGCCTGAATTATTACACAATAGTGTGTTTTTATTGCTTAAATAGGGGGTATTAATGGCTAACACATGACATATTTAGATCACCATGTTGCCATTTTGGAAATAATATTCATCCCCAGTCCCTTTGCTCCTCACCATAGGTCACTCTCTGTTCACAACACAATTGGTGCAATTAGTGCATCCCACTAATTTCCATTATTTTTTTTCCCCATAAACTTCTCGAAAAATGTTAAGATTGAGTTCAAAGACATCACAGAGGCTAACCAGCTCTGTGGTAACTAATATCCAGGTCAGAGGCAGGTCAGTCCACAATAAGTCCTGCACCTGTGTCAGGCAAAAAGTAAGGTAAGGCCACGAACTGAACCAATCTGGAAAAAAAAAATAATAAAATAAAATAACAAAACAGCTTGTCTTTAAATTTGACTTATTTATTTATTTAAAGTTTGCATGTAAAGTCTCACATTTTTGTTTTACTTTTGGATGGTTTTGTTGCACTGAAAATATATGCATCCTTACTGTGCGTGGGCTTGCATTTCCACAAACCTAATTCTTGTTTCTTTGGCTATAATCTTCCACAGTATGGCATAAAACATATCTATGTTTCAGGAGAATGTTCCAAAGTATGGTTTTCACTTTCTATTTTCACAGAAACATGCAGAATCATGCCACGGAATCATGCCACCTTCAGAAAGTTACATACTGCTCCTTTAATTAAAATTTTTACTTTGAGTCATACCTCAAAAAACACATGATGTATTTCTGTCGCTAACTTGCTACACTAATCACATTGCTTTCACTATGCAAACTTGACACTAACTATTTATTTTGCTAGCTAAAACACTTCAGGGCACAATAACAGTAGTATTTGAGTCTTAAAGCTAACAGATTGTAAGCGTCTTCGGTGTGGACTGTGAGCCTCCCTGCTGGTGCTGGGGAGCAGGGCCAGCGAGGCGGGCAGAGGTGACACGCTCTGGCCCTTCGGAGCTCCGGGCGTCTGAGGGCGGGACAGCGATCGATAGCAGTCGGAAAATAAGCTGCACAAGGTTATTTACTTGACATTGATCGGTTGTAGCGGCGGAGCTGGCTCTTTTGTTAACCTTTAATGGCCCAACACTCACAAATGACGGGGAGCGATGTAACAGGTGTACAAGCCGAGGGGAGAGGGAGGGGGCTGGGAGTGCTGCCTGGTCCGAACAGCTCAACACGCGTGTAAACATCATGTGAACAATGGGACAGAGTGATCCTCCTCCGCACGCTGCACCGGGACAAACTGGGGCTGGTTCACAGTACAGTGGATTGACAGCACAGGAGCACGTCTGTTTTTACAGGGTCTGGTTTATATGTCTGTCTTTGGTCATGTTTTGTTTTTTACTACACTATAATAATATGCAATTGCATAGGGTTACATGTTACATTGATCTTAGGTACGATGTATTAAAGCTGCAGTATGAAACCACCTACTTGTCTCCACGGAGATGTTATTGCATTGCCTGAAATATTCCACTGTAACGTAATATTTATCTATCATGCATTTATTCAAATATGAGTGTATTTGTTGCTTAAAGGTGCAATGTGTAACTTTTCTGTTGGAGGGTTTGTCACCTGCTTGATTCTATACATTCGTCATTGCACTGCCTGGAATGTTCCACAGTATGACATAAAACAGCTCTATTTGTAATTTAATCAAATACAGGCATTCTGACAGAGCAGGTTTACACTGATCTGACCTGTAACTTGGTCTGGTTTGGTCTCCATAAAGATCGAAAGGTTTAATACCATACTGTGAAACATTCCAGACAAACAATAACATCAAGACAAGCAGGTGACAGGCCCTCCACCAGAAAATTTACACAATGCACCTTTTAAAGATGGGGTATTACCCTTCTACAGGGTAGTAATTGCTAACACATGTGGCCATTAGTCACAACATAGCTTTAAACTTTTAATATTATATAGATTCTTTATATAGTCTATGAGAAAAACAAATGACTCCATAGTGGCTTCTGCCCGCATTTAATCGAGAGACATTATCAAACTCTACAATCTGAAAACCAACATTAAAGGTGCTATATTAAGCAAAACTGACTCTTCTGAGCTTTAGTCATGTTTCATTGTTGATACCTTATCAAAAACATACCTGGAGTTGTGTTTTGTTTCCTTCACACATGTTTCAGTAATCCTTTATTATTACTCTGTCTACATCTCCAAAGCTCAACATGCTCTGCTCCACCTTATGATGTCATGAAGTGGTAGTTTTCAAGTTAACAGCTACCTTTCACCTTTAGTTCATCCAAATAATTCTAGTGAAGATACACTATATTGCCAAAAGTATTCACTCACCCATCCAAATAATCAAAATCCGGTGTTCCAATCACTTCCATGGCCACAGTTGTTTAAAATCAAGCACCTGGGCCTGCAGACTGTTTCTACAAACATTTGTGAAAGAACGGGTCGCTCTCAGGAGTTCAGTGAACTCCAGCGTGGTACTGTGATAGGATTCCACCTGTGCAACAAGTCCAGTCGAGAAATTTCCTTGCTCCTAAATATTCCACAGTCAACTGTCAATGATATTATAACAAAGTGGAAGTGATTGGGAACGACAGCAACTCAGCCACGAAGTGGTAGGTCACATAAACTGGCAGGACGGGTCAGCGGATGCTGAGGTGCATAGGGCGCAGAGGTCGCCAACTTTCTGTGAGTCAGTCACTACAGACCTCCAAACTTCATGTGGCCTTCAGATTAGCTCAAGAACAGCGTGTAGAGAGCTTCATGGAATGGGTTTCCATGGCCGAGCAGCTGCATCCAAACCAAACATCACCAAGTGCAATGCAAAGTGTCGGATGCAGTGGTGTAAAGCGCCGCCACTGGACTCTAGAGCAGTGGAGACACATTCTCTGGAGTGACAAATCACGCTTCTCCATCTGCTAATCTGATGGATGAGTCTGGGTTTGGCGGTTGCCAGGAGAACGGTACTTGTCTGACTGCATTGTGGCAAGTGCAAAGTTTGATGGAGGGGGGATTATGGTGTGGGGTTGTTTTTCAGGAGCTGGGCTTGGCCCCTTAGTTCCAGTGAAAGGAACTCTGAATGCTTCAACATACCAAGAGATTTTGGACAATTCCATGCTCCCAAATCTCTGGGAACAGTTTGGAGATGGCCCCTTCCTCTTCAACATGACTGTGCACCAGTGCACAAAGCAAAGTCCATAAAGACATGGATGAGAGAGTTTGGTGTGGATGAACTTGACTGGCCTGCACATAGCAGACCTCAACCTGATAGAACACCTTTGGTGTGAATTAGAGCAGAGACTGAGAGCCAGGCCTTCTCGTCCAACATCAGTGTGTGACCTCACAAATGTGCTTCTGGAAGAGTGGTCAAAAATTCCCATAAACACACTCCTAAACCTTGTGGACAGCCTTCCCAAAAGAGTTGAAGCTGTTATAGCTACAAAGGGTGGACCAATGTCATATTAAACCCTATGGATTAAGAATGGGAGGTCACTTAAGTTCATATGTGAGTCAAGGCAGGTGAGCGAATATATAATCAACTTTTTTAGTTGATTGTAAATACATATTATTATTTATCTTGATTTGATGCATGCTCTTATTTTCCTTCTGTTTCTGTAACTTGCGTTGTGACACTGCAATTTCCCCATTGTGGGACAAATAAAGGATTATCTTATCTTATCTTATCTTATCTTATCTTATAGTGTATATGCACATTAAAAACACAGTGGAGCACTTCCTGTATTACCACATGACATCACCAGTGATGACACCTAAATATGCAGGATGTGTGTGTTAAATTTGTGTGGATGGAACAAAACAAAACTCTGGGTATGTTTGTGATGAGGAAACAACATTACAACATCAATCAGAAGTGTAATACGGGCACTTTAAAACCTCATCTGCAGTAGAATGTATACATGGTGCTGATCCAGGTGATCTCAAGCCCAGCCTCCTCCCATCCATCACAGCTGCCCGATGGCACCAGGATGGGCACAGACATGGGACAGGCCCGGTGAGCTCTGATGAGGCTGTTTGTCCCTACATATGCCAGCGCTTGTAATCGCTTTCACATCGCCGTGCCAACCTGAGCCGTGCCAACCAGGGCCACATGTTTCCACACAGGACGCGAAGGCAAATGAGCTCTGATGAGTTGGCTGTTTGTAGTCCAGGGCGTGAGGAAAACTAAGCTAACAAGGGAAACCTTCAGAGTGGAGTTTTCTATACGGACAGAAAACAGTTAGGAAGGGCCATAGATCATTATCACAGCACTGTCCCCACATGAAACACTCAGGTCTTTGTAATCTCTTCCTATAATTCTAGTCATGAGAAGTACAAATGTACGATTAATTCAATGTGTGCGTATTACCAAGTGGTTCCCAAAGTGGGCGTCGTGGGGGAAGGGGCGAGGGGACACGGGATGATTTCCAGAAATTATATTTTAAAGGTCCACGGTGCAACTTTTCTGGTGGAGGGTCTGTCACCTCATTGTTATTGCTCTGCCTGGAATGTTTCATGATATGACATTAAAAACACATCTATCTAGTGTTTATTCATTACGGGTGTTTCTGTTGCTTAAAAATACAATAATTCTCTGGAAATAGGGGCAACTCCACAGATCTGACCTGTAATGCAGCCTATAGTTAATCTACACTGTGGAACATTTTAGACATAGCAATAACATTTACATGAAGACAAAAAGGTGACGAACCTTCCACCAGAAAAGTTGTGCAAGGCACCTTTAAAATATATTAATACATTTATTTATTTTTTACTTTAGGTCATATGTTAAAAATATCATTGTAATAATAATGTGAGTACTTACTGCCCATTACGCTTCTGGATATATGAAACAAACATGTGTTGTACTAGCCAGTCTGTTCAGTTATAACTCAAAACAAATATGTAAACGTGGATTTACACGTACTTAAGTTTCACTTTTGTTTTCCTCATATATGCACTTTATATCAAAGGCAGCGCTGCGGAGCACATACTGTTTGTTTTGATAGCAAAGGAGGAGAATTATGGTGAACTTCACGCGGACTGTTTGGATACATCTTTACACAGACGCGCTCCGTATTGGATATTCCACATTTATTTGCAGCCTAACACTGGGAGTCGCAGTCTGAAAAGTTTGGGAACCCCTGTTCTGGAAGGACTGCTACCTGCTCATCTTCATGTAGATAACATGTAGATAACATTGCTTTGACTGAAATTTGATGTATTTATTATTTTATTATTACTTTTTATAGACTATAGAGTGCTCTCAGTTGTCTGGCAGTAGGTGTATGACAGTAGGTTATATGACAACATTTTACTGCATACAAGCCTGTGCTGATTCTGTTGTCAGATATGTTTAAAATCTTGTTGTGTATTTTGTTTAGATGGTCTTTAATAGTTACATTTGAATCAAAGATTGCTCCAGAATACTTAAAATTGTTATGTCGTTGCTTGCTTTGTTACTTGCTGGTGACCATTTTGCTAGTGTTCGCATTAGCATTATTGCCATGTACCATGTAACTATGCAAAAAAAAAAAAAATCCAGCAAAAACATTTCTAGGAGAAAGGAGAGTGCCTATTTGTCACTCTACCAGCATAAAATGGAAATTATGAACATTTTAGAATTATCAATATTATAATGTAATTAATTAATTATGATTATTACTTTTTTTATTTTTTATTTTTAATAATTGATTTACACAACCCAGAACTAGCTTTATTATGGGTCAAACTGTGACATTATTTGTTTGAAAATGTTTTATTCACTATTACTGCGTATCAAAATTAGCTTTTTTTTTCTCAATAAATTATTTATTCTGATAAAATCTGATGATGCCAATTGGCATATGGGTGGCACATGGGCACCAGATTGGCTCAGGACACCTGGACTTTTTCCTACAGTGTAAAATGTACATATTTTATTTTATCTGCACCAAATTTTACACAAGTGATGATCTCATGTTGTTTTTACAATTCATTGGTGTCCCAAAAGGTACATCCAAAGTTTAAAAGACAATTTTATATTTTTTTGACAGGCAGGATTGAAAGAGAGTTGTGTTTGAGTCTAGTGTACTTATTGCTAATGTTATATAATGTCATTCTTTAACACCAGGCAGAAAGCACTAAGTCTTAGCTTCACGTAGACACCAAGATCATTAATCTGGGTCATGTACAGGCTGAGAAAACCCTCAGTTTATATGTACTTTTCCTTTCCAAGGATTTAACCAAACAAGGACTTAGGGCTTAACAGGTTAAGACAAAAATAAAATGACACAGAACAGATCCAAATATGTTCTGTAGCTATTATTTATCCCTCAAGTAACTACAGAACAACTTCATATAGGTAAAAACTCAAACATTTCAAATTATTTTGTCTCCCACCTTAAACACTGGAGTAACAATTTTCCAGGTTGTTGGCACTATACCCTGTTTAACATGGAAAAGGACAAAAAAAAATATTTCTGAAACATGGCTTAACACTCCATGCATCTGAAGCTTAATGGTGCATAGAACTGTTAAATTGGGGGCTCTAAAAGTAATCTAGTAATGTTTAGATGTTGCAAATAATAAAAAGAAATATAAAACAGGAGTGCTTGGGGTGGTTTAATGCATAAACTATATGTTTAGCCAAGTGTCAGGGCAAAGGCGAGTGACGTGTTAGCGCTGGGAGCTCTAATAAAACATAAGAAAGTAATACCACTGGCCAATCCATTTGCTTTGAATGTTGTATGAATCTCTCTCTTTGACCTGGGGGAGTGTTGTGTCTACGGCTGACACCATAACCTCACATTTCCTCACACTGTTTCGAGCGCTCCTATTGGCTGATCTGGCCAAGTCAAAGCACACAACCGCGCTCCCATTGGCTGAGCTGCTCCAGTCAAAGCTACCCGGCGCGGCCACTTGGCAGCGCTGCTAAATAAACATGCATTGCTCGCTCCGGTTCATAACCTCTCCACAAGGAACAACAATGTGCACTAATGGAAACATCGTGAGCGCCGCTGAAGGCGGTTTTCCCCTGCTGTCACACGGCTGACTTTAACTGGACCAAGAAGTGCTCGCTCAAAATAATGATGGGGAATATGTATCTAAGGCTATGGAAATGCAGTCAATTTACAGCTCCAGGGGTCAAGTTGGGGTCGCTAACTCAAAATCAAAGCAGATTGTATTGTAATGCTGCAGAGATGAGTGCATTGTGTGTTTAGTGGTCGTGCTCGTGGTGGGGTACTGACCCGGAGGTGCAGGGGTAAATTTGTTTTTTCCTCCTGAACTTATCTGGCTGTTTCGGAGGTGCCTGTCCCTCTCGCTCACGGTGACGCACAAACCCAATCTCCCTTTGTAAATAGAGCTATGTTTTATAATTCGCCCTCTCTCCCAAGACTCCCGTATCAATAATGCAGAAGCACCACATCTGGCGGCTGCCCGGAGATTATCGGCACGATGCGGACTGACAGTTATGGTAATAGTTTGGCAAACAATCTACTGGCGGCGATTACAAGTGTTTTGAGATGGGCGCAGCGTGGTGAGGGACATGATTGATTGCTCAGCGGGCGACAGGCGACCGAGAGGCGACCGGTTCAAACCCCCATCGGCCCGCGCTCGCCTCCTTCCTCTGATAACGGACAAATGCCTCTATGCACAATCTCCATGGGAATGTGATAGGGAGCCCAAGCGGAGGTCCAGGCACTAAACAATCACAGTACTTCAACAGGTCACTAACATGGGGAAGGCTTACATCAGAGAGGGGCTGGGGTGCAAGAATACAGATGGTTCAGACAATGGAACAGAATGAGATGGGATACACTGACATTAAGGATTCATTTTACATACCATATCTCACTATTAGCCAACATTACAAAGCAATCTGGCTGATTCATGCTTTTCACAATTATATACTGTACTACATTCTGTGTCATTAGAATGCCAATAAGCCATAACTTTTTTTTACTTTTAATTTTTCAAATATTGACATCAGATCTAAATGCCAATATTTAGAGGTGCACTGTGCAACTTTTCTGGTGAAGGGTCCACTACCTGATCTCCATGGAGATGTTATTCCTTTGCCTGGAATGGCTTTAAACAGATCCATTCAATATTTATTCATTACGCGTGTTTCTATTGCTAAAAAATACCACAATTCCTTCTGTGAATAGGGGCAACTCTCCACAGATCTGAAGTGTAATGTAGCATGCTGCTGCTTGTCTCCCTCGTAATAGATAGGTTTAAGACAAAGCAATAGTATTTCCATGGAGACAAGTAGGTGGTGGACCATTCAATTGAAATGTTACACAATGGACCTTTAAGCAAACATTTGTATGCCCAGCGTAGAATGGCACACAGTGTAATTTGTGGTAAAGAATGTCATGTATACGTTAACAAAATTACAAACTTTTGAGGGCTAAATATTTCTGTCAGTAATTGTCTAACCCTAACCCTATAAAAAAAAAAAAAAATCATGTCTATCATAAATAAACTAAAAAGAAAAAATATATTCTGTTAACAGATCTCTCAGAACTGAAAAAGCAGCTTGGATGAGCTACAAAAAATGTGTCCAGTTGACAGAAATGAATTTTTCTTTTGCTATACATCCTAGCCGGACGAGGGATTACACAGACAAATAAACAGATGTTATAAAGTATAATTGTAGATGTCTTTAAACTGGGCTCTGATATCACTCACATGTGTCTTAAAGGGTTGCATTTGCTAAACCTGCCTTGATTTTTCATATTTTGTGATATTCTCCATTCAGATTGCATTGTGTTCCACTTTATTGCTGCCACTCTGGAATTTAGAAAGTATTTGTGTACAAACTTATAAAGGGTCCATATGTGGAATACAGAAACGTGTGTACTGCTGAAGTCATGATCTGAAAAATGTTGAACTTAACTGCTAATGAAAAAATAAACATTCAAGATGAGTTTGAATCCATCTTTTCTAAATCTTAAGTCATTTATAAAACTGAGCTGGTGACGTAGGAGTCAAGAAAAGAATTAGAAAAGAAATTCCAGTGTTGCAAAGTAGGCTACAAAAACAGCAGGAGAACAGAAAATATGTAATCAAAACATCCAGATAAATAAAACTATTGGTTTGAGAAATGTAATTCTCTTTAACGAGAGAGGAAGTATATTGGAAAAGTAAAGGTGGGTTCAAATCTCTGTCAGCCAATCATAGTCTACTACTACTACTACTACTACTACTACTACTACTACTACTACTACTACTACTATTATTACTACAATCATCACCTCCTCCTCACCACCACACCCAGTGGTCATTTCAGTTCTAGACTCCTCCTGTAAATAAAGTATACATTCAGTCCTCATCCTTGTCCTGATGACGCCCTTTTTGACTGAGGGAACATATAGACATTATCTTCTCTTTGTGCTATAGGTCATCATCTCCTTGGTTACGCCTAAACATAAACAATAAAATGTCAGCCATCTTGTCAGACCCGAGCAGTGCCCTGTCAAGACTTTGAGCCTCTATATCCTCCATATCCAACAAAGGAGCTCATTACTTATTAATGATACAAACGCTGCTGTAACACCATTTGGCTAATATACATTTGCATATTTATTAAAAAGAGACATTTGTGATTAATGGGACGCAGCCCTGTCACCAGTGGATGAGGGGAACTCAACATCCACCAATGAGGAGCGTGGATCTTAACTCACGTTTACAGTAGACTGTAGGATTATATCTGTGTGGGCAACGCTGACCTGGAATACACTTATTTAATTAAGCATGCACTGGTACATGTGAAATTCTAAAGGTTTTTGTCATTAAATGGTCATTTGCATTCCAGAGTAATGCAGTGCAGGTGAGGTTATGTACCTCTTGTGACATGCTTTGACAGATCACATCCAGGGTTGTAGAAAAAAAAAAATATTATGTGTAAACAAATTCCTAGCCTGGTTCATACGACAATTTCCCAGTACAATCCCACTCCTATTCTTTGTGTTTCTATAGCCCAGTGCAGAGGGATGGAACATTTATGAGTTTGTGTATGCTACAGTCTAGTTGCTTTCTCTCAAGTGTAACCTATAAAATAAAAGCTGTGTCTGAAAAAGTGTCCTGACGACAAGGACATTGTCCGATAAGTGGAGAAGGGCAGTGAGAGCTATTTAGAGTGAGGGTAAATGGCCTTTTTACCATGGGCCCCCTCCCCCCGTTTAGGGCTGGCATTAGACACTGCAGACTGACATACATTTTTTATAGCTTCATAAAGTCGTGGGATGACCAGGTCACCCTTCTCATAACTAGGGAGCAGAACGCTTGAAAAAAGCCATTCATCACCATGAAAGGGCCTGCTTGTCCAAGCGCCTTCAAACATGCACTGAGTCTGGGAGAGCCCGAGCACAAATGCTAACGTACTTGTGCGGCTAATGCCAGATGACCTTCTCACATCTATTAGCAGGCTGGCTGACGCAGAGGGCAGTGTGGCCCCTCTCCTCTCCTCCCCTCTCAGCCTGCTGCTGCACAGCTCAATGACAAGCTAAAGGAAATATCATGCATGATAATTGCTGTTGCCACCAACAAAGCAATCTTTGGCATTTTTTAAAACAATGAAGGTAATGTCAGGTGAAAAGACTGGTGATGAATTACACACATGGTTGGCAGCGTGTGGACTGTGCATATATATGGAGACTAAAGCTACAGGAATAACATGACATGCTTTTTTAAACGTGTCCCCTTTGATTTGAGCAGCCATAAGGACCTCCGGTGTAGGGCTGGAACGTCCCTCACAGGCACCCATCCACCACCAAACCCCATTAGTGGGCAATTAGTGACAGCTGGTGGGCTGTCAGGCTGGTAATGGCCTCAAAAGCAGGACCCACGGAATACCTCATCTGCACGCGCCATGCTCTCAATGTATAGAAATCAAACACCATTTTGACATGAATCTACAAAGGAAGAATATAGACATTCTTTGTAAAAATTAAAAAGATCAAAAATATCAGTCAAGAATTTGCCTGAATCCTAAGACTCCAACAGGATCATGATACCCCCTTGAACCTTGTAGAATATTGCAGAGGTGTATAAACTGTTATCCATAGCAGTTATATTAATGGTCATTTTAATATTGTAAAATGACTGCAAATGTGACCTAATAATAATAATGCATTTGATTTATACTTTTCAAGACACCCTAAGTGTTTTACTGTGTAAGGTAGCATTGTAGCCGCAGCTGCCCTGGGGCAGACTGATGGAGGCGAGGCTGTGAATCTGCACCATCGGACCACTGCTCTAACCACTGAGCCACTGTCGCCCCAAACTAAAAAAAAAAAAAAAAACAATATTATAACCCAAGAACTTAGCATACTTGTAAATTGTTGCAAATCTTGTGTGGTGGTTTCAGTGTATGTAATGTTGTTTTACAGAGGGTTATTGGCTGTTAACACATAACATATTTAAATCACAGTGTTACCTTTTATTGTTTTTGAAGCTCTGAGTTCCCCCTCCCTTTGCTCTCCGCGTCACACCACCTTCAGAGCGCTACATTACAATCGGCATGCACTTCGTAAATTAAACTACTGCACATGACATTAGGTTTGTTAAGTTGTAGTGTATTGTTTTGGATCATGCTTTTGTATATTTATGGAAAATTGCAGTACAGGAGCATGGATGATGTAGGCTTGTGGGCTGAAAGGAGGATTTGAATAATGCCTGGGAGAGATTGCTAGATTACTCAAACATACATGGATAACATATAAAGCTTCCTGTTTTTGATGAGAGAAAAACGTAATAACATGGTAGAAAGCTCCTAAAAGTCGATTTTTCATCACACTCCCTATTTAAATAGTTTAAAAGCTTTCTAGTGAGTAGAGAATATTTGGATTAGTGTCTGTGCCGTCTACCAGCAACAGTGACCGTGTACAATTTTATCTGACAAGTAAAGGAAAATCAAAGCTAATAGTAAGAGTAAGAGTATTTTCATATTGTTTGTTTACGTTCTAATGGCTGTCGTAACTGAATAATAGCTACTTATTTTGGGGGAAAAAAACAAAACAAAAAAAACTGAATGGATCATCTTGTGCTACTATTTGTTGTAAGCATGATTCCACACGCTTATGTTGCTTCTCCTTTGGCCTGTTTTCAAAAGCTGAGCTGAGAGGCAGAGGCGAGGCGTGCGGAGGGGAGGGGGCAGCCGCCGTGTAGTTTAATAATTTATTTAAGAGGGAAAGAAGGCAGCCATGGGGAACAAATAGTGTTTCCCCAGAAGCCGTGACCTCTGACCCCGCCTCTGCGTACCTGCAAACCCAGCCCCGTCGCATTAGCGCAATCCTCATTTGATGGAATTTTAATATTCTGCCTTGATGACTTTTTAGTAACATTTACTTTGCCGAGGTGAGGAGCACTCCCCCCGGAGGAAATGAAACATGTCAAAACCCATTAGGAAAAAATCAAAATTTAAATACCTCCACCGTGTTTACGCTAATACACACAATCCCCGGGCCGCGCGGAGGCTAGGCTCGCTAACGCTCATCTGCCCGCACGGCGTAATGACTGAGCGTGATGGCTAAGCGGTTTGCGGGTCACCGAGCATACGTTACAGATCCAATTTAACCCTTGATTGCTTGTACTCTGGAGGACCTGGAAAAACGTGTTATTGAAATGTAATAGCGGATGATTTTGCCTTCCTCCCATGCAGGGACAGAGGTGTGCGCACATGGCTCCGCTGATGGCCTCACAAACAGGGGGAGGCGGAGGAGAGATGCACCCGGGAGATGGAAAACAAAGACATTTTCGCACACAGAGGTGAGGGTTGTCTCATCTGCTGCCCGGGCTAAACACCAGCACAATTAGCCCCTCAAGGCACCGCGTAGCTAGCTAGCACGATGCCGCAGAATCAGTGTTATAATAATAATAATAACACTAATAGTACTTCTTGTCGTTTGCAGTAAATTGTCATGACTGTATTAACCGAGTCAAGTAAAGTTCATGGCTGGGTGCAGGTCCAGGGCATAGGCTTTACGGCAGGAATAAAACATGGGGTTACAATTATGCTAACAAGTATTGTTCTGCTTCTTTAGTTCATTCATCATCCAACTGTTTATTTTTACTGTGGGAACGTCAAAGAGCAGAGGCTGGAGCACTGAAGAAATGAACATAAACCAATAGCACGGCTGACGGGAAATTCAGCAGCCAATCAAAACAGAGAATTCTATTAGCCACGCATAACAAGGAGCGGCTTCATATGGTCCATGTGCAAAATAACTACCATATTTTTGTACTACGCAGTATAAAAACTAGCCCAAGGTAAACACACATGGCATTTGTAACAATGTGTAAGAATTAATCATAATAATCAGCTAACTATTAACTGTTTAGCCAATGGTAAAATCTAAGGCTAATCTAAGGCTAGAAAGTCCTGGGTTCAATTCCAAGATTTTCATCCAGGTGCTCAGTTAATACAATAGAGATTTGGAATTGTTTAAAAAACGGTCAATTACTGTACCAAAAATAAAATGAAACAGCAAGTTACGTCCTGCATTCTTTTACTCGTGCAAGTCAAGTGTTAGTGCAAAAGCATTTGTCACAGTTTGTAGCAGGAAGTGCGAATGCTTTTCTCTGACCCCTCGGCCCTTTGGCATTTGACCTCACAAAAGGGTCTGCAGATCACCATTATGAAACACACCTCTGAGCACAGGCTTGAAACAAATGTGCAAAGTTCACCTTTTCTGTTGATGAAAAATACAGTAACTTTCATGTAGTGAAACAAAAACAAAATTAACTTTATATTCAACAGATTTGACAGTTTTGACAGGTGCAACATAAAACAGTGGATAATAAGAGTAAAAATAACCAGCCATCCATTTTCTTCCGCTTTATCTAGAGCCAAGTTGGGGAGACAAGTCTGAGCAGAGATGCCCACACTCTCTCTCCATGCACACTTCCTCCAGCTCTTCTGGGGGGCAGCAGCTCTACTCTGAGCTCCTCCCATGTGACTATGCAGTGTTTCTGTGTTTAACATGTGTGAAAGAAGCAAAACACAATTCCAAGTATATTTTTGATAAAGAAGCAACATTATAACATAAATCAGAAAATACTATAATATGGGCCCTTTAAAATACATAGAAAATATCGCAGAAGTGAGTAATTTAAAGAGACAGGTGTTCATGAGTCCAACAGTGCAAACTAGATTGGTTTAATAGATTTAATTTGCCTGTATTAATTTAGTGACGCATAGTAGAAAGAAACTTCACTTCAAAACTATTACCGTCTTTGAAATTAATTCCCTGTAAAACGGTGAGCTAAAGCACCACATCGTCTGGTCCCTGCCCCGGTTATAGTCGACCTCTGCTCCATAAGCCCACTCTAATGTGCTTCTCATTTCCACCATAAACTGGCATCTTCATTGTGTGGCCTTCTCTGGGACCGTCTCTCCAGCGAGGCCTGCACAGTTCCAGAGCAGAGGCTAATTGAGAGCTCAAGTGTGCAGCGCATGGGCACGGCTCATTCAGTGTTTGTCATTAGACCCCAGAGCTGTGGGACAAGTCGTGTGGAACCAAGATTTATGCTAATGTCCCTGCGCATATGCTTATTCTACATATCTATATCAAACTTAATAGACTGTTACATTGCTTCTTAACCCCGGCTCCATACATGATTACCTTTTGTGATTCCTCTGCAGACTGGAGCACAAACATGGGTGGTGTGGTGGCGTGGTTAGGTGGGTGCTTGGTTACATGGTTGCTTGGTTTGGTAGTTGGGTGGTTAGTTGGTTTCTTGCTTTGTTAGTTCACACACTTGAGTACAAATGGTTGTTACAGTGGCTCAGTGGTTAGAGCTCTTATTCATTCAGATGGTTGAATCTTAAGTTCTCTTGTTGTATCCTTAAGCAGTATACTTTAAACTTATACTTTGCCTGGAATGCCCCAATGTGGCATTAAACATGTCCATGCTGCATTTACTCAGTAACGTGGGATTTTATTGACCTACAAACTTGCATACTGTGAGTGGGCTTGCCTCTTCACAGATCTGTCATGTAGCTTGGCCCTATGGCGTTACCTGCTGTCTCCATATATAGATAAATAAGTGTGACGCCATACTGCCATACCTTTAACACACCTCGTCTTTCAGTAGACTATCCCAGGACATCTGTGGCTACAATAGCTTACCGCCAGTATGGAGGGAATGAATAAGGCTTATTATTTGTTAACAGGATGGTTGGTTTGGTTGCTGGTTATTGATTTGGTTGTTTTTAGTTGATTTGTGGGTACCTTGGTAGACAGGTTTATTGCTTATTTACTATTGGCTACTTTAGTTAGATGCGTGCTACCCTACACTTGCACATTCATAGCCCTGACATTTACAGTCCTGTCACTCAGAGCTGGAGACTCTTCTGTCACAGACCGAGAGGTGTGTTCAGTAAATACTATTACACAGAATCACCATGTCAGGCTTCAACATACATTATCAACATCATCATTTCAACATATGAGTAAAGAGAACTGATTATGCCTTTAAGTAGTGACATTCTCAGGTGCTGGTTTTGACTTGACTAGAATCCTGTCAAAATAGACTCCCAACAGCGTGATTCCGGACCACCACGGAAGCTCCTCTGTGCTCCGAGGATGGTCTGAGCTCCTCTCGTTAATTTTAACTATGTGGAATTCTTGCATCTTTACATTAAGCTGCACTGCATGCAGCCTGTGCCAGGGGTTAGGAAACAAAACAGTAAAAGTCAGTATAGCTACATATTGGTGGGTGACTGTCCAACCCCCACCAGTCACTCACGCACATACTACATTCATAATTGGCAAGGTGGTTGAAGAAGTGTCTTGCCCAAGGACACAAGAAGTAAACATTCAGCTTCAGGATCAGCCTCAAATTGAACCACCCACCCATTGTTGCCATATGCTCCTTTATTATTACCACCTAACTGTAATAATATTTTCCAAGATTTATTGGAGTGGTGTAAGATGACAGCACCATGACACTAGCGCCAAAAGAGTAGGAATTATCTTCCACATTCTGCTCAAATGTAGCCTGATAGAGAGCTGTGAGACTAAAAGAGCACTGAGGTATTGACTGGCATTTGGTTCAGGTTAGTGAGCGGCTGCATGTGGCATTTTGGTGAATGCCCTCTGCCTGGGTGAGAGGAGGACACAGCGGGGGCTCTGGCTCCTATACTTCATGATGGAGGTTTCCACACAATGTTGGCATTTTGTGTGGACTGTTATTGAGAGGGAATTTGAAGTGTTTTATCAACATATGTACTTGCAATTTGCTGATGAAATGCAGGTTTATTGTTTATTTGTTGGATTCCCCATTAACTGTCACCAGAGTTTATCCCAGGAACTGTGGGCTTGAGGATAACATTTTAGCGAGTTGTGGTGGTTGTAAAGAGTAGTGGAAAAAGAGGCTGAGGACACAGCTAATTCTACTGGTGTGGTGCTGTATCAAAAAACGAGAGAGATCGATGGTTGGGAGGCAAAGCTAGCACGCTGTGATTGGCTACTGGTAATAGACAGGTAACTAGTTGCAAACTCAATCTTCCTGATAAACCTTAAAGGGGAAATATGTAAAATGTACTTTTATTAGAAGGGCATTCCCTCATTGTCTTACTCAGAGTTGTAATTGTGATTGATTCATACATGTTTGAGTAATCCTGTATTGTCCTGCATTTGAGGCTTGATTGCTTCAAAAATGTCTGTTTTCACCTGCCTTTTATGTAAGTTAAACACGTCTTTCTCAACAATAAAAAAGATGCTATGGTGAAATGCCACAATGAAGAGGTGGAAGTTAATGGTCCCATTACTATTTTTAAACTGTTAGGGTTAGGGGTGGGACTAACTACCTTTATGGGTATGTTATTTCATGTTACATACCAGAGAAAAAACATGTGATGTCGTATGTTGTAATGCTATATTTGAAAAAAAAAATCCTTTTAACTCTCCACAAATGCCTACAGGACTCTTCCAGAAGCACCAGACCCTCTCCACAAACAACCACTTTAGTTTCATTGTCACCATTTTCTGGAGCAAAAAAAGAGAAAAAAACACATTAGGAAACGTGCACTCAGGCAGTACACTTGTCCCTGTACAACCCACCGACTCCCCCTCAGCTTACAGTCAGCAAACTGTTTCCCCCTGTCCCTCAAACAAGTCACCTCTGTAAATCACCTCTCCAGCCCTTCGCCAACCCTGCCATCCTTTCACCGCGTTTGGACCACTTCCAGCGGGTGCACGGGGGGATGCAGTGGGCACCAAAGCGTTCAATAGCCCACGGTAATGCCTCCTCTCAGCTTAAGACCAAAATATCCGCTTGTTTTTAGCATGCCAATGAGAAGGCAGCGTGAAGCGTTCCCAGAGGACCGCACGGGAAAAGAGAGAGTCCTTAGCTGGAATAAAAGAGCCATTTTGGGAGTAAAGACCTTGTGAAAAGACCATTAACTTCCTCAGTAATAAGAAGGATTGGAACAGCTCCCATTCAAAGTCCCTAAAGCTATCTGCACTGACTGGAGACAATGGGGCACGCTAGAGTAATTGTTTCTCTGAGTGGTTGTATCAAATGTGAAGATTGTAAAGTATCATGAACTTAAAGGCGCTCTTCTTGATTTTTACTGTCTTAAATGTGAAAAACAGAGCTAGTTCTAAAAGGCTTGCAACGGTCCAAAGTTATTCCTCACATACCTTATGCATTCTGAACATCCCAGTTGTTCACCATACACTTTTCAAACCTCTCAGACATCAGAGCAGTATTTTGCCATGACAGTTACGCTAACAACAACTAGCATGCTAACACACGCTTCCTGATTATTGAAAAATAAATATAGTACATATGCATAAAGTTTGCTAACATTAATCATTTACGCCAGACAGTGCCACGCATGCTCATGTTTTCTGACAAGGCTTTAGTGTTAGGTGTGGTTGTCAGTCACCAAAATATCCCTGGTTTTTATATATATATTTTTTTAATTTTTTTTTTTTTGGAGGAGGCTAATGCCAACTCAACTATTGAAAATGTTTTGGAGCTAATGCGTGGAACCCGTCCAGAGATCCGGTCATCGAGGCCCCCGCCTTCGACTGTCGCCCAGATCTCTTTGGACTGGCCCCTTACGGATCCTCCTACGGGTGGTGGTGGCACCAGACGCTCACCGTCGAGCGCCCACCCCAGGTCTGGTTCCAGGGTGAGGCCCTGGTGACGCTAATCTGGGTGACGTAACTGGCCTCATTTGTGTACTCATCATAAGGGTTGGACTCCACCAGGGCTGGGGCTTTGTCACCGGTTATGTTAATTGTATTTATGGACGGAATTTCTAGGCGCAGTCAGGGCAGGAGTGGGTCCGGTTTGGAGACCACAGGATCTCATGTCTGCTGTTTGCAAATGATGTCCTGATGGCTCCATCGAACCAGGACCTGCAACATGCACTGGGGCAGTTTGCAGCCGAGAGTGAAGTGGCTGGGATGAGGATCAGCTCCTCGAAATCTGAGGCCATGGTTCTCGACCAGAAAAAGGTGGCTTGTCCTCTCCAGGTGGTTGGAGAGGTCCTGCCTCAAGTGGAGGAGTTCAATTATCTCAGGGTCTTCCAGGGTTCACGAGTGAGGGGAGAATGTTCCGGGCATGTCTCACTGGAAGGAGGCCCCGGGGAAGACCCAGGACACACTGGAGGAACTATGTCTCTGGGCTGGCCTGGGAATGCCTCTGGGTCCCCCCGGAGGAGCTGGAGGAAGTGTCCGGGCTGAAGGAAGTCTGGGACTGTTGCTCCTGCGACCCAGCCCTGGATAAGCGGAACAAAATGGATGGATGAATGGCATGGAACCCGCTAGTGTACATGGACGCATTTCGGGCTCCACTGACTCCAATTGACTTTACATTGAAACAATGTCGTCCCGCCCTCTGTAACTGCTGCAGTAAGCCTAGTCATTTTGGTCTTAAAATATTCATATTAACCAACTCTAGATGATTTGTATGTTTTTATTTTGCTATTTCGTCCATAAATACATTTTTATTTTTAATATGGAACTCGGCTCCAAATTCATTGCTTCATTTGAATGGAGCTGAACGCTATGGGTCGAGTCACATTCTCTTAGTCCACTTCTTAATGCAGTGTATGGAACAGTACCAGCCTTTGGAATTCATGCAGTGTGTTTACAGTACAAAGGGTCTATCATGACATGTAAACATGTTACTTCCAGCTTCATTCTTTCTATGGGACTTGCACACACCCGCCCTCCGTGAGAACCCCTCCCCTCAGCAGTCTCAGACATACCAGCGCCTGCCACAAAATGAACAAGTAATCCAATGAAATATTAATTGAATGATTGTGGGGTCCTCACTTAAGCACACCATTTTCATAATCGTTCATAAATGATATTTTCCACTACATTTAGCGCAGATGGGTGATTAACTCCTGGCGTTACCCTTTTCAGCTCGAGTTTGTTTAGGAAAGCCTCTGTTACAAGAGCAGATTGTGTGTTAAAGGAGACATATGTGTTCTGTTTTTTTGTTTTTTTTTTGTTTTTTATAATTTCATACTAAATTTACAACCGTTATTAAAACACATGCTTATTTTAATACTTATTTGAATGATCCAAACAGTGAATTGGGTTTTTGTGAGCTTTAAGCCAAGTTATAATGTTATCAAAAACATACCCAGAGTTGTGTTTTATTATAACCCTGGTTTATTAGTATGTCTACATCTCCAAAGCTCAAACTGCTCTGTTCCACTTTGTGATGTCATGTAGTGGTAGCTCTCAAGTTAACATCTACATTTTACTTTCAGTTCAGAAAAGATAGGCAATTCAAGGGCTGAAAGGTTCCAACTGATTCTAGCGAAAGAGTGTGCTGTTTAAAATCACAGTGGGGCACTGCCTGTATTACCACATGACATCACAAGTTGGAACGGAGTGTTTTCTGTTTGAGAGCTCAGAACTCAGCCTAAATATGCAGGGTTTGTATGAATGAAACAAAACAAAAGTCCAGGTATGTTTTTGATGAGGAAACAACATTATAACATAAATCAGAAAACCCTTTAAACAGTTTGCAGTGGTCCAAAGTTATTCCTCATTTACCTCAATAGGGGATGAATAAAGTATCTTAGCTATGCTTATGCATTCTGAGCATCCTGATTACTCACCACAATGAGTTTATAAGAGTTTTTTAGAAGTAACTCCTGGCTGCACCCTGCAGGTCGGGGAGTGGCTCAATGTGGGTGGAGCTCAAGGTTTGACCCCACCTACTTTACCAATAATAACCCAGAGCGGTTCTCTCTATGGCTCTGTAACAACTGGAAGACGCATCACTTCCGTTTTGAATCCATTCCAGCGGTTTTCGGTCAAGAGGTAAGTTACTGTTCTTTGTACGCATGACCTATAAACTAACTTCTGGAGAAACATCATGTTAATCAAAAAACAAATTAATGCAAGTGACTTGTGTATGAACCATGTTTATGTTAGTCGTGCAATTAGAAACTAATTACGCTTACTGTATGTTTCAGTAGGCTAACTCCACCCATGCAACTAGGAATACATCATGCGACGTGTCTTGTGACTATTAAAGCCTGGTTTAAATTTTGCTTTTCTCTCTCCAGATTTGCTTGTATCTACACACCACCACAGCTTACACAACCGCACTGCACCACAACTTGCACTACATAACAACCATAACATCAGTTCTTTTAAGAACTTCTCTCTCTCCCCCTTCTTCTCTCGTTCGTTCTCTCTGTCTGTCTGTCTGCATGTGCAGATCTTCTCGTCAGGTACGTTCACTGCAGTGTGTCAAAATATCATATTTCAAATCCAGGTATGTAAACACAGTAACTAATGCACTGTGTGTTTCCACCCTATGGTATCTCTGAGAGAGGTGAAGGAGGTAATCAAGAAATCAGTCACTTAAATTTATAAGAGGATTTGAATATCAGCAAATATGACCTTAGCCTTTGTGCAGTGCATTACATTTTGATGTTGAAAGTCTGTGTTGTCCGATCAAAATAAATGCTGATACTTCGGCAATAAAGTCATTCTCTGTGTCCATTTGTTATCTACAGATACTTGGTTGATCTTGAGGTGTGTGTGTGTGTGTGTGTGTGTGTGTGTGTGTGTGTGTGTACGTGTGTGCGTGTGCGCTCACATGTGTGTGTGCGTGTGTGTGTGTGTGTGTGCGTGTGTGCGTGTGCGCTCACATGTGTGTGTGCGTGTGTGTGTGTGTGTGCGTGTGTGCGTGTGCGCTCACATGTGTGTGTGTGTGCGTGTGCGTGTGTGTGTGTGTGTGTGTGTGTGTGTGTGTGTGTGTGTGCGTGTGTGTATGCACATGACAGGAGACACTCCGCTACATGGAGCCCCAGATGTTGGGCTGGAGGGCTCATGTACTCACCATGGTCGAGGCCAGGCTGAGTTACTTCTGTGGCCATCACTGATGAGGAAAATATGGTAACGAAAATTGTACATGTCAATTTCAGATGGTGAAAGTAATTAGCTTAGGCTTAAGTCATGCTGTGCCTTTTATGCCTATTCATTGTCCATCTGATATACAGAGACACATTAGTATACTGCTGGATAGCACTACACCACCAATAAATAAATGCAGCGGCAGTGGACGTTTCAAATGTCCCTTCTGCAAATATGTGGGTCTAAAGTATATGGTTGGGAACCATATAAAAGGACATGCATCAGTAAAACACAAAGGTACTTGTCTGCATGTTACACAAGTTATTTTTTTTATTTGTTTTTCCCTGGTATTAATGTTATTGCCTTCATTCCAGTGTGGACTTTCACTGCTGCTACTGTGCAACAACAATAATTAATCAGGCTCAATGTCAAGGACACCTAATGATCCACCAGCAGGAGGACCATACTGCAGCCCGGGCCCCAGACGGCCCTGCCCAACTTTACACAGTATTCATCTACCATCCACCCAAAATGATGCTTATATTACTGTATGTTGATTGTATATCATATGTAAGCATTGGACAATATACTGAGATATATAACAGAGACCGTTAATAGAACTGTTCTGCGAAGAAAAAAAAGAAAAACAAAGAAAACAGTTTGTGTGACTTTTGTTGTCTTCAATAATCATTTTCCAGTAATAACGACCACTGAATATTCTGTAAAGATTATACAGACTATCTGAAATAAATAGCTTATACAAACCATGTGTATATATTCTGTGTGTACAGTATATATGTGTGAAATAGACCGTCAGAAGTTTTGCTTTACCGTGAGCGTTTCAGTGCCGCATGACTGACATTTCAATGCCTGATCTTTGCCACGAGATGGCACCAGTGCAAAGCCAAACGCTGAACCCGGGCCATCGGGGCGTGGCCAAATGTTGAGCTCCGCCCCACATTTTGCCCAATCCAGATCTGCGGGCTGCAGCCAGGGGCACTAGCTTTTCATAACTCTCAGAGCAGAGTTTTGCCATCAAATATGGTTAGGAGTCTAATTTGGACCCCAACAGCTGCTGGTACAATACTAGTATATCTGTGCAAAACCAGTTTTACTTTGACATTAAAAAGTACAACCCCTTTAACTTTCCTTGTAGTACGCTACTAGAACTGTGGCGTTTGTTGACCACTCTTCAGTGCAGAGACAGAACACTGCACATACCTCTGTCTACCTGCCTCTCCACACTCATCTCAAAGCCTGGTCCCACGAGCCTGTGCCATATGCCAATGCAAAATGTCACTGGGAAAAGCAATAATAATTCTCCTTTTCATGACTGCATATGATTCTCAGACCTGCCTTTCAATATGGCTGTGTCAAGTTATTCTAAACCTGGGCTTAGACTTAATCAATTTGTGCTTAGAAAGGTTCTGGGGCCTTCTGTGAGCGATTTGCATGATCTCCCCCTGTCAGGATGGGTGTCCTCAGGATGCCCCAGTTTCCTCATCAGCCTAAAATAATTATGCACTATAAGGGTGTATTCCATATACAGGTAAAGATATAGAATAGGTTCCCAGCATTGAAGGATTTTTTTTTCTTTTTAATTTATGCATGGTTTTCATTGCCTGACTGATATTAAACTAATTTATCTCCAAGGAGACACTTGGCCAAGTTACAGGTCAGATCAGTAGAGTTGAAAAATACATGCTTTTGAAGGTATTTGTGAGCCTTAAGTACATTAAAGGGCCTATGTTATGCGCATTTTAAATCTGTGCTATAATGTTGTTTCTTCGTCAAAAAAAAAAAAATACCTGGAGTTGTTTAGTTTCATTCACCATGATCCTGCATATGTATCCTTCGTTCTTCTCATCTCAGTCTCAACTGTATATAAGGTAAAATGACAATTTACATATCAAAAGTGTAGAAAATTAGAGTAAACAATTCAAGCACTGGAATTATCTAAATGGGTCTGGTGAGATGAGGTGTATGGACTTTTAGAAGACAGAGCACTTCCTTGATTTCCACCTAACGACATCACAGTGTGCTACAAAACGCACTGAGCTGTGGATATGGAAAAGGCCAAGTTTCTCAAACAAAACTATTTTTTGGAACTCTTACGTCTATGTTATAATGTTATTCCCTCATCAAAAACATGCCTGAAGCGGTTTTACATCACCCATGCTCCCACACGGCAATTTTTCATCAATATACAAAAGCAGGATACAAAACAATACACTACAACTTCACAAACCTGATGAGATGTGCAGTAGTTTCATTAGCAAGATGCACGCCGATTGTGTTTTGATAGCGCTCAGAAGGGGGAGTGAGAGCAAGCAAATATAGTATTTTTAAAACAATAAAAGGTTGCACCGTGAACATGTTATGTTTTAAAAAATAAAAACCCATAGAAGTGTTAATACCTTGTCTTTAAATCATATAATCCCTGTATGCTGAAGCCCCTCTATGCTCCCCTGACAGCTCTGTGAATCCTTAAATGTAAGTGTGCTATCTGAACCAAGGTGACACTAGATACATGTGTAATTGTGTCCAATCATAGCCCCCCAGTGAGCCCTCCTTACACTCTCTCCATTAGAAGATCCTCCCTCTGGTCACATGACGGACTAGGCGCTCAGGTGGGACTCATAATAGTGCCTTTAATCACAAACCACACTTCTGTACAGTGAATTACTCTTCTGTGGTCCCAGTCCTATTCTCACTATCAATGTACAGCGGAGCAAAGTACCCAACACTTAACCCAATGCACCACTTGCTATGTTTACATGTGCAGAGAACTCCAAAGGCCTCAGTTACCAATTCAGGCGCTAAACTGCGAGTATAAACTGAACAATGTTGAATTGTTGATGTGTTTTAGGTTTTTTTTGCAAATTTACATGTGTCCCTACTTCAGAACATTTTTGCACCATAGCGTTTGGATTGAGGAGTGTCTGACGGGGACCTGTAAAAAAAAATAAAAAAAAATACAACAGTAGATTAACCAGCATTGTCCTTTTCATTTTGGAATTAAATGTGGGATGACGGACTCATCATTTGCAGTTTCTTTGCCTCAGTTTTTGCGCATACTGGTGAAAACCTCTTTTGCAAATTCATACAGTAATAGCAAGGCAAAGCAAAACTGCGCTGTCTTCTTTAGCGTCTCTGTGAGAAAGTGTCAGGTTTTTGTTAAGCTTTTAGCATGGCTAGCTGTTTTACACATGAGCAAACACTTAAAACATAAAAAATAGGCTCTGAGTGCGCTAAACAATTGAATTAATATAGTGCTACGAGACATTTAGGGGCACCTAGTAATTTAGAATTAGCACTAAAATGTTACAACTACCTGCTAATAAAAACGGCTTTCATACATATAACCACACTTTGACAAACATCTCATTTACATTTGATTTTCAGACATTTTAGGAACTGCATTACTCACAAGTTACTTGCTCTCTGCAGCACAAATATGGCCTACAGTGAAGCTTAAAACTGTAGTTTTCACTTTAACGTAACAGACCAAATCAATGAAACAACAAGTGCTAGACCACAGTGGAGGGGCAGTAGTTTGTCATCACTGCTGATTTAAAACTAGTGAGTACACGTCCTACAGGTTGAATATTTCTCTGGCTGTTTCTTACCTTGTGCAATTGAATCCCTCTTGTAGTCGGTACTCAGTGTAAATCAGACTACACTGTTATATGCAGCGGGCAATCAAGTACGTATGGCTTCTCCACATGTCTTATTGGAATCTGGGAGATTCGATTCACAACACTTCAATGAAGGGGCCTCCTTCATGAAACGTTCTTATGAACAAATTTGTACTTAAGGCCTTCTTATGAACATTTTTGGTATTCACAAAACTTTTTCTGAAAATATTTTTTTGTAAGAACAAATCCTACGAACAGTCAGGAGCACTCGTAAGAACAAAAATTCTACTGTTTTAGAATATTATTACTCTGATAATGCTACAAACAATTCTAATTCCTCCATGATTGTAAGTTATATATTTTTTTAATTATTTCCTATTAACATATTACTATGTGATCCAATAGTATGAGGTGTTTTATAGAGCACGTGGTCTATTGGGTCTAACAGACTTTCTACAGGCTGCAGTGAGCTTCAGTCTGTCCCAACCTCAGTGCTCTCAATATGGGCCACTGACACAGCCCTGTGCCTGGTCACTGCGCTGGACTCAACAACACCACCATCACCCCCTGACCCCCCATGACCAGAGCACACCCACACCCCAGCCCCCCTCCCTCACTATTTAAAAAGCGCTGTAAATACAATGAAAGCGTCCGCTTATTTCAATAAGTTTATGGCTTAAATATTCCCTCTCTGAGTGTGTTCATGTGAGTTTGGACATTTGAAATCACAGCTGAAGTTGTAAAACAGCCATAGTCTGTAAACATGCTCCACCTGACTTCCTCTTTCACTTTCTCCCTCGCACTTTCACACGTCATAACGCGAAACCCATATTGGCCATATTTGGAAGTTCAGAGGGAGTTTCTAACCAAATACATATTATTATTTTTTTATCTAAATGAAACGTAAATGAGCGTGGAGGTGTTTGTTGCTGGGTGTTGGTGAATTAGGCGCAACTGTCACTTAAGAAGGAATCTGCGTTTAAGAACACTTTGTGAATCTGGCACAGAGTTCTCTCAGCATCTTTTTAAAGTGGAAGTTACAAACATTTTTTAAGAAAATATTCATGAATGAGGCCCATAGTTCCCGGGATTACATGCATTTTGATAAATTACTTTATATTTATACTAGGCCAGTTTTCCTGGCCTTTCATGCAAACAATATGACTGTCCGCCCATATCTTTATCAAGAGTATTATGTTGCAAACTGCCTCTGCAATACAAGGCTCTATGCCTTACACTTGTAATGCGCTTTACAGATCTCTACGCTTCTCAAAGCACTGTAGTCATTATTAATTTGCTCCACACTTGTTGGTGGTGGGCTGTTATTCCAACCACAGCTGTCCTGGGGCACATTGATGGAAGTCAGGCTGCCAATCTGCTTCATACCATACCACTTTCATACTGAAGTGTCTTGCCTATAATGACAGAATTTGGTCTGAGAGGGAAGTGATCTACCAACATTTGGGTTGAGGGACCACTGTTCTAACCACTGAGTCACTGTTGCCCCATAAATAAATAAATAATGACTTTTCACTTTAACTTACGCAAACCTTGGACCCTGTACAGTATTGAATCAAATAATGTGTTTTCCTAACATAAACCGTTTTATATCAACTGTACTCAAAAGCATGTTGTAAGGCCAATACCAACACTAACTTTCATAAAACAAAATGATTATTTTGCCATGAAACTGCAAGTAGGTCCCTGAATAATTAAACTCATCAGTGTGAAGAATTAGAATGCCTGGAATGTCTGTGAGGAACCTCTGCTAACAGTGAAAACGTCCCACTGTCAGGATTTGAGAAGGGTAGAAATTGAGGCATTTAATATTACAAGAATGTTTGAAATACAGTGACTGGATTATGTGGTGAAGGATATGTCTGAACAGGCAAGTTTTAAGTCTCGATTTGAAAAGTGGAATCTCTAGAGGTTACCAAACAACTGAGGTTGAACTGACCAGTTCAAACTTTGCCCAAATTGCTACATCTTAGTGTAGCTGCTTTGCTGTGGTGATCAACCAAAGGGAGGAGCCGATCCAGTGTAGACAAGGACAGAGGGGTTTTCCAGAGATCGCTGGAGGATAGAACATTTAAAGGTAACGGTGTTTTCCTTGGTCCCCGGTCCTGCTACTCTGCGTGTGGATGAGGAGGAGTTGTTATCTCCGGATCCCAGGACTTCCCCTGCGCTCCGGGCCAGGTCTCCAGGTCTGTCCTGCCCCAGCACTGGGACCATAGCCCGCTGACAGGAAGCACCGTGAGACAGCCACAAAGAGCCAATATACAGGAGCGCTTCCTCCGCCTGAGGGCCTTGTCCGGGCAGCACGCTCCGGACTCTTCCTGAAGGGACAGGGTCCCACCAGGGGCTGCAGTGATGGATAGGATCTATAACGCACGTGTGAGCAACATAATGCACTACATGACAGAGCATTATTGCAAATGAATACTAGTTGATGTTTTGATGGAGAAAAATGGTCCACCATCATTGTTGGGTTACCATAACACAATGCTAAATGGGTCTACAGTGAAACAAAGTGTGATTTCAAAGAATGCTGGCAGAGGTCCAGAGACAGATGAGATGTTTGGACGCGCCCCAGCTGAGCGCGTGCGGCCGTCTCAACAATGGTCCAGACTAGGAGGAGGAAGGACTGAGAAGGAAGGGCTGAGAGGAAGAGCTGAGGAGGAAGAGCGATGGCTGTGGCGGGATGCAGGAGGTGTGCCGCACTCACACAGGGGGTGCTTATGGGGCTCTGGGCTGGAAGTCCATTGTTCCAACAGGAAAGGCACAACAACAATAAAAAACAACTCTTCCCTATCTCCGTATATGAGTACGAGCACAGTGCAGGGGAGAGGGGAGTCGGCTCTTTGAGGACCCTGGAACAGGCTGCTCCTCGGAGGGTTAGGTTGATGTTTCACACCTCACTGTGGAACACGCTCCGGAAAATACAACAATGAGCTGGGCCTTATTGATCAGAGCACTGGGCCCAGGCAGCAGGATTACAATGGCCTTTGGCCTGTGGCACATTAAGCACTGAACCAAAGGTTAATGAGGGGAAAACTGCATCTTAAAGCAGCACATTCTGCGTTCATGCATTTTACTGGCTCTAATGTGAAGACAATCACTGGTAATCAGATTGAGTTTAGCTCTGATTTTGCAGATGCATCAAAAGCACATGAACAATGTCATTATGTGAGGACCCAGCACCACCACCACAGATAAACCCTCAGATTCACCAGTTTACCTTGAAGTCTTCACATTTCAGTCACAACAGTGAAACATACATACCCTTTGGTTAGTATGTACACTGGACACTCATTGGTGTAAGCATGTGTTTGGGCAAAGCTGTGGTCACCATCACCCTGAACATCCTCCAGCGATACCAGAGTACATTGATTTGTTGTATATCCCATGATCCTGTCCAGTGCTTTATCCTCCACAGTAAAGAGAAGAGCTCACAGTGAATAACAAGCTCCTGTGCTGAGCCTGGGGTCATACACCTGAGAGACCTCTGAGTGTGCTCCAGGGCCCCAGCTCTGCTCTACTGTGGCCCCACCAGCTCGGGGTGGGGGCCCCTGATACCGGCCCCCAGGCTCACACTGCTCCTCTCTTCATCTCAGCTTGCAGTTTTTGTAGCTGACGATTGATTTAGTCCAAGTTCAATGCAGAGAAGGCTGTAAAGCTGGGAGGTGTTGGGGGGCTATTGTCTGGATACTAGAATATCAGGTGGTTTTGGATATTGGATATATACAGTAGTGGCAGTAGTAGAAAAATACAATGTAGTTAAAATTAGCCTCAATTGAACTGCTTTACTCTTTAATACTATAGAATGACCTTAAGTTGTTGCTTTTATTTTTGAATATTTTGAATATTTTTGTATAGTTGAGATAGAGATCAATAGAAAGTCTGAATATACGCTGGTGCACCGAGGAGTGACACAGTATCAATGAGGCTAAAACAATACCGTTCAAAGTTAGGCAGGGATGAGCTTAAAAACACTATGGAGCATTTCCTGTATTACCACTTAATGACATCACAAGGAGTAGTGTTTACAGTTTGAGGAAAGAACACATGATAAATACGCAGGATCTGTGTGTTAAACATGTGAATGAAAGAAAACACAATTGATTTGGTGAGAGACAAAGCATGTTTAAATAAATAAACTGTTAAGAATGATCCATTGACCTGTGTTGATTAGAAAAGTACACATAAAGACTAAAATAGACCTCAAAATTTCTCGTGCATTGTTCATTCACTCTATACTCAGTGGTAGCCATAGCTGCCCTGGGCCAGACCAACACGAGTAAGGCTGTCAATCTGTGCCATCAGGACAGCAGACCACCATTAAACATTATGCACTGTTCTAAGCTACATGGATGAGCTGTTTTTGGTGCCTGAATTGGATTTTATAGGTCATCCATGCATGTTTGATTATTAGCTCACAAGCCTACCTCACCCATTTTTCATTAATATACAAAACAGGATACAAAACAATACACTAGAACTTCACAAACCTGATGCGATGTGCAGCAGTTTTATTAGTGGGATGCACACTGATTGTGCTGTGATAGAGCTCTGAAGGGGAAGAGACTTCATATGGGGAGCAAAGGGAGGAGGGACTCAGAGCTTCAGTAAAGAAAGTGAAACTACAAATTTTAATACTTTTAAATTGTATATTTGTGTGTGTGAGTATGTTTTTAATATATATAACCTGTATATATAGCAAAACAATAAAAGATAACATTGTGATCTAAATATGTTGTGTTAGCAATTAATACCCCATAGCAGTGTAATACCTCTTTAAGCTACTTGGATGAGTGGCAAAATATAAAACCTATAGCTGGTTTCATTGTGAATATGACTGGCAGGATTACACAGACATAGCCAGTCTGCTTTAAAACACTGCTGAAAGTAAAAATGTAAATTTAGCATGGGACTTTCACATGCTATTACACTGCACAGTATCATTAACCTGCTGGCATTCACAGTGTTAAATGTTGGCTCGCGGAAAGACCTTGTTCTAAAAGGAGCACCAGTTTTCTTTTTTCTCTTGGAGCCACATTAGCAGGCCTTCTGGATGTGCTGACCTCAGGGCCAGACTGAGAGGCTAGGCAACTGGCAACTGCCTCCTCTCGCCATTAATCAAGCCCACAACGGAGTGTCTTCAGCCCAGATGGGAAGCCTCCGCACTGGCCGCAAAATAAGCAGGCTAATTAATTCCTATTGTTACGGACAGGAGATTAGATGTGGAGAAATGAAGAGGGGCAGGAGGCGAGACAGTGGCGAGCGAGTCACCTTAAAAGAACAGATCCTAGCAAGGCGGGTTCCAAAGGGAGCGACGGAGGTGCAGGGACTCTAGGGCAGAGCGCAAAGGGGCTGGGGGTTAATGGATGATAAGGAGCGCAGAGCAATGGAAGGGACAGTGGCGTGATTAGGACGCAGTCAAACTAGCAGACTGTTTTATGAGGAGGAGCCAGATAGCACTTTGAGTCCCTATGGCTGTATTCTAGTGAGAGAGAAGAGATAAGTACGGGAGTGAAAGTGACAAGGAAGTTCTAGAGCTTTAATGCGAAGTAGACAAAAAGGCACAGACAAAAATGACATTGGCTTTAAACAGCATAAAACTTTATTATGAGACGCTTCTTCACTTCACTCCTCCTTCACCAAAAACCACAAGCCCCAAGTAGCATTGACCTTGTCTGACCAGCCAGACCCTTCTACATTCTGCTCGAATCCTGAAGGGTGTGGAATAGGACCAGAGAGCATGCAAAACCTCCTCAAAATATATAACTCTATATGATCCTGGAGTTTTTATTTCACTGTTTTGTCCCAAATCCGGTGCCTGCTTTCCCCGGCATTGCTCCTGGTAGCGTTTATTGACAGCCTTGTGGCTAAGTGTCTACTCCCTGCAAAAGGGGCGAGGGCGTGTACCTTCAACAGCTCTGACTGGCTTTTTGGGTTCGCATTCGGATTTCCAAATATTGTCCCTGGGTGCACATTAGTAACTGCTAGCCTCGATGAGCATTTGGTTGCAACTGAATGCTATGGGTTCCCTTAGTCCACTTCTTTTATATGGTCAATCATTTGGGCAGATGTGCTACAAATAAGTAGCTCTGATTGGATCTTCTTAAAATTGGGCAGTTGTATGATGCACTCAGTGGTCTGTACATTAGCTGGAATGTTTTCAGGTGGTTACTGGACATACATTTCTCGTATAAAACTCCCAAATCCACTATCCTACCACATGGTCCTGCTTTAACCCACTTAATGGTGCGTGTTATTCATGCATCCAGAGCTCAGGGCCACGGGCACTTGCTCCTAAACTTGTGCTGACACGGGCCCTTGTGAACCCGGCCTGGCCCCCCCTCAAACCCCCTCAGCCCTCCTCCTCCACCCCGCTCACTCCTCCTCCTCCGCCCCCTTCATTCCCTCACACCATAACCGACTGTACGGCGCACTCTAATTTGCTTCCCGTAATTATGGGTCATGCTCTGCTTTTGTAATTTATAAAACCTTTTGTTCTTATCAATAATGAATGGGCCTTAGCAAATTGTGCCGGCTATAATATTTGGATATTATGAAAATGCTAATGCGGCGGGGACCTTGCAGCCTTATCATCCTGGCCTGACGCTCTATTAAACAGGCCGCTGGAAGAAGTTGGACGCAAATTGCTTATGTTAATGCCCCAGTTGTAGCCAGACAGCGCGAGGAGGTTGCAATTAATTTAGTCCAGGAGGTGGATGGACAGGCACATTTATTTCTCCACTCTGCCCGCTCCTCGGCAGCGGGCGGCGGGAGTTGGGGAGGCCGTTAGGGTTAGGGGAGAGGAGAGGAGCAGTAACCTAACCGAACACCACAGAAAAGAGGTGAAGACTGGATACGTTCTCTGACAACTGTTTTCACAAGCTGAAGCCGTGGTTTTAATTAGCTTTGACGTTAGCCTAATTACTTTCATTTACATCACATCAGAAGAGGCAGGTCATTTAGACTGCAGAGCAGAGCAGTGGAAGGCTTAAACACAGAAGAGGAAGGAGCTGGGTTTGAGAATTAAGTTTGTCCAAGTGTAAATATTGTGTCATCTGTGCTTTTTCACTTAAAGATTCATTGTGTAATTTTTCTGATGGAAAGTCCGTCACCTGCTTGTCTTCATGAAGTTGCATTATTGATTTGAACTATCTCCATGGAGACAAGCAAGTGAAAGGTCAGATCTGTGAAAAGACAAATCCACTCACAGTAAGACAATGACATATTAAGAATGTATATTTTAACAATAACATCCACATTGAGGCAAGCAAGTAGTGGACCCCGACATAAAAAGTTACATAGTGCACCTTTGACATGTAATAAAAAGAACAATAAAATGACCATTCGGGAGTTTTGTGGACGTCATTGCAGTGTACAATTAAAATGTAAAATTGTGTCTCGTACATTTAAGCAGTTTGAATAGTCCCATGTTCCTTCTGGTGAGGGGAGTATGGGGCCATTTAAAGGTTGTATAGAGGATTTTTCAAGGAATGAGAAATCCAGCAACTGTTTGTCCTTTTTCAAATGTTGCTCATGCGTGAACCCCTAATGTTTATCTGGCCCCACCATGTCCACAGTTGAAGGATTTTCATTCTTTTTTGGGGGAGGTCATCATAATTACAAGGTTGCTGCATCTCTATAATGCTATCATTGACAAATTAAAAAAAAAAAAAAAAAAAATCCCCCATACAATCTTTAAATTACGATGAAACAGTAGCATATACCTCCCCGGGCATCCAGGAGACATCCAAAACAAATGCTGGAGAACCTCAGCTGAATCTTCTTAATGTGAAGGAGCAGCAGCTCTGCTCTAAGCTCCTTCCATGTGGTTGAACTCCTCAGTTCGGTTTAAAGACTCTTAAGGAGGAATTAGATTGGAATTGTACTGTAATGTCACTTTTTCAGCTTTCTACAATGGGGTCATCATGTCATGCATAACCTTGCCAGCAAGATGAATTCTTGTTTTTAAATATATTTATTAATAGTTTCACAGCATAATATAAAAAACAATGACACAAAACAAAGCCAAAGCCACCCACCCCTGCTGTCAAGCAAGATGAATTCTTACAATTTTTGTGAGTTCACAAACTTGTTTGTTCACTTGTCATAGGTCTGAGACTGACCAGTCACAGGGCTGCAACCAGAACAAACACGGCAACGCCAACAGCTGTACTTTTTGGTGAAATATAGACTATTATGTTTTCTTTTTTTTAAACATACAGAAGGTAAAGTGCTTTGTGCATTTGCGCACAGGGAAAATGTCTGTGCTTTTCTCTGAACTGGATTTTCGTTGAGATTGATATATTCCTTGTTCTGATGTTGTGTCTGTTGTCATTCAGAGAGTTACACATATCAATCTGGCAAGAGCCAGGTAATATTATTCAGGTAGTGTGTGCGAGACTACCTTGTGTACACAGCCAGTGAATTTTGTGTTTGAATTTTACTAGTGAGATCCAGTCCACTTGACCGTACTACTTCTTATAACAGCACTGACCTGTTTGCCGCTGGTCTACTCACATTGCCAGCACCAATCTTTCATATTTGTGTTGCATCCCTCCTTTAAAAACAAGAATAAGTGACGTGTTTGAGAATCGTACACACAGCACAAACTTCCCTGAGCTCTCAACCCTCACCAAATCCACTTATTTTTACCTTGCGTCGCCTCGCAGGAATACACAGCCGACAGCAGAGGACAGGATGGTCTTGTTAAAATGGTGACACCGGAGACATTGGCAGGCGTCTCTTCATCGGGGAACATTGAACAACAGCATTTGAAAGAGAAAACGTGTTTGTACCATGTACCGCTAACTGTCACAGCGGCGATCCCAAGATGGCAATCCACATCGAAGGAGGCTCATTAGGACACACTATAGTGCAACTGTAAGCAAACATTTGGACAGCAACTAGACTGTGCCAACCGCCCACCTCCAGACATCGGCAGGGATATGGTAATGGTTATGCAGGTACACTGGAGCAGTTCACAAAATAAAACAAAAAGGTGGTGTCCAAATCCAAATACCTGTACTTAATCCTTCAATAAATATTAAAGAATAATAAGGACAAAACAGCAATTTTAGTCATATTAATGCATTGTACATGTTTTTGTGTAGCCTTAACTAATTTGATATTCTAGATAAAGGTTCAATTCTGATGTATATTTTTGAAACCTTATTTATCCTGTATATTTTATACATATTATACTGCTGTTTCTGTGTTGCAGTTTAGTTGTGAATTGAGACACAAATAAAACATACCCATATCCTATTGTGACTACACTTATGCGTTTCAGCTACTTGTGAGTAATTCTTTTAAAATTTTATGGAAGTTATGTGACAAACCTATCATATAGAACTAATATTAGCAAAATGGTATATAAATGGATCAAAGTATATTGTACAGGCCCTGAACAATTCAACCCTTTTTTGTAAAGAACGGTGTAAAACCACACAGATAACTTAGTAATGTCTTAATAGATGAAACACTAGTAGCTCCTATTCAGTTACATTTAATAACTATATTCATGTAAGAATAATAATTCGGTTTCTTTAAAACAACAAGTGTTTGGGCTGCAGTCCACAAGCAGAAAAATAATGGAGTGAGTTGCTTGATAAACTGTCAGAAGAACTCTAGCCCAAACCTATTTAGCAAGTAAGCCAACAGCCCATTCTGATAAAGAGGTCCATATTGCACTATTTTCTCATCCACCTTAATCTCTTCACCATTATTGTCGCTGTCATTGATATTTATCCTCTCTGACAATTTAACCAACTCTTACTTCATCACATTCCTGACGTCTCTACCGTCCAGGGTCTAAGCACCAAGGTTCAAAAAACTTTCCATCGCACCTTCATTTTCTTTCACTAACTGTATGGCTTGACACACACATTCTTTTGTACAGACATTTTGTGACTTTGACAAGCTCCCCTGATTTGACAGAATGCCGAGTGTGGAAAATCTACTTCATCCACGTAACAATTTCATTTTTAAATACATAATGGAAACAGATGAGGAGGACTCATAAAAATTTATACCTCAATTCTCTATTTTAATTGATGGCCCACCCTGCAGGCACATATTATTCAAACATTAATATAAGAAGAACTATACATCAGTGAGCCGGCCTCCTCCACTCTCCTCCACTATGCATTTTAGATGGAGCGAGCGTCTTAGGACAATTATATACACAGTTAAAGCAGATGGAGAGGTAATGTTCAGATTCAAAGCTCAATTTTTAATGTCTTACTTTTTCACTTGTGTTTGGATAATACGTTTCATGCAAATGGTGAGTTTGTATAAATTTTACATAGCCCAATCTGTCTTGTGTCTGGAGTTTGCAGAGGATTCAGATGAGAGTAAACAGAATATACACTAGGGATGTAACAATATATTCACAATATTCATCTCACGGTACAATATTTACTGCAATATTTTTTGGAAACTGTGAATATACTACTACTTCGACTACTACCACTACTACTACTACTACTACTACTACTACATCCTTTTAAAATGCATTGTCAAGACTTTGGTGAAACTGAGCAAAGGATCGTGGTCTATGTAGGTCCATCTGTTTTTTAGCTGTTGCTGTACCAAGACAATGAATATAAGGAAAGAGACTTGTAATTTGAGATATTGTGACAGTGTATATTGTGAGACTTTAAACAATATGGTATCAGGATATTTTGGTTACTGCCTCTTATAAAAAAATTCCCATACGTGGAGTTGTAAATTGTTTCATTTGCACATGTTTCAATGAATGACCAACCCTGAAGTCATCTGGTGGTAATCCAACATGCTCCTCATGTGTTCTCAGGATCAAGTTCTCTTTTTTTTTTTTCTTCTTCACGCAAATTGTCTACTACACTCCACTATCTGAAATACCATGGGGATTGTTTCCAACAGAGTTTTTAATCATGTTATAATGGTGTAAAGTTGTAACCCGAACCATGTATGTAATTCATGCATTTTACTGTCTTGCATTTGAGACACTGTTGCTCTGAAAAGTCAGTTTTACATTAATACAGGTTAGTACAAGTTAGACTGAACAAAATGTAAGATGTAAAAAATAAACATGCATGTCATAAATTATTACTTTATCAAAATCAAATCCAACACCCTGAGACTATACACAAGCAGGAAGGAAGGAGGCCGAGGACTAGTGAGTGTGGGAACCACTCCATATCCCAAATCCATAAGTACATCAAGAACAAGGCCCCGACAGATGATGTGCTCAGGGAATGTCTCAGACAGAGGAAGAGGTGCTGGAGGGACCATCATGGCAGGACAAGCCCCTACATGGGGCATACCACCGAAACATAACTGAAGTGGCTGATATCAAGAAATCCTACCAATGGCTGGAGAGGGCAGGTCTGAAGGACAGCACAGAGGCCCTCATCCTGGCTGCACAGGAGCAGGCCTTGAGCACCCGAGCAATAGAGGCCCAGATCTACCACACCAGACAAGACCCAAGGTGTAGGCTGTGCAAAGAGGCTCCTGAGACAGTCCAGCACATAACTGCAGGGTGTAAGATGCTGGCAGGGAAAGCATACATGGAGCGACATAACCAAGGGGCGGGCATAGTGTACAGAAACATCTGTGCAGAGTACGGGCTGGAGACCCCAAAGTCAAGGTGGGAAACGCCTCCGATGGTTGTGGAGAATGAGCGAGCCAAGATCCTGTGGGACTTCCAGATACAGACTGACAGAATGGTGATGGCGAACCAACCAGACATAGTGATGATGGATAAGCAACAGAACACAGCCGTGGTGGTGGACATTGCAATACCAAGCGATGGTAATATCAGGAAAAAGAAACATGAGAAACTAGAGAAATACCAGGGGCTCAAGGAAGAGCTGGAGAAGGCCTGGAAGGTGAAGGCATCAGTGGTGCCCGTGGTGATCGGAGCACTCGGGGCTGTAACCCCCAAACTGGAAGAGTGGTTACAGCAGATACCAGGAAAAACATCAGGCATCTCAGTCCAGAAAAGTGCAGTACTAGGAACAGCAAAGATACTGCGTAGAACTCTCAAGCTCCCAGGCCTCTGGTAGAGGGCCCGAGCTGGATGAGGGTTAGGAAGACCAACCACCGTGGAAGGTGAGGAACACACATTATATCTGTGTGATCCCTCTGTCCTTACAAAAGAAAAAAAAAAAATAATAATGGCTGTTGAAAGTTTTTGAGACTGAATAGGGATAGTCTAAGTATGCTAATAGATGTTAGATCACTCATTAGGCGCTTGAATCACAGTTAAATTTATTTTGGGCAAGAAAACATTTTCTCTTCTTTTACAATGGAACATAATAATATGGAGGATAGTATGTGCAGTGTGGTCGTAGCAACAGAAAGAAGAACAACAACAAAAAAATCGCCCAAAAAGGAATGGGAAGAAGAAAAACTTATTTAACCCCACTGCCATCTTCTGGTCTACTACTCAGGTGACAGTTCACACCTCAAGTAAATTCTATGGACTTAACTAAGAACAGACATTTCTTACTGTAAACAACTAAGGTGTGTTAGTTTCACTTTAGGTAGTTCCTCACTTCAGACAGATATAAGGCAGTGACTTATCAGAGACCTCTCAGGACTGAAGAAAACTGAGTGGTGAAACGTATTTATGTCTGAATGCTTTTATAGCTGACATAAAACAATAAAAAGTAAATTTATGTAAAGTACAGTCGTTCAGTTGTTGTAAAGTGTTCTAAAAATTAAGTTTGACTAATTGATGGATAAAGAGATGAGGATTAAACTACCCTAAGGTGTGAACTATTTGAAATAGACTTTTTGAGTATTTAGATTTGCCATGATACTTATGACTTATTTATTAGTAATCCAAAACATATTCACATATTTTTTTTCTAGTGACTGTCTTCGTCTGCATTTCTTACACAAAAGACGCCACCTTTATTTACAAAGTCATCAACACTATACATTCTTACAGTCAAATCTACATTCGCTAATGACACCGAGTAATTGGCTTTCATTAACGATCATTATGAACCCACTTGTGTCGTGATGCTAGTGTTTGCTTTAGCATCTATGGGAGCTAGCTAACACCCAAACGGCTTCACTGTCACCCGCGCTCTGTCCCTGATGTTAGCTAATCGCCGATGCTAAGTCACAAGACATCAGCTTGACTCTGTTAATTAGCACCTGATCCTTTCTTCCTGGATAATTAGGTGCCCATTAGTTCTAATCAAGTAGTTACTTAATTATTGCAGTAATTAGTCTAATGGCCGTGCAAATTGAAGCTTTATCACTTTCTGATACTTAATGTTGTTGGCAGAGCTCATCACTTGTGTCAGAGCTCAGGCCTCACGCAGCAGGAGGAACTTTGGACTGTCCACCGTCTGACGCCATGGCGACGCAGAGGGAAATATTATGGTATGTACAGTGGTATGGTTTGCATTAGGGCTGCAAGATGAATCTCAGTCGAATCAAAATTACAATTTGAACGGACACAATTAACAAATGAAACTAAATGAAATCTGCACTGAAACTGCAAACCCTGTAGTTTAGGTCTGTACAAACATGTTCTGAAATGTCATTCTTGTATTAGTTTGTTAGTTCTTATTTCAGTCTTTTTGTAATTTTTTTCCTAAATGTGAAATTTGAACAGAATCCAATTATTGAAACATAAATCATATATCTAATCACAATTGCAGTGTTTATCCAAAAAAGCAATTCAATATCGTTACTAAATCGTGCAGCTCTAGTTTGTTAGTTTGTTTTTCTATACTATTTTGTCACATAGCAATTGTTCAACAGCAGAAACATGAAAAGCCACTGCTTGCTAAGAAGAAATGCAACTATGATGAGGCAGAGTTGATCAATTCTGCATTTTTAATAGGAAGTCAGTGGCCACATTACTTTTGCTAAAGAGTTTGAGATAAGTTTTGCAACTTACAATGAACAAAATTTTAAATAAAGGTCTCATGTTTTACTTCATTACTATAAGTACTAGTAAAAAAAATAAATAAATAAATAAAAAACATAATATTTCTCCTTTAAAGTTGCACATTTGTAACTTTGCAGGAGGGTTTGCCATCTCTTTGTCTCCAAGGAGATTGTCCAGTCTTTGACTGGAATGTTTGACAGTATAGCATTAAACCTATTTATCTCCATGGAGACAAGCAGGTGGTCCCACCAGACAAAGTTATAGGTCAGAAGAGGCAAGTCTGTTTAGAGTGAGAAATTTCTATTCTATGTTTTTTACGGCAATAAAAACATCCATAATTGAATCAAAAGATAGCTATATTCCAGACAAAGCAATAAACTATCCACTACAGTATTCACCAGAACAGTGGTATGTACGCCTTTAATTTCAGTGGGATCTTGAGATTGTAGACAGTTCATGTTTGTTCAGGAGCAATAACAGGCCTGCTAACCTGCTAACATGCTAACCTGCTCGTCTGTCAGCTCTAGCCTATTAGCTCTGTTTTATGGTGTCCAACCTGGAGACCAGAGAGACTACAGCACCCCGAGGACACACAAAACTCAACTGTCCAAGCTGTCCAAGTTTACTCTCAAGAAATATGGTCATCAAAGCTGGGTCTGAACTTTTGTGCATGACTTTAAGCGTTGTCTAGAACTCAGTAAGCCAGTCTCTCTGAAATTCACATAAATTGCACATTTAACTTTACAAATGCATACAAATGGCTTGTAAAAACACAACTTTTTTTTCTCTTTGTCTCCATCCCCTCCAACATGCAATAATTGTATGGCTCTATGTGTGATAATGATTTTCAAGATCTGGCAATAGTGCTGTTCATGTGCAGATCACAGATTTCACCAAACTACTACAGACCTCGGGAAGATACCAGGTGAACCCGAGCAACATGCATCTGTCATCATAGGAGCCAGTTATACTTGTAGATTGGTCCCATAACACATGGCCCCATAAGTTCAACAGAAAATACAATGTCTAGACTTAAACTCTGGGCTGGTAGGGCTTTTAAATAGTTTCTCTAGATTTGGGAAATCATTAAATCATTTACATTTCTTAAAGCAAATCAAAATGAGAAAGTTTGAATAATTAATTAATTTTTACCTAAGTGTCAATCCCAGATTTCTATATATCTATATTTCTATATATCTTTATAGTGCACCAACATTTAGGCTGAATTACTTCCAACTTTCTTTCTTTATTTGCACATTAATAATCATTTCTGTAACTGTGCCTGCATTAGTTAGTTTCCATGGGTAATGTGCAAAATGCCTTTGAAGGGCAAGTTATAAAATGTTAAATATCAAGTACCCAAAAGCAATGTGAAATCTTAACATAACATAAGAAATAATATAAGATGTTTAACTGCAATATACACTCTTTAATACGTCAAGTCCTCCTTCATATCCTACTTATTCTCTCATCTCGAGAGTAGTTTTGTCTGCATCTGACCAATTTGTGCGGAGATGCCGAGTGTCCCGCGTGATGGTTACACCGAAAAACAAAGTCAACTCACAAAGTCCACCAAACGGGCGGCCGTGACAGGGCTGTGTGAAAACTGACACGCCGCGCCTCTTAAATTGGGGCCCGGGGAACTCGAGCATAAAATCAGTCCAATCCCGAGCCAGTCTCTGAGGACCATAACCCAAGAGCCAGCAGCAGGATCACAACAGGAGCACAACAAGCCGAGTGAGGCAGAGTTATTACAGCACAAAACCCGGCTCTCCATCTCACTCGGCGCTCCCTGCTACCCCGGCATGATCAATGGATTTAGTCAGAGGGATATTCAAGCAGAAAATTGCCGCCTTTTTGCTTTTCTTTGAAGGATTTCCAGAATACATAGCGCGGCCCCTGTCCACCAAGGTTGAAAAGCGAGGGAGCAAGTGTGCGGCGGTAATCCAGAGAAAGGAGCGCGTTGTGGGGGAGGACGGGAGGGTGCGGGTGCTGGTGTGAAAGGAGCGCTGGGTCCAGATTGGAAGTTTACAGGTATAAAATTGAAGGCAGCCATCTGAACAGACATAGACAAACTGTGGCTATTTCTCCAAACGCACGCACCTCACAAACTTTATGTCCGTGACTTTAAATATGGACTTTGCTCCCGAAGAGTTTGGAGGTTTAAAAGTGGAGAGGATTGTGCATGTGTAGAACAATAAAAAGTCTATGTGAGTTACACCAGCAATTATGGAAGAGAACAAAAGTATGTAGGCTACTGCGTGTGAAAAAGAATAGTTAATATGGAATTTGTAAACTGATTTGGAGCACTTGTTTTTAGAGACCTTTATTGTCATGACACTACATAATCAGAGTAGGAACCAGAGGTTACATTAAACTTCAGTTCTGTTTTTTATAAGATCATATGAGATTTAACACAATGGGGAAATTACAGTGTTGCAGTAAGCTGAACACCAGGGGACACAATCAAAGCAAAAATAAATAACTAAGACCTAAAACCACAGTATGTACAGTAAAATAAATGTATGGTGTTTATTTTTGCTTGTGTTTATTGCTCTGAAGAAAAAAAAAAGATAAAATGAAGTCCTTACTTGGTGGGGGCTTGGATCTCCAGAAACTTGTCACTTATTTAGCCTGGAGGAGGGTCTGCTTGTTTTCATGGAAGTGTTCGTCTTTTGGCTATAAAATTTCACCGTATGTCTTAAAATGCATCTACACTATATTGCCAAAAGTATTCGCTCACCTGCCTTGACTCGCATATGAACTTAAGTGACATCCCATTCTTAATCCATAGGGTTTAATATGACGTTGGTCCACCCTTTGCAACTATAACACCTTCAACTCTTCTGGGCAGGCTGTCCACAAGGTTTAGGAGTGTGTTTATGGGAATTTTTGACCACTCTTCCAGAAGCACATTTGTGAGGTCACACACTGATGGTGGTCTGGCTCTCAGTCTCTGCTCTAATTCATCCCAAAGGTGTTTTATCGGGTTGAGGTCAGGACTCTGTGCAGGCCAGTCAAGTTATCCACACCAAACTCTCTCATCCATGTCTTTATGGACCTTGCTTTGTGCACTGGTCCACAGTCATGTTGAAGAGGCAGGGGCCATCTCCAAACTGTTCCCACAGAGTTGGGAGCATGGAATTGTCCAAAATCTTTTGGTATGCTGAAGCATTCAGAGTTCCTTTCACTGGAACTAAGGGGCCAAGCCCAGCTCCTGAAAAACAACCCCACACCATAATCCCCCCTCCACCAAACTTTACACTTGGCACAATGCAGTCAGACAAGTACCGTTCTCCTGGCAACCGCCAAACCCAGACTCATCCATCAGATTGCCAAATGAAGAAGTGCGATTCGTCACTCCAGAGAACGTATCTCCACTGCTCTAGAGTCCAGTGGCGGCGCTTTACACCACTGCATCCGACGCTTTGCATTGCACTTAGTGATGTTTGGTTTGGATGCAGCTGCTCAGCCATGGAAGCCCATTCCATGAAGCTCTCTACACACTGTTCTTGAGCTAATCTGAAGGCCACATGAAGTTTGGAGGTCTGTTGTGACTGACTCTGCAGAAAGTTGGCGACCTCTGCGCCCTATGCGCCTCAGCATCCGCTGACCCATCCTGTCAGTTTACGTGGCCTACCACTTTGTGGCTGAGTTGCTGTTGTTCCCAATCACTTCCAATTTGTTATAATACTACTGACAGTTGACTGTGGAATATTTAGGAGAGAGGAAATTTCATGACTGGACTTGTTGCACAGGTGGCGTCCTATCACAGTACCACGCTGGAGTTCACTGTGCTCCTGAGAGTGACCCATTCTTTCACAAATGTTTGTAGAAACAGTCTGCAGGCCCGGGTGCTTGACTTTATACACCTGTGGCCATGGAAGTGATTGGAACACCTGATTTCGATGATTTGGATGGGTGAGTGAATACTTTTGGCAATATAGTGTATCTCCATGGAGAACGTTCTGCAGTATGGTTTTAACTTTCCATTTCCACGAAATAATGCAGTAGACATACCATTTCCAGAAAGTCTTTGTTGTGAGTCCGGTGCAGTATGTTGTTCAGATGAACACCAAGGTACTTGTACAGTCCACTCTCTCCATGTATCCTTCCCTGGATGTTCACTGGTGAGGGGACAGTAGAATGGTGTCTGTGGAAGTCCACCACTATCTCCTTGTTCTAGTTTGCGGTGATGAGGAGGTGGTTCTGCTGACACTAGACCACACAGTCCTATGTTAGTCCTCTGTGTTAGCCCTGTATTGTTCCCTCCATGATGAGGCTGATGACAGAGTCATCAGAGACATTGTGCAGGACACAGTGATCTGTGTTGTGTCTGAGGTTTATGGATTATTTGTTGCTGACCGAATTATTGAGGGCAGGCTGCCAAGCAGAAGCCTATAGATCTACACAAGCCATCAGAGCTTAACTTGAAAAACTACTAAATATGTTTGAATGTTTGAAAGAAAAAAAAAAATTAAATACAGTGTCATAATTTTAAAATTACATATTGAAACCATCTAGTGACTCCCATCTCAGTGCCCCTCAGGGAGGGTTTTTTTTATTTATTTTTTTTCCCCCCGCCATTGGGGAACCCTGCTATAGACCTATGGTTTGATGCTTGGTTTGAGCAGGGGTAGGCAACCTGCAGATCTCAATCTACTGCATCAAAGTAAATCAAGCCTTTCCTTTAGGTCTAATTTAAAGTACAACTCTCTGGATGCCCATAATACAATTCTACCAGTAGATCTTCAGGCAATGCAATGTAAAAAAAAAAAAAAAAAAAAAAAAAAAAAAATAGACCTGGATGTCTGATACAGGAGACGTTTTTCTTTTTTTTTTTTTTTTTTCTTCCATCACATGAACATCTCCAGGTCCTGTACGTTGTTGTAGTTTTGTACACTTAAGACTGGTCATACTACCATTGTAGGGAGTATTATAACTTCTGGCCTGATAGAGCTATTCACATGGATCAATCTAGAAGCATCCTCTGGAAAGCAGTGCAATTCCAAGTTGTTGATGTATGAGATCTTCAATATTGTTCTCAGCAGCCAGATGTTAGTGTTGACGGTACATCTGCATTGATGGTCCACGTCTCACCTCCATAGTTCAGGATTGGTACTATGTAGCTCTCCAGCAGCTCTCTCTCCTTGGTCTGAAATGAGAGTTGCCAGTTATTGAGGATTTAAATCTGAATGTATATTTATAAAACAAAAAATGTCCCTTGTCCCTGTTTTCTTAAAAAATTTGAAGGTCTTTCTGACGGTCTGTCCTTTGCCCTTTTTAATCTCTGTTACAATATTGGTTATTGTGGATGCTGTTCTGAAGATATATTGCTTACTAAAATGCCCATGTACTGAATGGAATACTCAAAAAATATAGATTTTTATTATTATCCCCCACTCCTATCCACATCCATGTCTTACAATACAAGACATTATGAATGCTTTTGTTATTGTCCTACAACAAACAGCACGACACAAACCCCACAGCAGAAATGATCTCCGCACGCACATGTGAATACAGCGGAGGTATTCAGTGGAGAGCACAGCCCACGCGTCACCGTGTCGCTGGGAAGCATCTCTTTTTATGGTTTAATTCAACAGTAGCGTTTGCGGCAGGCTTTTGGCCATCTCAAGGGCATTCCTGGTGAAATGAGTGCGAGTGTGCCCCATTTATCACGGCCTGACATCTGTCATGTTGTGCTGGCGCTGCGGAGAGGTTAGGGCCACAGACAGCTCGCCTTGTGCAGACGCCACGGCAGACAGCGCTGAGGATTCATCACCAGCACAAAGCTCTGTCCACTGCTCATACTATTCTCCTGCTACAGTAACACACTGTAAGTACACTCGAAGAAAGGTCGCATGTGGGGGGGGGGGTTGCATACAAAAGAATAAATACTATGTTTACATATAACGCGGTAATTCAATCAGAAATCTCAATCTTCAGGTAAAGCAGGGGTCTTTATGCTGGGTGGGTCTTGCCCAGGGACACTTTTTTTGAGATCTGAATAAACTACATTTTGGTTTGGTTTCCACAAATGGAAAACACTCCTTGTTCCACCTTGTGCAGCCATGTGGCAATACATGAAGTGCTTCACTGTGTTTTTAAACCCCATACACCTTTACTAGAATCATTTGGATAATTTCAGCCCTGGAATTGCCAATCTCTTCTATGTCTTCTATGCACAGTGGAGGACTCATCTCTAGAACTTAAGCATGGTATTTGAGTTACTGTACTGGTTATTTATGTCTATTGAAGATCTGATCTCTATTTTGTTTGTAGTTTTGGTAGACATCTGTGTTCCAGTGTGTGATTAGTATTGAGTCAGCCACAAACCTGTCTGGAGTTGTGTGACTGACAACAAAATCATGTCTATTAACAAAATGATAGCCATATGTTTTGAATATGTCAGTGTCCCTATGCAGTATATAGCTATGATATTAATACTACTTAGTCAAACGATGGTGAATTATTTGAAATGAGATCAGAATATGTTGACTCCTACAACACTTCTGATAGGTTACCCCAAAGGCTCTGGTGTAATGATACATGGGTCAAAGGACGGTGTTGCCAGATCTGAGGTTTTCCTGCTTCTGTGGGACAGACCATTTTTCATGTACAATGCATGGATTATAATATATTTCTAAAATAAAAGTACAGTATTAAAAAACATCATATCCAAAGCTACCACTGCTCTTATTGTGTGAGAGGAGGGGGATTGTCAGTGCCACTGGGAATGTTTAGAATAGGTAGGGTGTGAACTGTGTCAGTTTTGTACACGTTCTCAGATGCTGTTTGGCTGTTTTTGGTGCTTGAGCTTGGCAACCCAATATGGGATTCCTATAAATAAAAAAATGACCCTATGATCTCCTGGCTCTGCCGCTATGAACAACTATTAGATCACTGTGTGCTGTGAGTAAAGTGTAAGACTTATGTGAACTAAAATACACTAGGAAAATAAATGTCCTACTCTAAGATCACTTTATACTTCTTCTCATCAGGGTCACTGGTGATTGAGGCCCACAACACAACCTGGATGCAGCCAGCAGACTCAACCATTGTTCTAAAACATGTCTTCTATGCAAAGGGGAGAAACAAGAGAAACAAAACTGTAGGACAAGTAGACACTGTTCATCTAAAACTGCTTAATAATAGAAACGTGTCCACTGAGTTCCTGTTCAAAACTGCAGCACTGATCCTCCACCTCTTCATAGGAGCATTTCACTGTATCATTCAGTAGATTATCACTTAGACTTAGAAAAACGTTATTGATCCACAAGGGGAATTGTTTGGACACAGTAGCGCACACATTTTTTTTTTATTTATTTTATTTATTTATGTATTTTTTCTCACACAATTTTAAATTATTATCCCACAATAGGCACACACTTATACGGTTACGTAACATATATGAAAACTGTGAAAAACTGTGAAAAAAAAAACAAAAAAACATGGACACCCAGAGAAGTTGCACAAGCTATATATTAATTTAATGGCTTGACAGATTACATGACATATATATATATATATATATATATATATATATATATATATATATATATATATATATATATATATATATATATATATATATATATATATTTATTTATTTATTTATTTTATTTTTATTTTTTTTCATCACAATATTATACTATATTATACTATTTAATACATATAATATAAGGAGCAAAAATATAAACAGTAATACATTAAAAATAAAAAATAGCAAGAAAATCACATGTATTTATCATCGGGATCTAGACGTTTTGGAATTATTGCAAGTAAGTACAGAGCAGTGGGCTGAAAACAGACATTCGGAGCACTCAAGCCTCAGATGCAGGACAATACAGGATTACTTAAACATGCATGACTCAATCACACCCAACTTTGAGTGAGTTAATGCTGAAGAAACATCATTGTGCCCCCATTACTTTATGCCTTAAAGGTCCTATATTACGTAAAATTGACTTTTGTGAGCTTTATGCCATAATGTTATTACCTCATCAAAAACATACCCATAGTTGTTCACAGATGTTTGAGTAATCCTGCATTATTAGTCTGTCTACATCTCCAAAGCTCAAAATGCTCCGTTCAACCTTGTGATGCAGTTTACAAGTTAACAGCTACCTTTTACCATCAGTTCAGTAGAGACTGGCAATTCCAGGGCTGAAATTATCCAAATTATAACCATCTCGTGAAGGTGCATGGAGTTAAAAACACAGTGGAGCACTTCCTGTATTACCACATGACATCACAAGGTGGAACAGTGTTTTCATTTTGCTGAACTAGATAACTAACTAAATAAGCAGGATTTGTGTGTTAAATGTGTGAATAAAACAAAACACAACTCAAGTACATTTGTGATGAGGAAAAAACATTATAACATAGATCAGAAAATAGCATAATATGGGCCCAGAATGTATACGTAGCACATTCATTGTCATTGTTTACTCATCAGAAATGCTGACAGGCCTAAATGTGAAACTACTCCCCATATTGTTTATGACTTCACATGAAATACTGTGACTTGTGATAATCCTACATGTGCATATTTCCAGACGAGGCATTGGAGTAATTACCCAGAATGCCTTTTACCTCGGCTGTGCGATATTAATTAGAGGCTCGTTGTTTATAAGTTGTTGGAGCGTCGCCACGGTGACCCATCCCTGCCTCCAGTCTTTTAAATCCTGGTGCAGTTATCAGGGCAGAGGAGGAGAGATGGAGAGGACATGAGCAGATGAAGGTATGGTTTTAATCAAGAGGTTCTCCCAACACAAACATTACCTCAGAGGAAGACTTATAGTTAAAGGTCCTATATTAGGCAAATTTGACTCTTGTGAGCTTTAAGCCATGTTATAATGTATAATATGGGCCCTTTAAACGGGTTATGTAATATTCACTCTGTAGCACCAATCACCATTTGTCCGGGATCCAGAATACACACTTTTTCAATATTTTACAAACATGTAAGTCTGGTCACTGGTGATTCTACCCGTTTTCAGATGGGCGTGATTGACAGGTGGATTAGCCAATCGGAGACACACATGGTACAGCTGTATCAAAACAGAGCTGTGGTGATACGTGATAGTAGAAACCAGAAATTGTCTGTGTGTCAGCAATCAAACCTTTTTCTCTGTCGATAAAGTATGAACTCTATTACATCCATTTTACTTTTATTTCATTGTAATGTAATATTGATCACAGCTTGATAACAGATGCAGGTTAATTAACTTTTTGTCCAAAATGGTTTCTTCATAGTGGCAGAGGATTTTCATTTTCAGAGTTTCATAGGCAATATTTTTGAAACCTACATATTCAGTCCGCAATCAGAATGTATTTAAATAGGCAAGTGCAGATAAGTGGGCGGAGATAGGGGATAGATGAAAGCTGAAATGATGACTCTATAAGAAATACAAAAAGCACCAGACTGATATTGGAGTTTGCTGTCATTTGTAAAATACATAGGTTAGTTTTGTTAGTACTGAGTGACCACCTGTCCCATTTGGTCATTTAGGCCCCTGTCCCTGTCTTGTCCCACTTATTTATAGAATGTCCCAACAACAATATATTTCTTCCTGCTAAAAAGTAAAGACTTTTTGGATCTTCTGGGTCTACATTTCCATAGTCTGTTGGTAGATCTAGAATATTTGATAAGTTTTTAAGGTATTTATGACTGTTTTTTCATAATATATTCTATATTTCAATATTCATATAATTATGTCATGATTATCCAAAGCCCATATTAAAAGTTAGGTGTGTGTTTTTTTTTTCTTTTTGTCCAAAATTGTAAAACTGATAGTCCTCCCCTCTTCATACAGGCATTTCACCGTAACAAGCAGGGGATTTTCATTTACATCAATTTATTGTAGAAAATCGACTAGACAACAGTTTTGAAAGAGAACTGGGCGGCGATAAGGGGTAAGTGAAAGCAGAAATAATGAAGCTAATGATGAAATGATGAAGCTAATGATGTAAACATGACAATATTTTTCTTCCAGCAAAAAAATAAATTAATAAATAAAGGATTTTGGGGACTACTGGCTTCAGGGTTGTAAAATGTTGACATCTACTGTTATTCCAATCTCTGTGCATTACTTTGTTCTTACTGTAGTTTTTATCTGTGAGCGTACATTTCCATAGTCTGTCCCCCCATGTCCTACCACATTCAGCATGTCCCTCTTTTTCTATAAAGAGGGACATTTTTCTATGGTGTGGTCATCCTAAGCTTAAAGCAACAAAATACAATATAATGTGAACCATATACAATTATATTTCAACTTCTGATGCGCTTTACCTGATTTTTACCATCTCAGAACTGTGAAAAACTGAATTTTAACAGTTTGCAGTTGTCCAAATGTATTCCTCACTTACCTTATGCATTCTAAACATTGTAATTATTCACCCTAATGTAAATAAAGTAAATGTAAATAAGTGAAATGTAAATAAATGTTTTTCACAACTTTCAGAGGCCAGACAGGAGTTTTGCCGTCAAGATAATGCTAACAACAATTAGCATGATAACACACACTTCCTGATTAGCAGACAATAAAATGCTTTACAGTTCAATTTAGACAATACACAGTGGATTTACGTTGACCTCAAGAGCTGCTTAAACAATATATATACTGCAGTAAGACACTTTTTTTTCTTAAACACTTGGAAAAAAAATAATAATAATTTAGATTTTTAAGATGAATTTTTGTTCAACAAAACAACTAGTGTTGAGTGGGGCTCTGTCCCACTCCCGCTTGTGTCAGTGTGCACAGAGTGATACTGGAGGAGGCCAGTCTGTGTGTCACCCGTGTGTACATGCTGCCCTCTGCAGGACAAACCCTGACCACTGCGCTGTCCTCTGCCCTCTGGCACCATCCCTTCTTCCTCTCCTCACTGACTGCTCACTCAGCTCAATGATCTGTTAAATAAATACAAAAATGAGCTGAAATAACTGTAAAATTATAATATTATCTTTAATGTTGATTATATAGAGCGATACACTAGTCAAAAGTTCGGACACACCTTCTAATTCAGTGTCTTGTGTGTGTGTTTCCTACTTTCTACATTTTATATTCAAATGCTCAAAGGACAGCACGGCAAACCCTTGGCCTTCTCTCAATGAGCTTCTTGGTGAATTCATATAAAGTAGTTTTCACTTTACCCTTCAGGATCAAGAAATGCTAAAAGTGCAAACCAGGGTTCAAAGCAAAGGGTGGCTCTTTTTTTAATTTTTAAAACATAAACCAGGTTTTAAGTTTTTTGATGCCTTCAGTGAGAATGTGAATGGAAATGGAAATGAAAAATTGTATCCAAACCTTTGACTGGTAGAGTCTATAGTTGGTAGATCTAATTTATTTGATCAGTTTTTAAGGTATTCATGACTGCTGTTTTTTATTAATTTATTTTTTACTGATTTCATTATTGATTCTATATTCTACATATCAATATTCATGTAATTATGTCACGATTATCCAATGCCAGTGTTAAAAGTTAGATCGTATTACACTATTACTACATTATTGTTTACACATTGTTTTGAATTTGTTTACACATTTTTATAGTTCAAGCCAAAAAAAATCTGTCACTAAACTTCATTAAAATAAAAAATAAAAAAAATTAACCCCATATGACAAATAATATCCGTTGAATTAATAAGAAACAGGGATGGGAGATATGTCTATTCGAGTTATATCGATACAGATTTGTCAATACTGATAATCGATACAGATATTTTTTGGCACTGCCCTCGTCTCTTTGTGCCCATGTGTCTGTCTCACTTTGTCAGATTTGTCTTTTTGGACAGACTTGTGAGTAAAAATGTGTTTTTTGTAAAGGGAATGCCTTTTGTTATTATTTTTTCAAACGTGAAAAATGAATTTGTGATATTTACTTCAACTTAAGATACATTTGTGGGCCTTGCTATGGATTTTAAAAACAAATATTGGAATTGTATCGGTATCAGCTCAAAAAAATCATACTGGCCAATACTACTAGTACTACTAGTACTCAAAGTCATCTTCTCCGACCCTCAAAAATGCTCAGTTGAATTTTGCCAGTTTAGTTGCTTCATAGATAAACTCTATGCAGTTAAGCCCATGAATCATCACTGGACACATTCTGAGGTCAGATTGTGTTACCAACAAACACATGGCTCTGTTAGAGTACAATTCACTGCGGAAAATGTAATTCCAACAAAAAATGTACTATTGTACCTTGTAGCATTTTATTACAAATCGCAAAGCAAATCATTACATCGCTTATACTGATAGTGATAGAGCAAATAAAAGTGGATATATGTACACTACAAGTCAAAAGTTTGGACTCACCCTCTCATTCTGTTTTTTTTTTTTTTTTTTTTTTTTTTTTTTTTTTTTTTATAAATGTTTACTACTTCTTACATTTTTAGCAGTAGTAGGACTTTTTTTTATTATTATTAATTATTGATGTCTTCTGAATGTTGATTCATTCGACCAAATTTAGAACATCATATCATTCTCTCAGTTGGGGTAATTTGCGTTTATAATGCATTTTTTGCAATCAAAGTAACTCTCTTTACGCATCTCCTCCTCACCTGTAGAGGCACTGCACACAGAACCAGCTATAGAAAAGACACAGTGAGGAGGATGAGACCCTGCTCTTCCGTCGCTCAGTGGAGTCTCTGCCAGTGCACATACTCTCCAAACCCAACCTGGACCAGAATCATTCCTTACATGTATGGGTCCCACACCCTCATAGAACCAAGGTTAATTTAAGTAACCTGAGTTTTTACGTTCTGTGCCGTTTTAGTGGCAGAATAACACTTTGTTTACACTAACTGCAGGTTGGGTTCGGCACATACTTTAAGCAGGTTACTTGCAAATTGCCTGTTACACCAACTTCACTATACTGTAGTGTGTATTGGACCAAAGTAGTGTGGTTGCATGTGATTTCACACAATAACACCCAAACAATGACCTGGAAACCACTGCAGACGCTGTGGTGAAAAATACACTGGGAATTCTTTCTGCGGACTCGGACCTGCACTCCACGAGGTCAGGGCAGGGTGCATTGGTTTTAAAGGTCTTATATTACACGAAATTTAATCTTGTGAGGTTTTAGCCATGTTGTAATGCTGTTGCCTCCTCAAAAACATACCTGGAGTTGTGTTTGCGCATTCACACATGTTTGAATAATGTTAGATTATTATTAGTCTACATCTTTAAAGCTCAAAATGCTCTGTTCCACCTTGTGATGTCATGAAGCGGTAGTTTTCAAGTTAACAGCTCCTTTTACCTTTTGTTCAGTAGAGATGGGCAATTCTGGGGCTGAAACTATCCAAGTGATTCTAGTGTTCTCGTGTATCTGTTCTACCTGCACTTATCAGAAGCTCAAAATTCATAATTACCAATACAAATTAGGCTTTCAAAGTAAAAGGAAACTGAAAGAATCAAAACTAAATGTGTATGATTACCAGTCTGTGGTGGCCAGCGCCCTGTACTTCACTGTGGTCTGCTGGGGGAGCGGCACCAGTAAAATGGACATTGGGCGGATTGACAAACTGATCCGTAAAGCGGGTTACGTGATCGGCTGTGAACTGGAGACATTTGTCACAGTGAGGGACAGGAGGACACTGGACAAACTGCTCTCCATCATGGACACTCCTGCTCACCCACTGCACCAGACTATAGAGGGACAGAGGAGCTCATTCTCCAACAGGCTCCTGCAGCTCCGCTCAAACAGTGAGAGATTCAGGACTACATTCATACCATACGCCATACAGCTGTACAACAACTCACCCTTATGTAACAGATAATACTCCCTACAACTGTACAACTTTATCTTAAGTAACGGATAATCTTATGCCCTGTCAATCAGCATAGTATTTGCACTGTCATTCTTGTCTCTTAGCTGTGATTTTATAATTTATTTTATAGTTCCGTACTTATTTTTCTATTTTATTTTGACTTGTACATACACATTTATTTTTATAGTTATGTCTCATTTGACACCTGTCTCTTACTCTTTTTGCTATACCATCTATTTTTGTTACTCTCTGTTATTATATTATATTGTGATGTGTGAGCTACTGTATCCAAGTAATTTCCCTTGTGGATCAATAAAGTTTGTCTAAGTTTAAGAATGCACCCCTAAGTGCAGGGCTTGAGAGGCGATTGTTTAAGAGGGAGGCTGTGATTGGTTGATATTGGCTGATTGGTGATAGGAAGTGAACACAGTCTCAGTAGTTTGGGGTTATATATCATCTTGACTTGTGGCCAGCTGAAGTAATACTGTCAAACTTTGTATCCAGGTCACACTGCTCACTTTGCACTGCAGACCACTTTGACTCACGGTGCAGTCCAGGTCACAGCCCTGCAATGTGCATTTGTCACTGATACAATACAAATACAGAAGGAGCAGGGCTAAGGGAGGGGCTTGTTTAACCGTTCTGCACACACACACGAGGAGAGGTGTGCCTGAGGGCGGTCTGACTCAAGCAGCAGGCCAATAGGTCAACAGAGGCAAATGTGCGCTGGCCCTTTAAGAGGAGGTCTGTGGAAGTGCTCATGTCAGGAGAAAGAGGGAGAGAGGAGGGAGAGGAGAGATGGGGGTGAGAGAGTGAAAGTGAGTAGGAGAGGTTCAGGTTAGCCTTTATTGTCCCCATAGGGAAATTTGTCCTCTGCATTTGACCCATCCTTCAATGCCACTGGGACAAAGACATTACCCAGTACAGCTAAAGAGCTTTTCTTATCATATAAATCAACTTTATCTATACAGATTTGTAGGATACAGTGGTACTAATTATACATTTTTTCACAAGATTTAATTTTTAACATTTTTTCAGGGTTAGCTGATATATTCATGCCCAGTCCTACATGACTAATCTAGTGCCAAAGTCAAATATTACCAAGAATAGTGAACTTGAGTGCATATTTTGTTTTGTTTACACCTTTTTCCAAAGTAAACAGGAAACATGAGGAATTGCTGGATCAAACCCTTACAAACATGTATCTAGGCCTAAACTATAAATCTGAAACATGAATCTGGGGAGACAGTGGTGCAGCTGGGTGTTGGTTGACAGTGGTGCAAATGGTTGTTGGTTGAAACCTGCACAAGCACATCCCTTAGACAGGACATGTCAGCCATGCTTCTCACTTCAAAATTATGTTATTATTTGGATATTTTAAACTGTAATATTTATCTAAAACAACCTAATAAAACAAACAAGTCCGCTGACTTCCTTGTTAGAAAACTGCAGTGCCCAGTGGGAGCTGACGTCACTGTAAACAGCATCACAACAAAGACGCGTGCAGTCGTATGCACCTCCGATTGATAGCTGCACATCACCCTAACAAGTTTTTTTTTTTTATTATTATTTGTATCAAAGTGACTAGCCAGCACTGCCGAATCCTCAAAAATAGAGGCTGGTGTTGTGTTTTGTTTCATTCACACATGTTTGAATAATCCTGAATTAGTCTGTCTACATCTCCAAAGCTCAAAATGCTTTGTTCCACCTTGTGATGTCGTGAAGGGATAGTTTTCAAGCAACAGTAACAATCTACCTTTTACCTTTAGTTGTAGAGATTTAAAGTGGCTGTATAGATTGGCAATTCCAGGTTGAAATTATTCCAATGATTCCAGTGAAGCTGTATGAAGTTTAAAAACACAATGAAGCACTTCCTATATTACCATATGACATCACAAGGTGTTTTCTGTTTGAGAAAGGAATATGCAGGGTTTGTGAAAACACAACTCCAGGTATGTTTGTGGTGAGGAAACAACATTATACCAGAGATCAGAAAATAACATAATATGGGCCCTTTAACCATAATACATAAATACATAAATATGAATAATTAAAAAATAAACAAGCTTCTAAAGTTATGTTTTCTGCTTAAATGTATGATGTGCACTGCTCAGCTCTCCTGTCTCCCTTAGTCAGGCTCGTGTGTGTGTGTGTGTGTGTGTGTGCGTGTGCGTGCATGTGTGTGTGTGTGTGTGTGTGTGTGTGTGTGTGTGTGTGTGCGTGTGTGTGGGTCTTCTTTAATCCCCCCCTGATAGGCCCATAGTGTCATAGCAGGAGGGTCTGGCTTGGTTTATCCACAACACTGATCTTATGGAGGAGGTGAGGGAGGGCAGCCGGAGTGATGGCCCATCTCCCTGTTCACACCAGCGCACATCTGATACATAAAGACTAAGAAACATTTAAAGTCCTACCATGTAATGTAACATTTATCTATCCTCAATGCAGAATTCTGAAATATGATTTTAGGGGGCCTGTAGCTGATTTTTTTTTTTTTCCCCTTGTATTTGAGCCAAATGTGTCTTGCCCTAGTTCAGTATAAGTAGCTCTTGAAATCATAATCTGTCTGATGTTTTCTGTCTGAATCTAATTATTAAAGCAGATTATGCAAAATAGACATTTCAGAACTTTTTACCATGTTATATTCCCCATCTCATCTTATTATCTAAGAGTCAGGAAGTGCACAATTAGCATGCCGTTTGTTGTTAGCTTCACAGTCTTAGGATGCACTGAATACATAAGGTAAGTCAGGAATAACTTTAAATCACTGCAAACTTTTTAAAATGAACAAATTCTGTATTCAAATTTAATCCATTTATTGATTTGGTATACACTATTTGTTTATTTTAATATTATATCATTTACAATTTGGACAATGCTACACAATTTATTAATACATTCTGAAACATTATGATATTGTTTTTAATGATTTACAGATATTTAACTTACATTCAATTATCCAGCAACCCATCACAGCACAATAGTCCAATTAGTGCTGACAATACCAGCATTAGCCAAACCAAGCGTGTTGACGCCAGTACTCCAGACCCAGTGGAGTCAGTTGTCTCGTGTTCATGTACTGTAGTAGTAGTAGCAGTAATAGTAGTAAAAATCATAGTAGTAATTGTAGTTGTAGTATCCTTCTATGATAGCAGAGAGCATAGGGGTCACTTGTACCACTTGAGTTCCACAGTTGTAAGCTGCAGGGCCTCACCGTGATCAAGAGCCCAGTGTCAGGACCTGTTAGCCTGGACATGTTCTCCAGCTAGTGCCCCTGTCTGCTCCACCGCTCCCACCACCGGACCCACCCAGCACTGTGGGCCTACCCTTTCTACAACCTCTGCCCTCTCCCGTTTAGCTGTCTCTGGGGTTAATTCCATATCCTGGAGCCGAAACAACAGGATCATAGCCCTAGCACTAATACTCAATAGACACTGACCTACTTTGTTGGATTATGCGCTCGGAAAGACGGATCTGCCGCCCTGATGCCAGCGATGAAAACGATCTAATGGTCTAACTGCTGTGTTAATCTGCTAGCATGCGCGGGTTATTCATTTCTCATTACGGGAATGCACTTGTGCTGATGGGATTAGGCCTCACTCCGGCTCTCTTTCGGTTTTCCGACCTCTCCGCCACTCGGACCATCTGGCCGCACGTTTGTTTGTTTGTTTGCGCTCGCACATGTGCAGAGTCGCGGCGCTAGGTCAGCCGTGCGCGCTGACGCTACATGTACAATTAAAGTGAACAAGGAAGTGAGCTGTATTTAAGCTAACTCAGACGTGGAAGCTACGTCTTGACCATAGCAGTGGTAGAAAGTAAGAGAGATTGGCTGAGACGCTATTGTTGATTTCATGATTCGATGGAGATGTTATTGCTCTGCTTTCAATGTTCCACAGTAGTGTATTAAAACTATACATCTTTATGGAAACAAGCAGGCGAAGTCACAACTCATTCCATTTGTTTTTTGTGTTTTTTTTTTTTTGTTTTTTTTTATTAACTACACACCACAGCGCAGTCCTTCATCAGACGTCATGACTCTCACCATTCCAAGCATGTTTTCCGTTTCCCTTCTCAGCAAAAAATGTAAGTGATAATACATAATTTTCTGGAGGTGGAAAGTCAACTGCATGATTCTGTGGAAAAATAAAAACATACTTTGAATACTGGAACATTCTTGATGGAGATAGATACATTTTATGCCATACTGTGGAAGATTATAACCAAAGGAACATTTCCATGGAACAAGCAGGAGCAGGCCCTCCACCAGGTTTGTGAAAGTGCAAGCCCACTTACAATAAGGAGGTTTGTTTTTCTATTTTTGTCAGTGCAATAAAAACAAACACTGAAAATACATGCTGTCATTTTAGTCTGTATTTTTTTATTTTATTATTATTATTATTATTTTATTTTTTTATTTTCTTTTTGGGGGGGGGGCTTTAAAAAAATGCCTGTAATTGAACAAATGCAAGAAAAGTTCAATGCGATATTGTAGAAAAACACAGGCAAAGAAATAACATGTATAGTACATGGTGTACACTTCACCACAGTTTACTCATGCGTTGGGGTCAAATGCTGGATCAACTGTCTGAGCAGAGGTCTCCAAGTGTGGCCCTGGGCTACTGGAGGGCCCTCCTCCCCTGTTCTCTGACTCTTCTTGTAGACTAGTTTACTCAAGAAAATGGAGTAGACTAGGTGACATAAAACACATATGTGTTCTGCCTGATTTTGATGCTGTTTAATTGTGTTCTGTTTGCTGCACTGAATGTTACTAAAATGCTGCAACTATAATTGAAAATAAAAACAAATGGCATCATACATATAACCACACAGTTGTCAGAAATAGATAAGAGACATCTCATTTACGCTGAGTATTTGATTTTCAGATATGCCATAAACTACGTTACTCACAATTTATTTGCTCTCTGAGTCCACCACACAAATTGACACATTGAAGCTCTGGTAAGTTTTTAATTTCACTTTAACAAAACAACATGTGCTAGTCCGTTATGGAGGAACTGTTGTCGTCACTACTGATCTAAAACAAGTGACTACACGTCCAAACACATGTCGAATATTTGCTTCTCTGTTTCTTACCCTGTGCAGATGAACGCCTCTCCTACTCCACTCATAATGTTACATGCAGCGGACATCCAAGTACGTACCAGCTTCTGCAGATGTGTTATTGGGATCTTTGAGTTGTTTTCCTGGCGAGCATGTAAATACTTTGACTGTTACTGCAGCTCTTAGCTGAATTTAGCTTTAGGTACATGACTGTAGAAAAATTTAAAATGATTATGCACTGAAACAGGTCAATCTTTAAAGCATTTTTTTTATTCTTTTTTGTGTGTGTGCATTTATTTGATTTTATTATTAGATTTTTTTTTAACATGTAGTCAATATTATTTTGAACTGTTGCAATGGAGTATTTTACTTTGACCCAATGTGTGTGTGTTTTTTGTACTATTTATGAACTACAATTTATTTTCAAAGGTTGCATCATACTTTTCTAACATAGTCATTTATCTTCATTAAAACACTTGAACACATTTTACTTCAAATAAATTACAGATGTTTGACTTTCTCCAGTGTATAGCCACGCTTAACATAAGGTTGACAATTACACTAGTACTAAGCAGTAATATTTAAGGCGGAAAAATAAGTCTTAACACTCACTTTTACTCTCTGACTTTTAACACCGCTGGAGTTGTGCGGTCCCCTGTGCCTATTATACATTTGTTTTTATTGATTTATTTACTTATTCATTCCTATTGGTCTGTTTTATTGTTTTATTATATGTTTTACTCTTCACTATGTGCAGTCTTTGGAAACAGTCTTTAAAATATGCAATAGAAATAAAGTAGATTGGACTGGTCTGAAGACTTATGCCAGTTGGCTGTAGTTTAAAAAATCAAATAGTTTTATCATTTTAAATGTGACAAAAACTGGCAAAATTGAAAAATAAATAAATAAATAATATATCAGCGCCTCCATGGACAGTGTATGAATATATCTCTCTCTGCATAACCCACCTTACTGCAGGATAAATGCCTGTGCTTGTAATTTTCTTTCAGAGTAAATTAGCGTTCAGAAGCAGGAGTGCCCTTGGCTGCTGGTATATCCAATTTGAACAATCAGAATGTATTTTTCTGCTCCATTACACCACCACCAGGGGGCACTTGTTTCCTCGAGCAGGCCGTGTTGTGTTTGACAAATTGCCACAGAGGTAACACGTGTATTCATCAGCGGGATTAGCCAGCGTTAGTACCAGGCTAACCTCATAACAAGCTTTATTCTCTGTAACAGCTACTCAGATTCTGATAATAGAGTCGTGGATATAAAACAATAAACCAATTCCCCCATTCACGTACACATTTATACACCAGTGTACACAGAGACTGGGGGCAACATGTGTATTGCCCAAGGACACAACAACAGTATTGACCTGAGGGAGCAGAATTTGAACCTTAAGATCAGTGAATGAAAACGCTGAACTACTAATGAAGCACATGTATGTATGTATTTAAGATATCCACACAAATACTGACAAATATCCATTACTAGTACTTAAATTACTACAACTGCTAACAATAAAAACTACTAATCTAACTACTGTAATGTCCTATTGCCTTTCACTTTGCATTGGCCTCACAACAACATTGTGCTACTTAAAAGTTGTACATATTAGAATCTGGACCATTACTTTTTCTACTGCTCTTACTGTACAACCACCACTGACTACTACTGCCACTAGTACTACAACGACTACTACTACAACTTCTTTGATGGTGTCGAGGCAAAAAAAAAAAGAGCTGACTGTAGCCTATATTAATTTTTATGCTAAATAAAGCTGGTGATTGAGAGGGTCCTGTAGATGCTTGTTGTTATCCATCACAGTAAATTTGTATATAAAAAGACATTCAAATGGCTGAATAAGCATAATGCCTGTGTGGAGCTGAGGTTTCCTACGGCTAATAATACGCACATGACACGCAGTACATCACAGCAGTCATTACTGTGAAGGCCGAGACAGCACACATCTGATCAAAGTAAAAATACTGTACTGCAAGTATACTTTGATTGTACCTGTGGCGAAAAATAACATCTGCATTTGACCCATTTAATGCCATCATGGGGAATCTGAAGAGCAGTGAGCAAATTGGGCCTAAATACTGAGATTTTCAGAGAGAAACAAGTGACCAAGCCCAGTGAGGTTCATTTGGTCTTCTTATTATTAAAAAAAAAAAAAAAAAAAAGTGTTCCTCACCTTCCACGGTGGTTGGTCTCTCTCACCCTCATCAGCTCGGGCCCTCTACCAGAGGCCTGGGAGCTTGAGAGTTCTGCGCAGTATCTTTGCTGTTCCTAGTACTGCACTTCTCTGGACTGAGATGTCTGATGTTTTTCCGGGTATCTGCTTGAGCCACTCCTCCAGTTTGGGGGTTACAGCCCCGAGTGCTCCGATCACCACGGGCACCACTGATGCCTTCACCTTCCAGGCCTTTTCCAGCTCTTCCTTGAGCCCCTGGTATTTCTCTAGTTTCTCATGTTCCTTTTTCCAGATATTACCATCACTTGGTATTGCAATGTCCACCACCACGGCTTTGTTCTGTTGCTTATCCACCACCACTATGTCTGGTTGGTTCGCCATCACCATTCTGTCAGTCTGTATCTGGAAGTCCCACAGGACCTTGGCACACTCATTCTCCACAACCTTTGGGGGAGTTCCCCACCTTGACCTTGGGGTCTCCAGCCCGTACTCTGCACAGATGTTTCTGTACACTATGCCCGCCACTTGGTTGTGTCGCTCCATGTATGCTTTCCCTGCCAGCATCTTACACCCTGCAGTTATGTGCTGGACTGTCTCAGGAGCCTCTTTGCACAACCTACACCTTGGGTCTTGTCTGGTGTGGTAGATCTGGGCCTCTATTGCTCGGGTGCTCAAGGCCTGCTCCTGTGCAGCCAAGATGAGGGCCTCTGTGCTGTCCTTCAGACCAGCCCTCTCCAGCCATTGGTAGGATTTCTTGATATCAGCCACTTCAGTTATGTTTCGGTGGTATGCCCCATGTAGGGGCTTGTCCTGCCATGATGGTCCCTCCAGCACCTCTTCCTCTGACCTCCACTGTCTGAGGCATTCCCTGAGCACATCATCTGTTTGGGCCTTATCCTTGATGTACTTATGGATTTTGACTGTTTCATCCTGGACAGTGGTTCCCACACTCACTAGTCCTCGGCCTCCTTCCTTCCGGCTCGCATACAGTCTCAGGGTGCTGGATTTGGGATGGAACCCTCCATGCATGGTCAGGAGCTTTCGTGTCTTAACGTCTGTGGTCTGTATCTCCTCCTTTGGCCAGCTTATGATTCCTGCTGGGTATCTGATCACTGGCAGGGCATAGCTGTTTATTGCCTGTGCCTTATTCTTGCCATTGAGCTGGCTTCTTAGGACTTGCCTTACTCGTTGCAGGTATTTGGCCGTAGCCGCTTTCCTTGTTGCCTCTTCAAGGTTGCCATTTGCTTGTGGGATACCAAGGTACTTGTAACTGTCCTCAATGTCTGCTATTGTTCCCTCTGGGAGTGAGACCCCCTCTGTGTGGACTACCTTCCCTCTCTTTGTCACCATCCTACTACATTTCTCGAGCCCGAATGACATTCCAATGTCTGTGCTGTAGATCCTAGTGGTGTGGATCAGTGAGTCGATGTCCCGCTCACTCTTAGCGTACAGCTTGATGTCATCCATGTAGAGGAGGTGGCTGATGGTGGCCCCGTTTCGGAGTCGGTATCCATAGCCAGTGCGGTCAATGATTTGGCTGAGGGGGTTCAGACCTATGCAGAACAGCAGTGGGGACAGTGCATCTCCTTGGTATATGCCACATTTGATGGACACTTGTGCAAGTTGGTTTCAAGGATGGTTTTCCACAACTGCATTGAGTTTGCAATGAACGCCCTTAGAGTCCGACTGATATTGTACAACTCCAAGCACTCAGTGATCCATGTGTGTGGCATTGAGTCATAGGCTTTCTTTTAATCAATCCAGGCAGTGCACAGGTTGGTCTGACAGGTTCTGCAGTCATGGGCGACTGTTCGGTCAACCAGGAGTTGGTGTTTGGCTCCTCTGGTGTTTTTGCCGATGCCCTTCTGTGCTGTGCTCATGTATTGATACATGTGCCCGCTTATATAAAGCCTTTGAAAAACAGTGATCCTAAGGGTTGAGTGGTCATATGCACTGACCTGCAGGTTGGCAGTGCTATTCCAGCAGACAAATGTTGTCATTGTATCCTTGGGCAAGACACTTAACCCACCTCTCCCCCAGTGTGTGTGTACACTGGTGTGTGAATATGTGTGTGAATGGGTGAGTGGTTCTTTGATGTAAAGTGCTTGAGTGCACTGAAGGTGGAAATGTGCTATTAAAAAAAAAAAAACAACTGACCATTACCATTTGCTCATTTGCTTACGACTTAAAGAACATCACTTACAGATTTATAATGCTATAAGATACATTCGAAGGACAAAATGCAGCTGTACATAATTGAGTGCCTCTCAGGGGAAACCTTAGAGTTATCTGTAATTCAATTTTCCGACCTGGCTCTGCTGTATTCTCACATATGGCCACTAGATGTTATCTATGGTACTGCTGTCTGACAGTGTGCTAGCTTTGCCCTGACAGAAGAAGACCACAGCGCACAGATGAGGGTCTTTGCTGTTACAGATGGTAGCTTTAAAGCTTAAAGTCGCTATAAAGAAGCTCACTTGCCAATTATATGGCAACAGTTCAGTGTCTGCAGCCTTTCTCCATATCTAGACCCCAGATCCAGGTCAGGAGTATCTGACCGCAGTCTGGACATGTTTTCTGTGTAGCGACATAATTGGGATTCAAATTGTTCACTTACTTATATGAAATTTTAAGCAGATATGTTAGTATGAAAAAGAGCAAGTCATTTAAATTTTCAAGTAAAAAAGAAATGTGCAAACCTCAAATCAGAACGATAAAATCTGCAGTACTTCACAGCACAGTTACAGTTATTTTACAAAAAAAACAAAAAAACAAAACAACAACTTTCCTTTAATCCTGTTTTCTTCATTCAATTATATGTGAAATCAGCATAATTAGTTATGAGTCTGATACAGTCTGGGCCCTGGATCCTGGTCAAGAGAAGTGGGAGGATTAGACTACAGACTACTACATGTTTTTGTCTACTAATTGTATATACAGTATATATATATATATATATATATATATATATATATATATATATATATATATATATATATATATATATATATATATATATATATAATTATTATTATTCTTTGTAATAAAGTTGAAACAGATGCCTGATACATATGGAAAAATAGCCATTTAAAATACCAATTTCTCTCACAATAATGTATTGGAGATGTTTTGTGTATCTAGAGGAGTATCTTCACACTGAAAACATGCACAACCATATGCTATTTCTTTCATATTTTATTGTACGCAAAAAAATTTGTCCTGCTTGCGGCAAAATAGCATCTGCCATTTAAAAACTATTTAAAGCTTGTAGTTTCAAGTTCAAAGAGTTAACTCTAGAGGGCACTGGCTCATGAAATATTTGTGAGCGAAAAGGCATGATGCATCTTTTAACATGTTCAGTCACTCTAGAGTCCTGAGCCTACAACTGTCATGTCTGCTCAAGATCAAGCCCCACACAGCTCCAGCTGAGCACTGGAACAACAGCTCACTGTGCGCCCTGTCACAGATTGAGACAAGTGTGTTCTAGAGCTAATGACTGCACAGAGGCAAGTGTGTTCTAGAGCTAATGACTGCACCGAGGCAAGTGTGTTCTAGAGCTAATGACTGCACAAAGACAAGTGTGTTCTAGAGCTAATGACTGCACAGAGGCAAGTGTGTTCTAGAGCTAATGACTGCACCAAGGCAAGTGTGTTCTAGAGCTAATGACTGCACAAAGACAAGTGTGTTCTAGAGCTAATGACTGCACCAAGGCAAGTGTGTTCTAGAGCTAATGACTGCACAGAGACAAGTGTGTTCTAGAGCTAATGACTGCACCAAGGCAAGTGTGTTCTAGAGCTAATGACTGCACAAAGACAAGTGTGTTCTAGAGCTAATGACTGCACCAAGGCAAGTGTGTTCTAGAGCTAATGACTGCACAGAGACAAGTGTGTTCTAGAGCTAATGACTGCACCGAGACAAGTGTGTTCTAGAGCTAATGACTGCACCGAGACAAGTGCGCTCTAGAGCTAATGACTGCACCGAGACAAGTGTGCTCTAGAGCTAATGACTGCACAGAGACAAGTGTGTTCTAGAGCTAATGACTGCACCGAGACAAGTGTGTTCTAGAGCTAATGACTGCACCGAGACAAGTGTGTTCTAGAGCTAATGACTGCACAGAGACAAGTGTGTTCTAGAGCTAATGACTGCACAGAGACAAGTGTGTTCTAGAGCAAATGACTGCACAAAGACAAGTGTGTTCTAGAGCTAATGACTGCACAAAGACAAGTGTGTTCTAGAGCTAATGACTGCACTGGTGAACTTGTGTTCTAGAAATTTGACTCTGCACTGGAGCACTTGTGTTCTGAAATGTTTAGACGGCACTGGAGCATGTGTGTATTCTAGAGCTTTTACACTGGACTGCATGTGTTCTAGAACTTCTACACTGAAGCACTTGTGTTCTGGAACTTTTACACTGCACTGGAACACTGAATAAAATGTTCACTTTACCGCTGTGCCATGTCAGGGTCTACTAGTGGAATGCCAAGGTGTGCAAAGCAGTGATCAAAGGAAAGGGTGGCTCTTTTAAAGAATATAAAATATGAACCATGTCTGGAGTTATTTCACACTTTTGTTTACTGCAGTCCACATATGTCATTCATAGTTTTGATGTCTTCAGTGAGAATCTACATCTACAAGTAAATAATCAGGGAAATAAAAAAAATAAACATTAAATTGGTAGTATATATATTCTCACATTAAATATTTCCATTATATTAAACAACAGGCCTCAGGGCTCGAAATCACAGGGTCTCGATACATGGATCACAATACGATATTTTCATGCATGATACTCTGATATATTATTGTTTTTTTTAAAGAACCAAATCCATTTTAGTAACAGTATTTCTTTGTTTAACCACTACTTAAAGTTAATATGAAATATGTAGATTTTGATCATTAAAACAGTGAATATGTGAATGTGTATTGCATAAATAATTTAGTATCACAATATTTCAATATTTTTGCACATCCATAATAGGTAAGATAGAATCTACAAAATTTTCTAACATTTTCCTTTTATACATTGACTATAAGCACCTTGGCGCATACACTTTCCTCTTTGCTAACGTGCCAATCTGCGCTTATTTGTTTGTTGACGATCAAGCAGGAGACTCGGGTTCACAGCAGTGTCAGGGGCGGCTTATGGCTGACATGGCGGGCTAAAGGTCGTTAGCGGGGTATTAGCGGCTGCTCCACACGGAGGCTAGGCTAATGTAGCGCTGGAAGGGAGCACCGTGGAGACCGGCGGAGGCCCAGAGGAAGCGCTCGTCAGTGGGGGAGGCAGGTGATGTGCTCTGGGTGACCCTCCACACTCTGCACCGGAGGAGAGCACATGTCAGCTCCAATGATCCGGGCCAGTACACACACTCCGGTCAGGGCTCAGATCATAGGGCTGTGAGGTGACAGAGGAGACAAAACTCAACTCTTTATAGAATTCTCTATGAAGCCCTGAAGACTCAGTAAAAAGTCCATTGCAGTTTCAAAATTAATTGTGGAAAAATTTCAGTGTCTGTCTTATAATATTGTAACAGTGTCTTATAATATTGTAACACTAAAATGTATATTAAATTCAAAGAAATCAGTGTGTCAGGTGACAAAACTCAACTCTGTAGTATTCTCTATGAATCCCTGAAGACTCAATCAAGTCCATTGCAGTTTTGAGATGTATTGTGGAAAAATTTCAATGCTTTCTTGACAGTAAACAGACCATAGTAGTGCAGAATGTCTTATAATATTGAAACATTAAAATGCATATTAGATTCAAATCTGTATCAGTTATAATGACAAAGGTATAATCACCACCACTGAAATTAAAATTTTGAGACAGCTTATGTAGACCTGCTATAGCCCACATAATAAAGTAAAATACATTTATTTTCTAATATTTTTAGCTTATTTAACTTAAAAATGTATTTATTTATTTTCCATTAAATATTTTTTTTTTCTTTTTTTGTTTGTTTGTTTAATAAGGCATTTTATATATTTACCTGGTCTTTTTTATTGATTCTCTGTTGAGTAAAATTCCCTTTGTAATTTTTGTTACATATTTTAAAATCTATTTATTTATTTACCTATTTATTTCAGTATTATTATTTTTTGTGTGTGAAATGTACTTTTATTTTATTTTATTTTAACCAATATACCCAAGATTACAGAAGTGGTCTATTTCAAATGTGTTTTTTATTAATTAATTAATTTATTTATTTTATAATATTCAATCCATTAATTTTCCTCCACTTTATCCATTTTATTTAATATTGTTTATTTTATCCAAGATACCACAAATGACAGGTGTGGTCCCTTTCTAATTTTGATTAATTTTATATTGTTTATTTTTATTTTATCCAAGCCACAGACATGTCAGTTGGATTTGGTTGAGCAGTAGCAGCTCTCTCTTCCTTGTTTCATGTTGGACTTGTAACATGTGAACCCTGTGAAGGTGCTGTGATCTGGGGAGCACTGAGGCGGTAACTGGGTCACTGTGCAGCTGACCCAGACAGGGGTTGGCCCCCGGGGGTCAGAGGCCACTAAGGCATGAGGTGCCCACTGAGCGCTCTGATGTCACCCCCAGTCAGGTGGCAGAGCGGGCCCCTGGGTTGCCCCTGGCTCAGTGGGCACACACACACAGGGCACATGCAGGGACCTCAGGAGATCACAGAAAGAGTGCAAAAGGACATTTTGTAAAAGCCGATCTTATGGTCAAAAGACCATAACCACACACCAGCTAAAACCACACACTTTGACAAACTCAGCTCAGTTCAAAGAAGTTATTTTGTTCTGAATGATATGAGAATTTTGGAGAGGAGATGTTTGTTTGTTTTTTTTTTCCTTTCTTTCTTTCTTTTTTTTTTTTTTTTTTTTTTTGCATTTGAGGAACATGTGATACAAATTAGCAGCTGTGGTTGGACCATCCCAATTTAATTACTTTAAGGGTCTGGCTGGTCAGCCAAATATCTACTGGGGCAAAAAAAAAATTTTACTACTACATGGACACTTTAATTATCTAATTTCTCCACTGAAATTAAAAAATAACAATAAAATAAGAACATATTTTAAAATTTATAAGACAGAAGATCGACCACTCATGAGATTAATGTTGAGAATTTGAGCGTTGTAGAATTTGCTTCTTGGATGGAGCCGGAGGGGCCCCTGGGAGATCTCATACAGCCAGAGTCAGGCAGGGCTACAGAGCCAACACACAGGCAGGGATAGCTACGGGTCCACACACACACACACACACACACACACACACACACACACATACACACGAAAACATACACAATATACTTCTCATATGCAAACCTTACACTGACGCTTACCAACCAGCTTTCTTTTTAATTTGAATTACAGCAATTTCAACTTTTTTTTATTTTTTCACTTTTTCACTTTTTTTAAATTTATTTATTTATTTATTTATTTATTTATTTATTTATTTATTTATTTATTTATTTATTTATTTGTTATTTATTTATTTATTTATTTTTTTCCGTTTTTTATTTCATTAAGTTTAACTTGTTTTGTTTTATTTTACCAAACCATATATTCAAATACAGACGATTAAAAAATTGGTATTCCCAGTCTATAACCTTAAACGTGCATTGTATAACTTTTCTGGTGGAGGGTCCGTCAAATGCTTTCGGCCACTGAGATGTTGTTGCTTTGTCTGGAATGTTTCACAGTATGGCATTAAACCTTTTTATCTTCATGGAGACCAACCCAGACCAGGTTACAGGTCAGATCTGTGGAGAGGCAACCCCGTTCACAGTCAGAATGTTGTTTTTCTAGGTATTTTTGAGCTCTAAGACCACCTGTAATTTAATAAATATAAGGTTGAGCTGTTTAATGCCATACTGTGGAATATTCCAGGCAGAGCAATGACATAGCCATAAAAACAAGCAGGTGATGGACCCCCAACCAAAAAGTTACATAGTGCACCTTTAATATCTGGAGAAGGGCAAATCAGATGAGCAGAAGTGCATTGCTGACACTTACAGCGCTGCCAGAGTCCTGATGAGGACGTCCCATTCTCCATTCCCTACACTCACTCCTCACCCAACAACAAATCCACTGTAAGATCTATCTCCTTGCCCCCAATGCCCCATGGAACTGCCCCAATCTACCTCACTGAGCTCCTGACCCCAGACTGTCACCGCCACTGCCCACCCAAAACCAGACTCCACACCAGGAACGCTCATCCCCGAACACCTCAGGGCTTCACGTACAAGAGGAGTCTTTTAAAAAAACATCGTAAAGGTCTTGTATTACACATTGATTGTTGTGAACTTTTAGCCATGTTATAATGTTTTTTCCTCATCAAAAACATCCCTGGAGTTATGTTTTGAGTAATCTTTGTTAATTGGTCTGTTGACATCTCCAAAGCTCAAACTGCTCTGTTCCACCTTGTTATGACATGAAGAAGTGGTAGTTTTCAAGTTAACAGCTACATTTTACCTTTAGTTCAGTAGAGATTAGCAATTCCAGGTTTGAAATCATCCAAATTATTCTAGCGAAGGTGTATGGAGTTTAAAAACACAGTGGAGCACTGCCTGTATTACCACATGACATCACAAGTTGGAACAGAATGTTTTCCGTTTGAGAGAACAACTAAGCATAAATATGCAGGGTTTGTGTGTTAAACATGTGTGAATGAAACAAAACACAACTCCAGGTCTGTTTTTGATGAGGAAACATTAAAACAGCTGATAAGTTAACACACAACATTTAGAATTGGAGTATGCAAAACACTGCACCAGTTTGGACATAAACCGGCACACTGCTAACAACCAACGGCTTGCTAAAATGTCTGCCTGACTGAGCTGTACCCATAATGCATTGTGACAGCTCCCCTCCACCCTCAAGAAAAATACAGATGGACCAAATCGTTTATGTGGGAATGATGGAATTTACGAACAACAACATGAAATTAATTATGAAAAATAACTAAAGGATCACACACGTTTTGAACCCTAACTCCAAACTTCTCTCCATATTATTATACAGAGACATTACAAGCTGCATATCCATTTACAGACTCTTCTTGGTGTGTTAGGTGTGTCCTGTTTACATGAGTAAATACCACATAACGTATTTACATGACTATTTCAGTCCTATTAGCTGCTACTCTGTGATAAAATGAAAGGTCCTGTAACTGTTTTTTATGTATCTGTGCAAAATGTGTCTTGCCCCTGTACAGCTATATTGTATAAACAGGTCTTGGAGACAAAATAGGTCCGCTGTGTACTGTCTGTATTTAATTAATTAAATAAAGTGTTTTAATTTAATTAAATTAATAATTAAGATATAACGTGGGAAGTGGGCGCTCAGCATGTCAGTTGTTGTTAGCATTACCGTCATAGCAAAATTCCACTCTGGACTGAAAGATGTGAAAAGCTCTTATAAACTCATTGTGGTGAATAATTATGATGCTCTAAATGCATAAGGTAACTGAGGAATAACTTTGGACCACTGCAAACTGTTGAAAATAAACTAGTTTTGTTTTTCATGGACAGTAAAAATCAGGTATAGTGACTTAAAGGCCCATATTAAGCTTCTTTCAGATCTATATCTACAAATCCTGCATATTTAGGCTGCCTTCTTTTCTCAAATTGAAAACACTTTGTTTCAACTTATGATGTCATGTGGTAATACAGGAAATTCCCCACTGTGTTTTTAAACTCCATATACTCCATACATTCACTAGAAACATTTGGATGATTTCAGCTCTAGGTTTGACATTATCTACTGAACAGAAGCTAAAAGGTAGTTTTTAAACTTGTAAACTACCTCTACATGACATCAGAAAGTGGAACATTTGGAGATGTAGACAATAAAGGATGACTCAAATGTGTGAATGAAACAAAACACAACTCCAGGTCTGTTTTAAGGATGTAACAACATTATAATATGGCTTAAAGCTCACAAGAGTCAATTTTGCATAATATAAAACATTTAATAATGCACATTTTTGTGAAGAGAGGATATAAGTAATACATTCTTAAAGCCCTATTTATTTTATTTATTTATTTGCCCATATACTAAATCTATGTATCTATACAATATATAATATAATATATCTATATATCTATCTATATATATATATATATATATATATATGTGTATTTTTTTTTACATTTTTTTTAAATACATAGTACATCCCTGGTGACGTGCCATCTCCAGAAAGTTACACGGTATTCCTTTAAATATATAAGTTAGACTACTGCTTGTTGAACTGAACAGTGTGTCCGATTTGCTCCTCTATCAAACAGCACAAATTAATTAAGTGTTTACCCATGTATGGCCCACAGAGGAGCGGCTGCTTTCAAGTTTGTCTCAGAATATTCGGGTGGGATAATGAATTTGGGTGACCTTTGACCCCTGGACAGTGGATGCCGCAGACTGGAACATCTCCATCGATCGCGGGAGAGCGCTCAGCGAATCTTGCGTGCTTATCTCGTCATTAAGAGCTCTCTGTGACGAGGAGTTTTAATTAGATGACAATCACGGTTAACAATACGGCGTACACAGAGGAGAGAGTCAGTGGACGGCCTGGCAGTGATAAATTTGACCGTCCTGCAGAGAACTAACAGTCCGCTAACAGCCACCGGGTCAAGTGTACAAGGGAGTTTGAATATGCTTATTGGAGTATATATATATATATAAACGCTAATATTTTATTAGTTTTATTTTTATTTTATTTTTTATAGATTATTTTATATAATTAATACTTTTTTAGCATCATTCCAACATTATTCATTCACTTTGTTTTTTATTATACTATTTATATGTTTTAATAAATATTCATTATTTATACAGATTTAAATAAGCCTACATTCAATTAATCCAAATGTAAATATTTTTATTTGATTTGATAATAATTTGTGTACCATATATTACATAACAATATCCAATAATGTTTACATTAAATTCTATTATTTCTTTTAATTATTTTTTTGCAATTCCATTAATTTTATTTAATATACAGTAACTGAATTTGTATAAAAATATACATGGGGGACAAAAATGCATTTAATAAAGGTATATTTCCCAGACATTTTAGCGATAATATTGTTTTGCTGATTTTTTTCTAATTGTTTTAATTTTTTTTTTTTTTTTTTTTTTTTTTTTTTATATTTATTTGTTTCTTTGTTGTTTTTTAAAGCCTGCATTCTTGCATCTGAAGCCTGTTAGGTGAATCACCACTAGAGGGAGGCGCACAGATTCAGTCATGGAATTTAAAGAGGGGCTTAAAAAACTGTGCACCTTTAACAAGTTGTGTGACCGGGCCCTAGTACAGTAGATCCAGCAGACCCTGCACTGGTACAGCAGACCCAGCAGACCCTGCAGACCCAGCAGACCCTGCAGACTGTGACCCTGCACTGGTACAGCAGCAGTAGCAGTCTGTTGCATGTGTCTGGTCTTGTGCCTGTGTATAATTGCTGGGGTCAGGAGAATACAATAGGAGGGGTGTATTTTTGGCAGAGCTGGTATGCACAGGCCAGGGGCTAGCTGCTAACGGGCTAACGCTACTCTGTTTAATAACCCCACACTCTCCATTTTGTGCAGTTTGTTTACATTAACCTGGGCTTGAACCCTCTTAAGCCGCAGCCTCTTCTGCCACAAAGTTCAGTGAACATTGAGCGCGGAAGCGCCAAGCATGTCATATCCAATCTATTAGCCCACAGGGGAGATTCCAGCATGCAGCCTAAGTCCCGCCCCTCGCCCCGGCCAGCCAATGGGAGCGTGCGCTGGGAGACAACACTTCCCCACACACTTAGCTGCGGATGGGCCGTGTAAGTGAGAATATTGCAGAGGCTGACCCACAGCTGACCCGGCGTTTGCACTCATGCCTATGATCCGATCTCAACACGCACTACATCACACACTGCACAGCTCGCTACAGCAGAGCACAGCATATCACCGGCTCAGACCGCTACAGCGAAGCACATCACACACTGCACAGATTGCTACAGCACATCGGCTCTTTTGAATGGTTCCTTAAGGTAAGAATGGTTCAAACAGAATCTCATCTTTTGAAGGAATCAAATCTTTTTCTTTTTCTTATTTTCTTATTTTTTATGCAATTTTATACTGCTTAACACTTAAGCAACACAAGAATCAGCACACAGTGAGAGAGTTCTGCACCAAAAAAATACAAAAACAACAACAAGAAATAACAGTTAATTAAAAAAAATTGTAATTACTGTTCCACAAGTCATGCGTAATTTCCAAGGGTAATAAAAAGAGCCAGTCTTTTGAATGGCTCTTTGAAATGAACAGATCCAAAAGATTCCGATCCCATAAAAGAGCCAAAAGTCCCATCACTTTATATCATAGCAATGCATACAGCACATGGCGTATCCAGCATACACAGTGTATACAGCCCCGTGCACATGGGCTAAACAGGACAGATTAAAACACAAAGATTCCACAGAGCCGTGCAGCATCAACCTTTGACTATTAAGATTAAGAAAGAGGGAATAGAACATAGAAAATAGAGAAAATATTGAAAGATGAATACAATACATACAATTGTAGGTTCTATGTATTTAGTGTATGGATGAAAACAACACAATCTATTATTTTCTTGTTTTTTAGCGTATATCTTACCATAGATTTGAATGTCTGTATTTATTAAGTCAACCAAGTAATTCTTAAAATATATTAAAGTAGGATTATGTAGAATTTTAAATTTCATAAACTTAACTTACATGGTATCTGTATTCTTTTTAAATTATTTAATCAGAAAGCAGGATTAGCTTCTCACTTGTGGTTGTCAGATCCTATGACTAAAACCAGTTGGAAAACAACCCCATATGTCCCTGTCTGATCTGAACGGTCACTACCTAAACCCAGGCACCAGCAGCCAATCATGAATCAGTGCTAGTGCAGCCTCTGCAGCTCAGAGAGAGTGCACATGAGGCATGGCCTGTCCATATACTGACAATGAGAAAAATAGTGATAGTGCAGGCTACTCTACCATTAAATTGTAGGTAAGGCGTTGTATGTTTTCTAGTTGCATCTATCTTCAACATCTGTTTATTTTATTGGAAAAAAGACCATGGACCTCCTTAATGAAACATTGTTAAGAACAATTGTACTTAAAGCCTTCTTATGAACATTTTTGGTATTCACAAAACTTTTTCTTAATTGAAGATGTTCTTCTGGAAGAACAAATCCTATCAACAGTCAGGAGCACTCGTTAGAAGAAAAATTCTACTGTTTTAGAATATTATTACTCTAATAATGCAACTAAAAAATCTAATTCCTCCATGATTTTAAGTTATATATCTTCTTAATTTATTTCCAATAAAAATATGACTATGTGATCCAATAGTATGAGGTGTTTTATAGAGCACGTGTCTATTGGGTCTAACAGACTTTCTACAGGCTGCAGTGAGCTTCAGTCTGTCCCAGCCCCAGTGCTCTCCATATGGGCCTCTGTTACAGCCCTGCGCCTGGTCACCGCGCTGGACTCAACAACACCACCATCACCCCCTGACCCCCCATGACCAGAGCACACCCACACGCCAGCCCCCCTCTCTCGTTATTTACCACAGGTCCGCGATCACGGAAAGTGTGATAAATTCGTTAAATGCTGCCGTTTATTTCAGTAAGTTTATGCCTTAAACATTCCCTCTCTGAGTGTGTTCATGTGAGTTTGGACATTTGAAATCGCCGCTGAAGTTGAAAACAGCCATAGTCTGTAAACATGCTCCACCTGACTTCCTCTTTCACTTTCTCCCTCGCACTCTCACGCGTCATAACGCCAAACCCATATTGGCCATATTTGGAAGTTCAGAGGGAGTTTCTAACCAAATACATATTATGTTTTTATGTAAATGAAACGTAAATGAGCATGGAGGTGTTCGTAGCTGGGTGTTGGAGAATTCGGCACAACTGTCATTTAAGAAGGAATCTGCGAGTTTAAGAACGCTTTGTGAATCTGGCACAGAGTTCTCTCAGCATCTTCTTAAAGTGAAAGTGTAAATTTTTAAGAAAAGCTTCATTAATGAGGCCCAATATTTTTTTTTAAATTGATGAGTTATGACTTATGGGAAAAGTATAAACTATGTAAACAGTGTGTGTAAGATACAGCAGTGACATGAGTCTCACCAACCGAGGTGCAAAAAGGCAACTCCATTATTTTCTATTAGCTATTACACAATGGCACACACTGCACGCACACCCACAACAACACAAGAGTTGTTTTAAAGACTGTTTAAGTGACATGACACGACGGCGTTCAGTGTGTGGTGACGCGTAGGTTTGAAATTACCCAATAGAGAGATGCTGTTGTTCAGTGTTCATATTTTCCTCTTGGCTGGTTATACATTTTCTCCACAGCAGGTTTTCCACTGATTTGATCAGCAGATTAACACCAGATGTCATTCCTCTCACTATAACATCCACATAACGATGGGAGCTGCGAGCTGTGGGTTAAGTGTCTTGCCCATGGACACAACCAAAGTATGTTTTTTTAAAGAATTGAAGAACTGATCTTTGTTACCTCTTTATTCCAAATGAATATTCTGTATTACTCAGTTCAGTTGTTCTATTAGCCCAGTATAACAGAATATTATGCCGTACTGGGATTCATAATTCATCAAGAAAAAAAGAGTGCAAACCAACCATCTCCTCCATTTGACCCAGCTTTGGACCCTCCTCCCTTGCCTCCCTTCGCTCCCCTCAGTGGATTCTAATGAGTGTGTGTGTTTTATAAATACTGACAGGACTCTTCATTTGGTGCATTACACTAGAGCAGAGCTGAGACCCATTCTCCCTGTAAATACACGTTCAGGCCTGGGCTCAGTCATTACACAGCTCCTTATGGGACCAGGCGCTCTCATCCTCATTAAGCACTTCTCTGTCACCCATTCATCTCTGTGGCCCATTTCCCCAAAAACTCGGCGCTTAACCCGGGTCATCCGCGCAACATTCCCCTATACCTCTGCACACACAACACCCCCGGCTCCGATCTGCTTCTCGTGTTTAAGGAGTCAATTCCACCTGCTCATTTCCACTGGAGAGGAGCGCCCCACTGCGAAAGAGGGAGGGAGGGTGCAGGGGGAGTGTGGGGTGCTCTCTGCAGATTAAACAGACGCCCTACATTAAGATTCATGAGAGCAGCGCTAACAGGTGAAGCTAATGCGGTGGCTAGCTTTTCTCCCAGGCCCCGTGCGATCATTAGAGCAGGTAAAAGCTCCACGCTCACCAGGGGGCGCTCTCTCAGACAGGTTACAAAGAGGGCTCTGGAGGAATGCTCTGGATGATATGATTTGGATTCATACATGTTTCATTCATCAGCGCCATGGGCAAGTTTAAATGACATCGTTATGTTTCATATGCGCCTATAGCTCACTTTAATCCTGTTCTATACCTAAAGACAGACATTTAAAGGAGCATTGTGTAGCTTTTCTGTTGGAGGTCCGCCACCTTCACAGTATGGTATGAAACTTTTCTGTCTTCATGGCGACCAAGCCAGGGCTAGTTACAGGGCAGATCTATGGAGAAGCGACCTCACTCACAGTCAGAATGAGCTGTTTTTAGGTATATAAAACCACCTGTAATTGAATAAATGTAAGGTAGAGCTGTTTAATGTCATACTGTGGAACATTCTAAGCAGAGCAATGACATTTACACCGAAACAAGACGGTGACAGATCCCCAACCGAAAAGTTACATAGTGCACCTTTAAACTGCATTCATAAGTGACGTCAAAAGTAACAGTCAAACTTTCCATATCTTTTCTGAATTGATGAAAATGTCAAAAATCTGTTTTCAAATTCTGAATAAAAAGGAAAAATATATATTCTAATTCTAATTTTTTTACATAGCAACACTGTGTAACTTTCTGGAGGTAGCACATCACCTTTACGGAAATAGAAACATTTATGCCATACAGTGGAGTTTTATAGCCTACAGAACAACATTTCCATGGAAACAAGCAGCTCCTCCAGGTCGTTTTTTAGTGCAATAATAATTTGCACAAAAATGAATTAAAAAATAAATAAGCACGCTTTTAATGTAGTGTCTCAAAAGTGACATATTGGGGCTTTAATTAATCATTTACTCCTGACTCATAATAATTTATTATTAACAAAAATGTAATCCCCAATTTAAAACTGAAAATCCAAATTCTCAACATGAATTACAGAATAAGTCACATGTCTCCTTTCAAATGATAAATATGGAAATATTCAAATAGAGTCATTCAGTCCTCTCTGGAGTGTGCAGATTAAACATATTCATGAGCGCGCGAACAGGAGAAGCTAACACAGCTAACGCTCTCCCAGGCCCCTACAGTCATTAGAGCAGCTCTTCAGGTAAAATCCACATGCTCACCAGGGGGCGCTCTCACAGACTGGGTTCAAAGGGGACCGTACAGGAATGGGGTTTGGGTAAAATCATTTGGATTTTTAACATTTCTCATTTAGCGCAGCACTACAGGGCAGCTGGGATTACACTTCTGTTCTGAGCTAGGAGCCATTCGAAACTCATTTAAAGAGGTCATATCATGCACCATCTACCTGAAGGAGCTGTCTGAAATATTATAAAGCTCTCTCATTAAAACATACCTGGTTTGTGGTTGGTTTCATTATCGCCAGTTGAGGTAATCCAGCAAGGGCCGTTTCTAGCTTTGTGTGCATTATTCTTCATGAGGGCCTCAAGTTTGTCAGAAATAAGAAATTAAGAAACATTGTTCTAATAAAAATGAACCAAGAGTGAGACAGTGTGCGAGACTCATATTAAAATATGTTCTAAGTTTCTAAGATAAAAGCCTCACCTCCAGCGCACCTGTCACCCAGTCAGGTGCACAGTCTACACAGAAAAAAATAAGAAATTACAAATCTTAGGGTGTGCTCACATGCTTTGGTACGTTTGTCCAGGAGGTGGGACTTCTTCCTCAAAAATATCCCTGGAGTTGCTGTGTTGTTTCATTCACACGTTTGCGTAATCCTTTATTACTCTGTCTACACCTCCAAAGCTAAAAATGCTCTGTTCCACCTTTTGATGTCATAATTGGTAGTTTTCAAACTTCCTTTTATCTTTTGTTTAGTGGAGATGGAGTGGAGAAGAGTGTTTTCAGTTTGAGAGAAGAACACAGTATTTTAAACATGTGTGAATGAAACAAAACACAACTCCAGCTATGTTTTTGATGAGGAAACAACACTATAACATACTAGCAGATCAGAAAATAGCATAATATATAGCATAACATAGGCCCTTTAATAAACTGCACTCCAAAACACACAACGGGTCCAATCTTACCGTATACACAACTGTGGACAGAGAAAAACCTCTTCAGACAAATCGATAATACCTGCTGTTTAAATTCTAACAATAATCAAAAATTCAACTAGTCCTGGAAAATCTGTAGAAGTATCTTTGAGATGATGAAAGACATACATTGGTGGAATGAGTAAAGTTGTCTACAGTAAATCCTGTGAATTGAACATAAAATAAATCCATTAAATCGGACTGGATGTAGTGGAGCTCCAGCCCTCTCTGTGCCTGTGCCCGCCCAGGTTAAGTGCTATAGTATGGGGTTTACGTGCTCTATATTGCAGTTTGAGTCACCATAGCAGTTACAGTGTACCTTGAAAGTGTCTGCTAAAAGTTTGATGGTGGTGTGAGTGCCTGAGTGGAGCAGCGCCTGGAGCCTGCAGCTTATATTCATTTCATGGAGTTGAGGAGGTCACTCAGCTCATTTGGAGATTCGTCCACATTTATGAGTTCTGCTGCTCGTCTGGTCTGTACAGGGAGGGGGCGTGCTTATATATTTACATGGTGCATTATAGGGTCGAAGAACTCAAAGTACATGAGGCAGGTTTTCATGTTTTTTTGTAATGAAAACTTAGATGGAATAATGTATGTGGTAAATGTTACTCATAGTTTTACTCCAGTCCAGTCAGTTTGTGAAGAAAAAACTGCAAAAACTACCAGTGACTATAAACATAATTGGATTTAAATAAAACATTATTCTTTTAACATTATTGTCATATCTGCCATCTTGTTCAAATGTGTAAAAAGAAATGTTTTGTGTGAACATCATCAACAACATTAATTCAACCCTAATCTCAAACGTATGATCCACACATCCACAAATGTAGAACTTTAGCATAATTTATCTGGTCCATTCAAGCAACGGCAATCACACTTATTTGATTCAATTATATCATTGCTTACTGATAAAAAAAAATCATTTTACATTAGTTCATTTGTGCTGCCATAGAAGAATTTGAACTTTGCCCCAGGTTTTGTTTCATGTGGATCGGCCCAGTGACTAAAGATATTAAACATAAACCAACCAGGTCTAACTGCTGCAGTTAAATAAATATCGGATTTATAAAGCGCCTTTTAAGAGACCCAAAACTCACTCTTTACAGTGCACTATTCATTCATTTCACACTTGTTGGTGGTAAACTTCTATTGTAGCCACAGCTGCCCTGGTGCAGACTGACAGAAGTGATGCTGCCATTCTGTGCCATCGTTCCCTCCCACTATTACCAACACTCACCCACACACCACAATCATCCCAATGTGGGTGAAGTGCCTTGCTAAGTACACAACAACAGTATGCAGAAGAGGCACTGCTGCCCCACTGTGGCACCTGGTACTCACTGTGGTCTCCCATCCAAGTACCAAGATAATACGACATTAGGCATTGACAACCAGGTACAGCCAGTTTGACAGTTAAAGGGCAAATTCTACTATGGCTTGTATGACCTCCAGGGTTCATTTTAATATCTTCTTATGCCACGTCTGCTGCCATGCCCATCGATGGAGTCAAATGATAAACTTGGGAAAAGTAGGTAAGGTTTTTAGCAAAACCTTCAATTTAATTATGTTAACTTTCTTTTAATAAAATGAGTCGTCTAAACTGCCATATGCACTCTAAGCCTGAATCAAAGCTTTGGAAGGGCTTTCACATCTGTTTTAATGAAGAAGGTGAGTGCGATGTGTTTTAAATAGTTCTGTGAAAAGCCTTAGACCCAGGTGATGCAGATCTTTGGGATGAGAATGGAGCAGAGCAGGAGTGCATATTAACAAGGCAAGAACGCTTAACTCCAAAGTAAAGTGCAACGCAATAGTCAAGACACAAGCAAACATCACCATCTGACATCGTCATGACAACCAGGAGCGTGACATTAACACAACCATCTGACATTGCCATGACAACAGGAGCGTGACTTCAGCTTTGAGTCGACAGTGGCACAGATCTGCTCTATCACAGGAGGTTTATTATATTTTCATCAACTCAAGAGTCTTTCTTTGAACTACCCTGCCAGCAGAAGAGGTGCTTCATGTTCTAAGATTTTTGAAGCAGTTCTTACAAATTCTACCTGCTTTTTCCCATGCATCATTTTTCTTGCTGCAGCACAGATATATTTTATTAGCAGCTCTTGAGGTCAGAGTCTAGTTATAGTGTTTTATTGTCCAGTAATCAGTTGCTAGTTATTATTAGCATTATTGTGACAGCAAAACTCAGCCTTGGTCTCTGAAAATGTGAAAAGTGATTATAAACTGATTGCAGTGAATAATTAGGATGCTCAGAATAACTTTAGACCACTCCAAAATGTTAAAATTGAACTAGTTGTCTTCTTCCTAGCATATTAGTATACTATTATTATGTAATAAGTATGTAACCTGCTAACGATGTTTAAATAAATCTCAGGAAATCTCAGGAGTCCATCTCTTGTGAAATGTTTTCTGTACAGATTCAATATTCATATAGATATTCTAGAATACAGGGAACAGGTACACATCTGGTCTCAATGTACCATAAAGCTGTGAGAAGCACCTGCTGTGCTGTTAACATGACTTCACATGATTGTGATGTGGAACACCAGTTCTGTGATTGGTAGATCTACAATCTACAATGACTTTATGGACTGCAGATGGAAATGAGCTGACACACACTAGAGCATCTCTGCACATGAGTCTAAAGTAATGGTTTCTTACCCTGATAAATAATACTATTTCAGTAAAAGTCATAGAACATTTTATTTTTAGTCATTACTAAGATATCATGTTATTTCCCATAAATACTTATTACTAGCAGCCAGGATGGTTTATTGACCACAGTAGAACTCCACTTTGTCTCTAAAGTTCTCACAGATAACTACAGACTTTGAAAAACCCCATATCGAATGAACAGAGGTGTTTGCTAATCTGATGCAGCCTGCTGAGCCTGCTGAGGAGGAGGCAGGGCCCTCACATATGTGTGCGGGGCCCGGGGCTGGTCAGGGGGCCACAGGCTGATTAATTGACGGTCACATCTCACTGACTGCTGCCCACCCGGCTCTGATGAAGAGGGATTAGACTGTGCTCCGCGGCGCGCTGATAATAAGAGGAGCAAAGGAAATGCCCATGTCACGCTCCACGGCCTGGATCTCCATCAAAGCAGCTCCACGCTCACACAGGCCAGACTCCAGAACACAGGCTCCCCGCTGCCCTCATCTCAGCCCATCCGGAGCTCAGAGGATGGCATTTGGATAAGAATGTGGAAAATCTGAGCTAAAGGTCTGAACACAAGCCTGCAGAGGAGACTTTAGGTCAATTTTGTAGTGCCTGCAACTCCAGCACACCTCAAAGACTGGGGAATGTTCAATTAATAAAGTTGTGTTCCACTATGTGAGCAGACAGGGCAGAGCTGGGTCATTTCTGCAGTTCTCATGCAGGTGTTATTACCCACCATGCCAGTTGAAAATTATGCAGTTTAAATATATATGTTTTTATACTATATTGTGTTGTTGATAATGTTGTGCCATAGCATACACTGGACCAAACGCAGGTGCACATAAAGCCGGGTTTTATGTGTGGCCGCGAGTCACCAGGTCACTGTAGGTTATGGTGATGGGTACGGTAGCCTCAGTGCAAAGATGCAATGTGCTGTGTCATCAGTGATCTGCTGGCTTCTTTATCCGGCCCAGAGGTGGACATTGGCATTAAAGGGTGTTGGTCTACAGGGGCAGTGGTGGCATGTTGGTAGGGACTTCCCCACAACTACACTGTTACTGTTCATTCACTTCACACTGGTGGTAAGCTACTTTGTAACTCTCAGCCAATTGAGCCACTTGAACTACATCACAATGTCTCTTCCTGCTGAGGTCTTTGCAGCAAAGTTAATCCATTTAAGACCTGGACCCTATCCAAATAAGTAAATCTAGTCTAATTAGGTTCATTAGGTCTTCTGTAGTGATTATACTTTAGATTCTTATTTACAGACCTCTATGTGTTTCATACCTTGGCAGTTTGGGCTGCTGCACCTTCCTCAGAAGTGTCAAACAGATTCTGGGGCTGCCTTCCTACTTGGAGCAACAGGACGACATCTGCAGTCTGACTTCTTCAGAACTGACTTCTTCAGAACTGTATCTCAGGAGACAAGCCCACCAAGAACTCAAGTTCACAATATCAGACCACTGCAAGAGGGAAAACCATCTCATGGATTGGAACAAAGCTAAGATGACACAGAGAGCAACAAGTACCATTGTTGGATCAGGGAAGCCATCCAGAACTGGAAACGCTCTCACCAGACTCTACATCGGGATGAGGGGGCGTACCTACTTTCTCACACCTGGGAAACAGTTCTGAAGAAGTCGAACAGCAAATGGCGCTGTCGTCCTATTGCTCAAAGTAGGAAGACGGCACCAAAATCTGTTTAAATCAGTTGACTGGATACATCACAGCAACATTACATGGCACTTCTGAGGAAGGCGATAGAGTGCAGCTGAAACTGTTATATGAAACCACACAGAGGTTTGTACATAACAATCGAAAATATAATCATAAGAAAATCTACTTTCTACATTTGACCCATCAGACATGCAACCTCTACACAGAGATCTCTCACTTAGTCCGTATCAAGCATCGAACCTTCTGAGACAAGACTCCACCATTGAGGCCAGGACTACAGAGCCTCACCAGTTCCTCCTCTTCACCACCAAGAAGAGAATTCCAAACTAACCAACATCATAATCTCCTTTCATTTCAACAGTGTCTCTACCTGTTGTGAACTAACCACCAAAGTAATAATTCAATAAACTTTTATTTCTCGGCCTGTTTAAGCTGGTCCTGGAATTGACCATAACAGTATAAATTTGATTTTTTCATCTCTCCCAGAATCACATATACAGCAGGTGACATCAAATCATATGCAGCTCCACATTGTGCATCCGATTGGTGTCATGGAAGGTGCAGAGGAGCGATCGCGCAGGGGTTGGAAGGTTTGGGTTCACTTCCATCTATCTGCGCCTTTATTTAGCCCGGGCCCCTGTCTGGCTCCTGGCTCAACTCACATCTGTCTGCTCTTTTCCCTGGAGACAGCCCTAATGTCACGCTACACCATATTTCACAGCCAAACCCAAACCTATTAAGGATGACTACTTACCATAGACGAGATATGTCCTTCAACACAGCAACCTTCAGCATTTACACAGCCGGGCTCAAATAAAACAGGCATGCACAGACTCAGCGCGGGACCGCATATTCAAACTGCTATATTTCATCTGAGCGTGGCACTTATGATTGGACTGTCCTCCTCTGTACGCGCAGACGTTGTAATACCCTTGAAACCGGGGACTCATTTGACTGTTGTTCCCAAAATGACATTTCAAATAATAAATATTTCTGGGCTGCTTAAAAGTCATGTCAGACGCTGAGTGTTGCGCGGGTAAATTGCTTCTGTTGACATATGGGACTGGGTATCAGATCTGCGGCGGTGGGTGACAGAGTTGTCGTGGTAACAGTGGTGGCATATCAGTATACTTTCAAATATGTCCTTGTTCGTGTATATACGTATTGTTGGTTGGTTTAGATTTACTTTTTCTAATGAAGACATATAATCCTTTTATTATGGTATTAATTGATTTGTCTGGAATGTTTCACAGTGTGGTATTCAACCTTTCAATCTTAACAGAGATTAAACCAGACCAAGTTACAGGTCAGATCTGTGGAGGAGCAACATTGCTCTCAGTCAGAATGTCTGTTTTTCTAGGTATTTTTGAGCTATACACCACCTGTAATTCAATACATGTTGTTTAATGTCATACTGTGGAACATTCCACGTGGCGAACCCCCAACCAAAAAGTTACACAGATTGACTCCTGTGTGATTTTAGCCATGTTATAATGTTGTTACCTCATCAAAAACATACCCAGAGTTGTATTTTGTTTCATTCACACGTTTGAGTAACTTTATTATTAGTCTGTCTACAACTCCAAAGCTCAAAATGCTCTGTCCCACCTTGTGATGTCATGTAGTGGTAGTACTTTTTACCTTTAGTTCAGTAGAGTGAAGGTGTATGGAGTTTGAAAACACAGTGAAGCAATTGCTGTATTACCGTATGACATCACAGAGTGGAAGAAAATGTTTTCTGTTTGAAAGAAGAACTCAGCCTGAATATGTAGGGTTTGTGTGTTGAACAACTCTGGGTATGTTTTTGATGAGGAAACATTATAATAGAGATCAGAAATCAGCGTGATATGGGCTCTTTAACCGTAGCACTAGTACAGAGCAGTGGGCGGAGATAGAAGGAACCGGGGAAGCAACATATTTTCTGACCACTCAAGCAAGCAAGATTACTCATGCATGCACACATCCATTTGGCCTGATCTTAAAACCAATGAGGCAATCGACCATGAATAGCTAGCTAAAGTAATATTAATAATAATCATGCATTAGTCTTATTTAGCATTTTTCCTGACGCTCAAAATAGCTTCACAATTCCATGCATTATTCATTCATTCTATACTATTGTTGAGTTATTGTGCGTGTTTTAAGATGAGGGTGGAAATGGGAGTGGAAAATCCTCCCAGAGCAAGAACACTTCATGTAAGGCCCACGAGATCTGGGAATAGAACCACTGACCCTCAGTGGAAATCACAACAATGTAACAAAAGTGATGCCACCTCGTCAAAACAAAACAAAGACGTGATGAAGAAGATTCGATTGGAGTCAGAATTTGAATTTTGTGTCGATTGCATCATTTGACCCATGCACATGACCCTAAATCTTCCAGTTAAAAGGGCTGCATCCGTTTTAAAATATGTTTCGCTCCAGTACAGATAGATAAAAGCAGCTCCTATGGTATAAATGAGAGCGCCTGTGCAGTGTACATCTAATTATAAAGTGATTGAGCCTCTGCAGACCACTTCGTGCACTGTTAGCATGCTAGTTGTTGTTAGCATTACTGTGATTGTCACTCTGGAAGTTGTGAAAAATCAATATTAACTCATTATAAGTGGACAATAAGTTTTTAAGTTTCTTCTGACATGCTGCCCCAGTGGCATTGAAGTATGAGTCAAATGCAGAGGACAAATGTTTCTACAAGGACTATAAGGCGTATATTAATATCGTTGACGTTTTAACCTGAAACTTAAACCAATATTGTACTAAATTAGTTACATCACCTAACACTTTATGGAGTTCGTGAACATGGTCCAAAGCCTAATCGCCTTCCACCAGAGGGGAGGGGCACAAACAGTTTTATCATCGTGCAACTTACAAGATCCACTCAGTGTTGCCTTTATGAGATGGGCCTGTGCCTAATAAAGTGTCACCCCTGGACTGTACAGAGGCTCAGGTTCAAGGCTGTCGTTGATATTCACAGTACGTCCTAAAACTGTAAAGTGTATGCTCCTCCGTCAGCAGTGCAGACCACACAGAGCAGCTCCGGTGACTTACAATTACACAGTGTCACTCCATACGCTTACATGCATAGGGAAATCTAAGTGCGCTGAACAATCAAATTCCATTCATCTTTGCTCCAAAACCTGTCAGACCACTCTTGTCCATGTCTAAGTCAAAGAAATGAATTGATACTGAATTGATACAGCCGATGCCATCAACATTCCCTGGAGTGTGATTCTAGTGAAAGCACTACTCTGTTAGAAGCTTGGTTACTCATGTTAGACTTTAATCTGACCAGAAAGAGCTAACTCAGTCAGAAATACAAGAAGTGAGATGATTTGTGCACTTAAACAAGTGTCTCACACATAAAATTACAGGTACAAGCTAGTTAGCATTACCCAACAGTTTTTTAGTTGAAAATTAAACACCTAAACAGGACCATGAATGTTGTTTTGGTCACAGGCTCCCAAAAATTAGTTGTTTAAATCCATTTTGGATTTTTTCTTGAGTTTTCAGATAATATTAAAACTTTTTTTTTGTGTGTGTGTTTGCTCGTGTGAATTGTGTCACCATGGTAATTGATGAACATACCACCAATAAAGGGACACCCCCTGCATGATGTCACTGCAAAGTATCAGTGGGTGTGAACAGGGGCTACGAGGCGTTCAGGTGCTGGTAGTAGTTAGCAAAATCACCAAAACTTTGCAGCTATAACAACTGATAAAAGCACATTTTTGTCATCGCTGCTGAACTAAAATGAGTGAGTACACGTCTAATAATAGTACAGTGTCTAATATTTTCCTGGCTGTCCCTTACCTCCTGCAGTTGAACGCTTCTCCTAGTCTGACCTAATGAAAATGGGACTGTGTGGTTACATGCATCAGGTATCCAAGTACGTATAAGTCAGTTTCATGGGGTTTTTTTTTGGCACGCCTGTGAATGTGATTTACTGAGGTCCCCTGTATTTGTTTGCACAGCTCATTTTGATGGATTGGTTTTATGTTTTGGGATAGTTTTGACATAATTTTGACCCACTGACAGAAACTGGGGTGGCAGTAGCTCATCCGCTGATCAAAAGGTTGCAGGTTCAATTCCTGCTGGGAGAGAGATAAGATCCACTGGTCCACAGGTTACCAGTTTGATTCCAGCTCCCACAGATAAATACTGGCATTGTGTCTTTGGGCAACACACGTAAGCCCCTCACTCCCAGTGTCTGTGTACACTGGTGTGTGAATGTGTGTGTGTGAATGGGTGAGTGGTTCCTTGATGTAAAGTGTTTTGGTGTCTTAAAAAGTAGAAAAAGCTTCACAAATGGGACCAGTGTAGTAGTAGTAGTAATAAGTTGCCCACTATTACTATGACAACAACTACTACTACTTCTACTAAGCCAGCATTTTGATTAATGAAATAATCACTTCAATATACGTGTGTTCTTATAGATAGGAAATAAAATAACGGTTACCATTTATTTTATTAGTCTAATCCTAACTATTATTGTTTGGGTAAAATCTTTGTTAAAATATGTTAACTAATGAAATGAGTAGTAAAACCCTTCATGTACACTTTAAAATATCTGCAAGTAACGATCAGAAGATGGATAACTTCGCTCTGACTGTCTTGTGAATACAACACTTTGCGTATGGGGCCTGCTTTTGTGTCTAACGTGTAAATGATTTCACATATGAATAATCTCCGGATATCTCCTTAATGAGGGGTCCCAGCCTGCCCACTCTTCTTAATGTAGTCTTTTATTGTGCCAGACATTTATCCAACGCAGCAGTCATATTCTGTGTTTAACAGGTCAAGTGCTGAGCGTCCTCCTTGATTTACGACCGCGTATTTGGAAAACGAAAACGCTAATATTAATAATAACCTAATGAGGATACGTGTAGCGCGGTGGCGATTAGGCAGTGCAGTAGCTAGTGTATCTGAGGAGGTGATTTATGTCCTTCCCTTTGCTATTGAACTATACAAAAGAACTGTCTGCCTTGACCGCTCCATTAAGGCAAGAAGTTATCAATGCTCCGTGCTAGCTGCATCCGTGCGCGCTAATAGATCACCGCTGTAGTCAAGCTAGCATACAGACATGAGACACAGCTTTTGACTGATTATGCAATTTTTTTTTTCTTTAAGCTATTCATAGACGATAGATTCATCATTCCAATTTGTCAAGCGCGCAAAGATTTCAATTAATTATGTGCAAGCGGGGAAGGCGGGTGGAGTGTGTTCTGTCAACGCTAGCCGGGAGTCCCCATTTACCGGACTCAAAATAAAGAGGTACCAGAGAACTGCCCTGTCCCGTCCTGCAGTAATTAATTTGATGAATGCCCCCGCGGTACAAATACTGGCAGCCGTGCATCTTCTCATCAGACACGCGCGGTAGGCTAGGAGCACGCCGCTAATTTGAAAGGCCCCACTCGTGTGTACAGGTGCGGGGGCCGATCAGTCACGGAGGTACACCCCGGGCCCCCCGCTGTCCGGAGCCTGGGTGGGGGCCCCGTGTCGGCTGTCAGCTTCGTCCTTGTGGCCAGGAGAGTTGCGTGACTTGGGGCTCAGTTGGGTGACTTTGAGGGTTGGCCTGGTAATGGGAGGCCGGTTGGATGAATGCGAGGGGTGGGAGCTGTGCAGACGGGCTTTAGATCACGGAGCACATGACGGATGCATATTCCGGCTAAAGACGAGCGGAGGAGATGGAGGAGGATCGCAGTGTGTGCTTTGTTCTGCGGGTTGTCTGGGCATCTGGGTTTAGAATGTCAGATAAGAAAAAAGGTGTGGAGTGGATGATAAAAATTATATTGTATCATATGTGAGATTTTATCCTCAGACGATGAGTCAGTGCTTGGTTGATTTAATACTGTTCACATTACACAACGTTCATTCAGCCCCACTCACACCTCCAGTTGCTGATGATTGATATGTGAGATATTGGTTATGTGTTCAATTCATCATCCAATCTGCACTGAAAGATGTTTTATTTAATTTAATCAACTTTCAAAACAAAATTCAAAACTGTGACACTCCCAGGTTGGGATGGTTGATATACATAAAATTGTGAAAAGAGTGCATAACATTGTCCATTCCCGATTCACTTGTGGGTCAGAATATAATTTGAGGGCTTCAGTTGGTGCATTTTTCTTGGCTTATGTTCATTTTCAAGATTAGTCTTCTGTATTTTAACTAAACAAATGATAATATATTGCCCCTGATTAACACCGACCAGATTAGTCAAAAAATAGGGATGCATATATTTGTGTATGAAAACATTACATGATCAAAAACTTTTATTTTGATTTTCTTACATTTTATTTTGTCATATTCACCTGCAGTGTCTCAACTTAACCAGTCACAGTAAAGTTGACTCTCAAAGGAAGCAGAAGCTTAATTGCATCTTAGAGGCAACAAAGAAACAAAACGCTCTGCTTATATTGATTTAAGGGCTTTGGAAATCCGCATTACCATTTTATTGGCCAGTATGACTCTAGTAACTTTTGATGTGTTAGTTAAACCCCAGCACTTGCAGCCAGTCATGAATCAGTGCTAGTGCAGCCTCTGCAGCTCACTGAGGGAATTCTGGAGGTACTGAGTCCTCTATCTGCAGGTTAAGCCACATCAAGAAATTTTATTTGTATAGAATATTTAAATCAACCTTAAAAAACTGCACCGAAGTGCTTTACAACAACAAAAAATACAGTCTTTAACGGATTTTAAAAGAGTGCAGACATACAGTTCCTTAATTGGTTAGGGTTAATAATATAATACCTACTTAGCCCTCAAAGCTGCCCTGGGGTGAACTGATAGAAGCTAGGCTGCCAATGTGTATCACTGACAGCCACCATCACCAGCCACTCACTCACTCACACACCGCATTCATGGACACAACAACAGTATGCGCAGATATGTCATCGCTATATCAGCTGATATAAGCTTGTAAAATTGGAACCAACATAAAATTCCAGCCCTATTGTACAAAAGGCCAACTGTTTGCTGTTAGGGTTGTCAAAAGTATTGAAAATCAAATACTATTGAACTAGTATTTAAACTAATTTTTGCAGGTATTGGTAAAATTATCACATTCACAGGACAGAAATGAACCTTTCCTGAATAGGTTTCGAATGATCTTGAGCTGTATCAAAACAAATATAAGAGCACATAGACTATACGACCATGGACCACTATGGAGTGAAGGGTTACCCACATATAAGGCCACATAGTAATATAAAAGAAAGTCCTACGATTTCATGTTGAAAATTACATTCTATTGTCTAAATAAGAAGGTTTTTATTATCATCATGGTTTCAGGTTCAGTAGTGAGTCGAGTCTATCCATTAGTATCAAAATTGAGAAATATTTGACATGCTGGATTTATATGTTGAGACTCTGTAGAGAAATCAAATCCACATAGAATGCTCGCTGAAGTACCTGCAGACTTGATCAGTTATCCCGGAGATAAATGCAGAGCGGGGCCTGTGGAGGTGCGATGGGCCAATCCAAAATGATGGATCATATGATTGTTATTAGGTGAAAGCTTCAATGGCAGCTATTTGGGATGCACGCTGTCACTGGCCCAACACAGAATAATTGGAGCGCTGCCACATAATTCAGGTTCATATTTTCACAAGTGCGGAACCTCATTATAAATCAGGTCAGTCTCTGGTACCAGCCCATAAATCACACACAGACACAGCCCCAACAATTAGATAATTAGCAGCACGGCGTGTCATTGGCACGGCGGCGTGACGAGAGGTAGCATAGCGGAGGAGGAAGAAGGGCGGAGGGGGGTGAGGAGAGAGGAGGAAGAAGAGGAGGAGGAGTGCAGAGGAGGGGAGGAGGAAAGCAGGAAGAGCAGAGGAGGAGGAAAAGGAGGGGAGGAGGAAGAAAGGGGAAGGAAAATCAGGAGAGGGGAAGAGAAAGAAAGGAGATGGAGAGGAGGGGGAGAGAGGTGAGGGACGGAGGGGGTAGCAATGAATGAAGAAGCCACAATACTTTTGTCGTGCATGATAAAGTACAGGCTTTACTTTGAGACAACACATCGAGAAAGAGAAGGGGGGGGGGGCAACTGAGGCCATCGATTTGGGTCTAATTAACTCCTGCAGCTAATGCTAACGAGCTAAAGGCATATTCTGAGACATCTCCCCGCACCTACCACCCAGTCAGGCACATTACCTCTCTATAAATAAATCAATAAATAACATTACAATTTGTGATCTTATTTATCCATTACAATTACATTTTGTATTTATTTTTTACAATCCTTAAAGCTCTACCATGTAACTTTATAGCCAACTTTTTTTGTAACTTTTTTTTCCTAAAAAAGATTAAAACTTAGGTACTTGCCTCTCCACAAACCTTACTCTTGGCCCAGATGAGAATATTAGAGGTTTTAACTTTATGTTTCTATTTAGGTGTCATCTCCAGTTGTTTTAATTAAAGATCCTATCATAACTGGAATTTTGTGGGACCCCGGTAATGCCAAATCCCTGGTTTGGAGAGGCCATGGAGAAGGACTATCGGACGGCCTCAAAGAAATTCTGGCAAACCATCCGATGCCTCAGGAGAGGGAAGTAGTGCTTCACCAACATTGTTTACAGTGCGGGTGTAGAGCTGTTGACCTCAACTGGGGATGTTGCCGGACGGTGAAAGGAATACTTTGAGGATCTCCTCAATCCCACCGTCATGTCTTCTAAGGAGGAAGCAGAGGCTGGGGACTCAGAGGCGGACTCGTCCATCACCCTGGCTGAAGTCACTGAGGTGGTTGGCAAGTTCCTCGGTGGCAAGGCTCCGGGGGTGGATGAGATTCGTCCTGAGTATCTTAAGTCTCTGGATGTTGTGGGGCTGTCCTGGGACTGTCTTGGCTTCATCAGACCGGGACCTGGGATGAGGATCAACTCCTCCAAATCCGAGGCCATGGTTCTTGACTGGAAAAAGGTGGCTCTCCCTCTCCGGGTGGATGGAGAGTCCCTGCCTCAAGTGGAGGAGTTCAAGTATCTCGGGGTCTTGTTCATGAGTGAGGGTAGGATGGAGAGTGAGATTGACAGGATTGGTGCAGCGTCAGCAGTGATGTGGTCACTGTATCGGACCGTTGTGGTGAAAAGGGAGCTGAGCCAAAAGGCAATGCTATCGATTTACCGGTCAATCTACGTTCTTACCCATTCCTATGGTCATGAGCTTTGCGTAATGACCGAAAGGACAAAATCGAGGATACAAGCGGCCAAAGTGACTTTCCTCTGCAGAGTGGCTGGGCGCTCCCTTAGAGATAGGGTGAGGAGCTCAATCATATGGGAGGACCTCGGAGTAGAGCCGCTGCTCCTCCACGTTGAGAAGAGCCAGCTGAGATGGCTCAGGCATCTGTTCCGGATGCCTCCTGGATGCCTCCCTCGGGAGGTGTTCCTGGGGGGTGTTCCCACATGCTGGAGGGACTATGTCTCTCGGCTGGCCTGGAAACGCTTTGAGGTCCCCCCAGAGGAGCTGGAGGAAGTGTCCGGGGTGAAGGAAGTCTGGGAGTGTTTTCAGTTTCTTCAGAGAAGAACTCAGATTCAGAACATGTGTGAATGAAACAAAACACAACTAAAGGTATGTTTGTGATGAGGAAACAACATTATAACATGGATCAGCAAAAAACATTCAAAATTACATAACACTGTCCACATGGGTAGACCCTTTTTCTTAGGTCAAAGGTCTTCAACTATAGTCTGACCCTGACCCTTCTCTCCTCTCTCGCTTTCCCCTCCACTGTCCTCCTCTCTCTCTCCTCTCCTTTCTCCACTCTCCTCTTTCACCTTCCACTCTCTGCTCTCTCTTTCTCCTCTCTCTCATCTCCTCCCTCTCTTACTCTCCCTCTCTGTCTCCTCTCCCTCTCTATATCTCCTTTCTCTCATCTTCTCTCACCTCCTCTCACTCTCTCTCGCTCTCCCTCTCTTTCTCTCCTATTTCTTCCTCTCTCTCACCTACTCCCTCTCTCACTTTCCCTCTCTGGCTCCTCTCACCTCCTCCCTCTCACACACTCTCCCTCTTTCTCTCTCTCCAGTTCCTTTAATTACAGCACAGTCCCGCTCACCCTCAGGCAGGGCAGCCGTTTGAAACCAGGGGCAGGGTCTCCAATTGACCCCATTTCAAAGTGCCATTCCACAGGACTTCAGGCTGATGGGGTGGGTGGAGGACCAAGAGGAGTGGGTGGTGGGATGGGTTCTTCTCTGTGGATTGATGCTACTGAACCTTCTTCTTCTACACAGACCATGACGTGTGATCATAGATTAGACTGTTAGATTGTCCCTGGTGACAGTTGAAATGAAAGACTTTTTTTTTTTTTTTTTTTTTTTTACAATCACCGTGCATTCCTCTAATGAAACTACTGCACATCGCTTCAGGTTTTTCATGCAGTAGTGTACAGTTTTGTATCATGCTTTTGTATATTTATGGAGAATTGCTGTGTGGGAGCATGGATGGCATAGGCTTGTGGGCTGAGCATTGCACAGAATCTTTTAGCTAACCATAAGGTTAGAATAGGGCCCGAGAGAGATCACTAGTTTACTCAAACATATATGGATGACATCTAAAGCCTCTTCAGGCATGTTCTTTGATGAGGGAACAGTATGACATGGTAAAGATTTTGCATAATACTCCTTCTTTAAGCTTTTGTAAAATTCAGGTGGATTGTTTTTCTCTTTGGTAATCACAGCCTGTGTCCCAGCTACAACAATCATATCTCAAGCCATTTGTAGAAAAGGACTCTTATCTCCTGTTAAAACTACAATTCTCCCTCACCAAGTCCCCACAGCAGTAGAACCATCAGCCTCCTCAGCTTTTCTATCCTCGCTTCGTCATTATATCATCAGTGCTTAAAGGCTTTATGGGCAGAAATCTTCCCTCTGAGAGACTGTTTTGACACCACAGTGTGGACAGAGCTCTGTGACCCACATGGGGAGGACATCAATGCAGTGACAGAGTGCATCACGGACTACATCAACTTTTGTTTTGAAAACATCGTCCCCTCCCAGACGGTGCGGTGTTTTTCAAACAACAAGCCGTGGATTAACCCTGACATAAAAGCTCTGCTGAAGGAGAAGAAGAGAGCTTTTAGGTCAGGGACCAAGGAGGAGCTGAAGGCTGCACAGAAGGAGCTGAGGAGGAAAATCAGGACGAGCCAAGCCAGCCAAAAGAGAAGGATGGAGCAACAGCTGCAGCAGAAGAACATCCAGGGGGTGTGGAGAAGCCTCAAGACGATCTCAGGCTTCAAAGCGCCTCCTGCCCAGACGGAGGGGGATCTGCGGTGGGTAAACGAGCTCAATTCTCACTTCCTGAGATTTGATCAATCACCCACCACTCCCCCCACCCAGCTGCCAGCTCTCACCTCCCCAGCTGGACAATGGGGAACTCCTGCACCTCTTCACACCTCTGCCTCTGCTCTTCAGCCCACCACTACACATGGACTCACCCATCCCCCCAGCCTGCCACTGTCATTTTCTACAGCCCAGGTGAGACTGGAGCTCAAGAAGATCAGACCCAGGAAGGCAGCAGGACCAGACGGCATCAGCTCCAGGCTCCTTAAGTCCTGTGCAGACGAACTGTGCGGAGTTATGGAGCATGTCTTCAACATGAGCCTTAAGCTGAGGGTGGTACCACAACTCTGGAAGACCTCCTGCGTGGTACCAGTGCCTAAGACACCGCACGCTAAAGACCCCAGCAGCTTCAGGCCGGTGGCTCTAACATCGCACCTGATGAAGACACTGGAGAGACTGGTCCTTGGCCACCTCCGCTCCACCGTGAGCTCAGCGATGGACCCGCTGCAGTTTGCATACCGGCCTGGCATCGGAGTGGAGGACGCCGTCATCTACCTGCTGCACCGCTCACTGTCTCACCTGGAGAACCCCGGCAGCACTGTGAGGATTCTCTTCTTTGACTTCTCCAGTGCTTTCAACACCATCCAGCCACTGCTCCTGAGGGACAAACTGGAGACCGCCGGTGTGGACTGTGACCTGGCAGACTGGATCCTGGACTACCTCACAAACCGGCCCCAGTTTGTGAGAGCCAAGAACTGCGTGTCTGACCTACTGACCTGCAGTGTGGGGGCGCCCCAGGGCACGGTCCTCGTGCCCTTTCTTTTCACACTTTACACTGCAGACTTCAGACACAACACGGACAGCTGCGTCCTGCAGAAGTTCTCTGATGACTCTGCCATCATTGGCTTCATTAAGGATGATGACGATGTGGAGTACAGAGGACTAGCGCAGGACTTTGTGGACTGGTGTCAGCAGAACCACCTCATCATCAATGCAGGGAAGACCAAGGAGATGGTGGTGGACTTCCGCAGACGCCACTCTACTGTCACCTCAGTGAACATCCAGGGAAGGGACATTGAGAGAGTGGACTCTTACAAGTACCTGGGTGTTCATCTGAACAACAAACTGGACTGGACTCACAACACAGATGCACTGTACAGGAAGGGCCAGAGTCGGCTCTATCTCCTGAGGAGACTCAGGTCTTTTGGAGTGAGGGGGCCACTCCTGAAGACCTTCTATGACTCTGTGGTGGCATCAGCCATCCTGTACGGTGTGGTCTGCTGGAGCAGCAGCATCACAGAGAGGGAGAGGAAGAAGCTGGACAAGGTCATCAAGAAGTCCAGCTCCGTCCTGGGCTGTCCTCTGGACTCAGTGCAGCAGGTGGGGGACAAGAGGGTCCTGGCTAAGGTCATCTCTATGCTGGACCATGAGTGTCACCCCCTGCAGGACGCCCTGTCTGCTCTGGAGAGCAGCTTCAGTGATAGACTGATTCACCCTCGCTGTGTGAAGGAGAGGTTTCGCAGGTCTTTCCTTCCTGCTGCTGTTAGACTGTACAATGAACACTGTTAACACTGAACACGTGTCATTCAACTCTATCTATGTGCAATACTGAAGACCTCTGGTACAATTCACTTATGTCATTTACTGATATTTATCCTGTCTGTACATAAACATAGTCATTACTGTAAATAACATAATATACTGAAGTCACTTTACTGAGATTTACTCTGTTCATATGCTGCACTGTTACTTTTATTGTACATAATAGTATTTTTTGGTATTTTATATTTTGTATTTTATATTTTTGCTCCACCAAAACAAAATTAGAGTCTATCTTTAAGTCTATTTCTAAATTATTCTTTTTTTAGCTATTATCTATTATCTTGTTTTATTGCATGTTCCATTTTCCTGCTGTTCTTGAACTGTGCGTTGCAACACTGGAATTTCCCCACTGTGGGACTAATAAAGGTATATCTTATCTTATCTTATCTTATCTTAAAACACATTCCCTGCCTTATTCACATCACTCATGTCTCACATCTCAGGGTCTAAGCGCCTGAGTTCAACCACTTCACAAACAGCTCCCAGATGCCTCTGTTTTAATAATCCGATACGGTTCATTATCTTTTGATATAATTATATTTTAGCTTCTTATGAACGGACCTCTGTTTATTCCATACCTTGAAAGTTTGGGCTGCACACTGCTGCTTTCCTCAGTGTCACATGTTCTAGGGACGTGTCTGGTTAGCTGATTTACATAGATTTTGGAGCAGTAGACCTCCGGACTGTAAACCGGACTGTAAACACTATTTGTGTGATACCCTCCTGGACGCTCACTTTTGAACTGGTCTCTTTCAGTCTCCAGGGTGGGGGCCATAAGCCATTCCAGATGTAAGTGGTCTTGATTTAGGCAACTTTATTTATAGAGTACAACTCTACACATACATAAAGTTATTTAAAGTGCTTTACAATACAGTGTGTAGTACTGTAGAGCACTTAGTACTTATGTCCACTGTGTTATATACACTGTAAATGTGCATCTATTACACATGACGTACTTTTTTAGTCCATTTTAAGCCCAGAGACAGTAGAGTACAAGGTAAAGTGGAGGTCACAGAGGCATTTGGGCTGTGATGGTGCATTTAAGCTAACTCTGAGACGTCAGTTGACAGTTAGCGGAGCAGGAGACAGTTAGAGCGGCGCAGCTGAACCAAATGTAAACGTCTCATTAGATCAGTGTCGCGCAGCACTTTAAATAGAGGCCAAAGCAGCTCTGCCAAAGCCCCATCTGCTCCCTGCACACCCCCGCGGACACGCCACTGTTTTAAGGCACAATTGATCCCTTAATAATGCCACGACCACTGGGTGACCCTCATGGGGGGGCTGGTTGTGGGGTTGGGGCTGGTGTCCATACTCGTCATGCACACTGTACACTGATGTGTTACTACAGATGCAGAGGAATATGGAGAAAGGGGATTTTCATTTGCAGAAATGTTGACATGAGTTCTAAATAAGAATGATTGGAATTACCATTAGGTATATCACATCAGCTGCCCATGTTCAACAAGGAAGTCAAATTATAAACTATAGCTTAAGAGTATCCCCCAGGCGACAGTGGTGCATGTACTTTAGCAGAGGAGGAGCAGACATGGCCACAGGCTCCACCCACCCAAACTTTGTACCTATGTTGCTTCTTATTTCAAATCAAAGTTAACTGGGCATTTTTTGTACAGTAAGATATACAGTACCTCAGAACTTCTCAATGACATCAGCAAAAAAAAGACAATTATAAACCTCACTAACTCATCAGTTAGCAGACCTATAATGCAAAATATTTTTTTTAAAAAGCTTTTAATCATGTCATGTTATAGTTGTTTCCCCTCACCATTAACATTCTCGAAGATACATTTGGAGTGATTTGTGCATGTTTGAGCAATCTTTAATCGCTTATTTTCAAGAAGCCATATTGCCCATCAACCCCCGCCACGACATACATCCACTGCTCTGTACTTACTTTGTTCTCCAATAAAATTTTCTGAATCGGTGATACAGTGTCATTTTGGTACAAATATTTATATTTTATATTCAAATTACTCAAAGTAGCCACTCTTTGCTTTGTCAACAGCGCTGCAAACCTTTGGCCTTTTCTCAGTTGTTGTCTTGATGAAGTCTCCTGAAATGGTTTTCACTTTACAATTATGCCTTTTAGGGGTCAAGAAATGCCAAAAGTGTAAATCAGTGGTCAAAATAAATCTAAAATCTGAAACAAGTTCAGAGTTATTTTAAGTTCTTTTTTTTTTTTTTTTTTCAACAAAAATCGACACATACAGTTCCATCACAGCCACACAGAGAGCTAAAATTAGCATTTATTTTCCGTATAAAATGAAGCAAGACAATCACAACATTATCACATTTAATTAGGCTTGCTCCCATTGGTCAGACACAGACAGTGAACATCTATTGAATGTGTAGTCACCACCATGTGCCTGGAGCTATTGTGTGCATGCAATTTAGCAGAACAGTGTCGCCTTAACCTCTCCCCTCCGTTCGTCATCAGGGGATATGTTTATGGCTATGACACAAGAAAAAAGGTGCATCAGATCATAATTTTAAGACTTTTATGTTTAATAATAAAGTTTATGAGGAAAGTTATTGACCCTTACGACCCTGCGTAAGTGTTGAAGCACCTTAAGAGTGTCTCCTAGGTAACAATGGTACATGCACATTACGCAGGCTTCACCCATGATTTACAGCTATCCAAAACATCCCCCACAGACTATCAAATCAAATAAGAAGTAACATGATTACATTTAAGTTGTCTGGGTTGACTTTTTTTTTCTACAAAATGATATACAGTACCTCGCAGAACTTCTCAGTCATATCATATCATATAAAGTATTATTACGTTTATACTCCTGTATTCAAGATGTCATTGCTCCAATCTAACCCCATTCACATTCATACACCTGACCGGTCTCCCAGTGGTTTCGAACCGCGAACCTTTCAGTCAGAGAACGCACTTTACCAACTGAGCTACTGTCACCCCACATATACTTTGTTCTCCAAATCAATTTAAAATTTCCAAAATATAACATAATGATTCATGGGTGTCGTAGATTATAAGTAAATAGCAGATACAAGCACAATATGCCTGATTTAATTGTTTTATTGTCATTGTTCTTTCATTTTGTTGAATATTTAACAATGTTATGTTCAACAGTTAAGTGTATGGAGAAAGTTATTGACCCTGTGCTCTGAATAGTCCTTTATAGCAGTTAGGAAGTCCCCTAGGTGACAGTGCACTATAGCGCAGGGAGCTGTCATGCCCACTCACTCCTCTCTGCCCTGCCTGATCTGTGGCACAGGTCCACAACCACTTAGATCATTTTACCAGGGGCTCAGGAGGGTACATGGAGGGCACATGGGGGGGCACATGGAGGGCACATAAGGGGCAGAGTGGGAGGAGATGGAGGCGGAGAGGCAGTGACCCTGTCCACACTGCTCTGCCTGGCTGCCTCACCCGCAGTGACAAGCCCCTCCCTCGCACCCCTGGTACAGAACAGGACAGGGAGGACTTCTCATTGTCCAGAAGCATATCCATCAAAAGCACAGCAGCTGGGGTCAGAGCACCAGAGCCTGGGCTGTCCACGCTCATGAGAAGTGACACAAGTGAGCGATCAGTGCAGGCCAATGTAGCCATTCATCCAAAGGCCAGTCACAAGTACATACATGAGACCACATACATGAGACAGTGTACGTGTGAGCTAAACGTTCTGTCCATTGTTTTGTGAATGTACTGTATTCTTATGTGCCAGTGAGGTCCATTGTGGTATTATCGCTGTGGTACTATTAAATCTTTTATGATAACAGCTTTTGAAATACACTATATATATCGCTACAGTGACATATTGCGATAAACAATAATATTTAAACTATTTTATGCCACTGAGACAATAAAGCAGGATAATCCCAATAAACCCTTTTTAATAATACAGGATCAAAAAAAGACATCAAAAACCAAAAAATACCAATACCAAAATTTAGCAATAATTAGCCTTACTTATTCAATCCTCTATTGCTCTATTGCTCTTATAGTACTGCAACATAAATTACAAAAAATCTCACCAATATTACAAAGAAAATGTACACAAAATAAATATTGAGACCCAAAATATATTTTTCCAGCTCTCATATATTGAATGATAAGTCAATAGTAATTGTCGTGATATGCCTAGGGATACTCCCTCTGTGGTACTCCCTGTTTGATCCTCACAGTGTGGCACTAACCTGGCCAGCAAGTTTAATTCTTGCGATATTTGTGAGTTCACAAACTCACAAGAATCCATCTGACCTGGCTCCTGCTGTTGAGATTGCCTGGGGCACCAGTAGTTTAGACCAATCACAGAGCAGCATTGTGGTTTGGGAAGAGCTAAAAGTGAAGTGCCCAAACCAAAACAAACATGGTGACGATGATAAACATACTTCAGCCTGTTTAACAGAAAAACACATTTTTTATTTGTGAAAAATATGCACAGGCAAGCTTTGTGCATTTGTGGAGGGAAAGATGTCTGTTTGATTTTTGCTGTGTTCCACCAATCAGATTTAAGTATTTGTCATGATCTTCTGCCTTTTCCCAATTGCTTTCAATGAGAGCTTTTAGAGTGCTACACATATCAGTCAGGCGTGAGCCAGGTTAGTTTGGTACTCTATCTGTGATACTGCCTCTATAGTACTCATTTTGTGGTACTGTGTTGGTACTCCCGCTGTGGTACTCCCCATGTGTGGTACTCTCTGTGGTACTCTCTTACTAGTACTCCTTGTAGTACTCTTCCCTCTGTAGTACTCCCTGTAGTACTCTTCCCTGAGCCTGTGTAGCAGCAGGGTAATAAGGTCATTGCACTTGGCCCTGGGGGCAGCATTCTCACACGGGCCGACGTGCTGTCCCGCCGTATGCCCAATCCAAACCAATCCAGTCAAGTGTCAAAGAACATGACACGACCTTTCAAACCAACTGAGCATCAAATGTGAGCGGGCCCTGTGCCCCCGCCCCCCAACACACACTGTGGCCCAGGGCCCTAGCCCTCCACTAAATAATGACTCTGGAGCGTAGTGCACATGACAAAGCCACAGCTCTGACAGTGGACCTATGAGTCGCAATGCTCACAGTGACCTCAGAGGGTGCCATAAGAGTCAACTGCACGGGTCCATTCATATGCACAAACAGTTAGGGTTCATGGGAAAGACAACTCTATAGGGGGCAGTGTTTTAAATTACACACACAAACCTGGAAGTCTCAGATTAATGTATTTACCTTCATATTGGTGTAACTAAATTATCATAGTGTTGTGTTTGTGACATGTAAACAATATGTAGCACATTGCCCCATATAGTTTAGATACTTTGTCCATGAACTGGACTGTCCATTAGATGTTTGTGTTGTAGTCGCCATCAGAGGGCAGCTCTGGTTTGGTTCTGGTTCAGGCCGGGCTCAGATCTGGTCTCTCTTTCCACATACAGAACCAGCATGCAAATGATCTTGCTCTGTCAGAGCCTGGACAGTCAGTGCAATATGATGAGTGCTTCAGTCGCATCCTTACTTCATCTGACTACTATACCCGAACTCATGTACCTCTGCTCCATGCTGATGTGCAGTAATCTGTGTCCAAAGTTATGCATGTTGCTGCTTTATGCTGAAAGCAATGAGCTCATGGTGATGAGAGACAAATTGCACACCATGGAAATGACTTCAAAACTTCAAATGAAGTATAGCCAAAAATGTCTCTTCATCAGAGGAACTTGAGCTGTTACCCTGGTTCTGTTTGTTTTTTCTCCATGTGGCTCTTGATATAATGCAAATCTACAAACAACATATATAACTAGAAATTGTGTCCAAACCATGTACAAACTCTTATCATCTCAAGTCAATAAATTGCAGTCTACCTACTTTTTTCTTGTCCTCACTGGTCATCCACACTGTCCTGAAATGTTTTTGAAGTTCAGTGTGGTTCCAAATCGCAGATGCCAACGTTCATTAGTGGCTGACATAGGGCTGATATGGAGATATAAATCTAAGTGTGATCTCATTCTTGTGATTATCTACTGTGTTGGTAAAATCGACATATCACGATTCACAAATTTTCTCTTTAATGTAGCTCTGTGCTCAAACAATGACATTCTTTCCCATCCACCACAACTTTGAGGAAAAATGCAAACGGTTAAGGTACCAGTCACCCATTTGCAGCTCTGCTTCTGCCTGAAGTATGTTCAAAGTCTTTGCAATAGGGGGGTCACATATTTGTTTAGGAATAAAGAGATAAAGTTAAGGCAAAAAAGGGAACAATTAAATATGTATCAGAAACATGGCTGTGCAAAATATATAGAATCTGATACCAGGACAGGTTAAAAATTAGTCAATTCACGAGCAGTAGGAAAAACAGAATCATCCTTTTGAAAAACAAAAATGTGGCTGTTTGCTGCTGATGTTCCAATGAGTGAGGACAGGTAGAGGGTGTTCTTGGAAAAAGGATCAAACCTTTAGACACAACAAAATCCAGGCACTCCAAAAAAGTAAGAGTCGCACGAGGAAAAGTATAGTTAAAAGGCCTTTATTTAAATGGCCAAAGCCAACATGTTTAGACCATGACTGGTCTTCATCAGGGCTTAGAATCATCCTTTACTTTGCTCTTTCAGAATCCTCAACATGCGTTTCACTTAAATAAAGTCATAGTTCCACCTGGTATCACTGGGTTGATAAGTTAGAGTTTGTGCTCATTTTGAGTAAAGTCTGCTTATTATTGTTCCTTTTATTCATAAACCCCTGCCTCTTGGCTTTGACAAAACTTTACAAGGACCTCAAGGATTTTTTATATTTTGTTATGCATGTTTTGAAACAAGATTTTTTTGAGGAGGCATACATTTTAGAGACACATGATACAAATTAGCGGTTGTGGTTTGACTGTCCCAAGTTAGGATGGAGGTTTGTTATGCGCCGTAATCTGGTTCCAGACCCTTCTGGATTCAAATAGAATGCAGAATGGACTGGCTGTTCAGGAAATTAATCCCAAAGGAGTGCAATTCTTGGGAAAAAAAAAAAAAAAAAAAAAGTTCACATTGACACTGATGGCATTCTATCTAAAAGCACTTCAGAAGAATAATATACTCCACCACACTTCACACCTTGAATTCCAACTTGATTTCCAATAGTGATGTTAACAAATGACTGACTGGAAATCCAGTTCAAATCTATATACAGAAGTGCAACAGCAAAGTGCTCTGCTTTCTGGACCAACTATAGCCATTCAGCTGTAGCCACTGAGCATGCTGAAAATATATGCAAATATACGTCTTCACGCCATGCACGCTTTTCTTCATATGTTGTCCTTGTAAAGTTGCGGTTAGACGTGAAGTGTATTATATTCATCCCTCATGCCTATAAAGTTTTCGTAGTCCATCACGAGTCATTCCGCAAGCTCCTGTGCGACATATGTTGTTTTACGTGATTGTAGTGTTTTTAAGGGGCTTCACACCTACACTATTTGGTTCAGAACACCTGCAAGTTCGGTTTGTTTGGGCTGGTGTGTAAGCGGACCAATTTGATTTAGTATGTCTACAGCACAGGGGCCAAGAGAGACGTTTTTGTCAGTGGGGCTCCTTAACGCCTCCCAGAGTGTACAAGCTCAAACTGCAGGTCTAAAGCCCCCTTATCTCCGAGGCCCCTGTCAGTCATAGGACCTTAGCATAATGCTAACCCTATTACTGCTGCTTTGTTTCCTCTACCTCCTTCAGCTCAAGTCCAAGAGCATTTAACCCCAAATATGATCTGATCCGGATCTCTCACTCCCCACATCAGCCCAGCACACTTCCTGTCCAGCCAGAGAATCCTCCAGTCTCTATTCATCTACCTCTTAATGAAGAAAGGGCCACAAGTCCAAATACGACAATCTTATTTCACGGAGGAAGGTGGTCGTGTTGGGGCATTTGATTTGAAGTCACGGTTAGTCCTTTTGATTCGGGGCGGGGTCAGACCAATTTGCCACCCGGAGAGGAAGGGGAAGCGCTGGGTCCGTTTTTTAATTGTCAGGTCACGGGTGCAGGGACAGCCGATTCTCTGGGCACAGTGTCTGTCTTTTGTGCTTGGAGCAGCCGTCTCACAAATCCCCGGCCTCATTATGAACGAAGGAGAGATTAATTGAGCGCTTCAGCCCCGAGACTAGATCAACTTGGAGAAGGGAAGTCTCCAATTAAGGAGCTGACTACAGCACCTTTGCCTATACCAAGAGTAATCCTTTTATTATCATTAGAGGAAGAGAGAATGAAGGCTGTGCTGCCCTTTGTCAATGACACACAGGGCTATGGGCGCTGACAGCTAGGGTCAGGGTGAGCGCCAGCACTGGGCACGCCTGGTGCCATGGAGATGGCCATAAACATGTTCAAGTTTGACTTTGACCGGTTAATTAGTAATCCTCTTAAGGAGCAGTATCATCGGTTGGTACTAATAGGCTTACAACAACTTTTAATGATGTATGTCAATAGGTTGTGATCACTTGGTAGTATTTGATGAAAGGCAGCGGCCATTTAAGTCTGTGGGTGCAACATGGACCAAAACTCCAGAAGTGTTTTTGATAAAGAAATTACATTGTAAAATGGTTAAAAGCTTCGCTTGTCAGTTTGTTTCTGCTCAAATTTGCCTATCGTGTGTTTGTTGGTTCATTTGGGAGCTTTGCTTTGGCTAATCACTTTGACCAGTTGGGGGTTCTCGTGGGTTTGGTGGGTTTCCTTGGCCTTGTAGGAGTTCTGGATAGAGAGTCTGATCTTGTATGGCAAGGCTATTCAACTTAATATTCTTGAGGGCCTAATCTTTCAGGCCTTGGCCTCTGGGCTGGATATGTGCAATTTGGAGTCACACAAAATATCTAGAGCCATTTCAATAATTATATTATAACAACAACTGCTATATTCTTTAGTCTTTATCAACATTACTCAAACTAACTCAAACTAGGACTAAAACAGAACTAATCCAGGATTAAACCAGGTCTAAACCAGAACTTAAACCATTAAATAAAAGAAAAACTAAAATTTGGGAGACGAGCAGATCAGATCAGATCAGATCAGATCATTGTTCAATCATAGATGAGACAGGCCAGCACAAAACAGGATTGCAAACATTAACTAATTACAGGAATCATTTAAATATGAAAATTGTCATGGCATAGTTAAACATATATGATCTATATGTAATTTTGTTTTTTATTCACCTTTAAAATAATTAGGCAGCATAAATAATTCTTTTGTTAATTTTCAGTGATTTACTTTTCACTGTAATGGCCCTATGGCACAAGTTAATATTAAGTATTATGGAGTTAGGAGAAGATGTCATAGGTTGTGTATCCCTGCTGTTTTATTAAGAACAGTGCTAGTCACTGACAGCCTTCATATGTCCATTGACTTTGCCATCTTTGTTTCACTTCGTCAGGCGCTTCCATCCAAAAAATAATCCTACTTTGTGATTGGTCTGATGGGTCTGTTTCAGCAGTGAATTCAAGCGATTTTGTGAACTTAAAAATATGACAAGCTAAAGGTGACATTATAACATAAAAGCTCACGAACTCCTGCCTAACCTTTAAACATGTGGTTGATGTGGTAAACCGTACGGCAGTAGGTCCCCATAAGAGCCTGAACAGTCCCCTCATGACTTGGTAAACATGTACACACACACACATATAAATATATATACACACGCTGTTATTTGTGCCGAGAGGCTGTCATCACCACTCTCCTCAGGAAGCCATTATGGAGAAGAAGCTAATACACAGGCTAGGTTTCCCTCCACGGCACAGTCCCTCGTGGCTCATCGCTAAAATTGCTTGACATTTCTCTGCCTCCAATTAACCTCCGATTGACTGGCGCTTTGCCTGTCTCCTGTTATTGTGCTCCGGCCCTCAAGGATCATGGCTGCAAAACAAAGCCAGGGTCCTACTGCTGACCACCTCTTTTTCTGAAGAACTGTGGGCTCTCCCAGTGTGTGCCCAACACGAGGGAGAAGATGTCGTCCATCGGGGGGGGTGGGGTAGAGTTGTGTAAGGTTAATAAAGTCTTGCTCTTCAGTGGGTTGAATAAAAGCCTTTTGTGAAGTGAGTGCATTTGACTTTGATATTGCTGCTGAGGGAGGAAATTGTGTCACTCAGAGACATCTAGGCTCTATTATTTTGTATTACAACAAATTGGACCATTCTTTGAAGCTTGAACTAGTTTTGTCACGATACGACTTGAATTCAATACTAAGGAATAGACTGGATACTCTATACTGACTTTCAACATTAAGTCATAGTACTTACTTTTATTTTACCATGAGGTCATATATCTGTGTAACCCCACAGTCGTCCTGGTAGGTTCCATGTGCTCTTATACTTGTTCTGATACAGATCATTCTAAAGCTATTCAGGAAAGGTTCATTTCTGTCCTGTGAATGTGACTGTTTTAATATTGATACTTACTCAAATGAGTAACCTATAGTTTCAATACTAGTTTTAGCATTGATTAGTATTGATTTTTGATACATTTGAGAACCCTAGTTTGAACAGCTCTCTAACTGCCTGGTCATACCACTTGTCAATACAAACTGCAACATTATAAAACACTGCCTTTATGTGTCAATTTGCCTTCCTGTATAAGTGGGTGTCAGTCACATGATCCTTTCCCAATTATGTACTCTATTCTGAGGTATTTCACCATTCAAAAGTCATAGATGATAGTGGCAGAGAGGCTAGCACTCTCACCTTGCAGCAAGAAGATCCTAGGTTCCACTCCCGGGTGGTGTGGTCACTTGAGCCGTTTTCTGTGGAGTTTGCATGTTTCTTTCTGATTCTGGTTGGCTTTCCTCTGGGCACTCCATCCATTAACCTAAAACATGCATAATTGTTTTACTGTCCAATAGTACTGACCAGCAGCTCCAGCGGTAGAGTAGAGCCGCTGCTCCTCCACGTCGAGAGGAGCCAGCTGAACCAGTCCTCCTGGACGCCTCCCTCAGGAGGTGTTTCAGGCATGTCCCACCAGGAGGAAGCCCCGGGGAAGACCCAGGACACGCTGGAGGGACTATGTCTCCCAGCTGGCCTGGGAACACCTTGGGGTCCCCCCGGAGGAGCTGAAGGAAGTGTCCGGGGTGACGGAAGTCTGGGAGTCCCTGCTTAGGGACCCGGCCCCGGATAAGCGGAAGAAAATGGATGGATGGATGGATGGATGGATAGTACTGACCAAGTTTTAAAGATCTGGATGAGTTCCCAGGTGCCCACTGCTCCTGACAGATTGCCCAGGCTGTATTGAAGGATGGGTCAAATGCAGAGCACAAATATCCCTATGGGGTCAGTAAAGCTTCAATGATTTTTAACTATTTTCTGTAGTCCAAATTTCCAGTGTAAAAACTCACAAATTGCCTTATAGTGTATTATATTCAGGCCGAGAGCACGCATTAGTGATTCAAATTTCAGCACGATCAGACTAAGCATGTGCGTGTAATATTTTTTAAAATACTTTTTTGGGGACTTGTTGTGCCCTTGCTGGCCAATAGTAAAAAATTCCTATGTTCGTAATATATATTTTTTGCTCGTAGTCATGCATAGAATTTAATTTCCAAATCTGGTACAGATTTTCGTGGCTCTACAACAAAGCTGACTTCGGGACATCTCCCTTAGAGGCAATGTATTTTGAATTTTCCAGTCTCGCCATTTTTTTATACCCAGTTATGCAATATGTATTTTATGGCAAAAGGAGAAATTCAATTTGTCAACTGAACAAAAGTTTATTTGGTCGAATAAATACGTTTCGGAGCTCATCCAAGCTGCTTCTTCAGTTCTGGTCAGACGTTGGTGGACACTGCCTTGTATCTGCCTGAAGGGAGGAGTTAACTACAATGAAATTACATCGAGACTACCACACCTATTTGTTTACCGTTTCTGTTAGTTTGGTGGGCCTATTGAATATGCAGTGAGTGTGGGGTCTTGTTAGCATAACCATTCAGATTATTTATCAAATTTTTGTTGTGTTTAGGGGGTCAAATTAGCTCTCAAAAAGATAAAGAAAAAAGAATAAACAAACAAACAAACAAACTAATAAAAATAATATTTTGTTTTTAGCAAAAACAATATATCCGTTAACATGGGAACAGCATATTATACATTTTTTGAAAGCTCTCAACATTCCCCACGTCACCGTGGGGTCATTGATGGATGACGGGTGCGTCTGCACCATCTCGTCGGGGTCGCCCTCTGACCTCCCGTTGACTTCCATTCATTTTAGCAGTTATAAATATGGCCCAGGCTTTGGCCGTGGGTTACTGGGATACTGCTGTTCATGCCGGGGGCGACCGAGAGGATGAAGTTGCACAACATCCTCTCGCATATGCCCATGACCTCACCGTTGCCCATGCGGTCATCGTTGCGAAAGCAATAGGCCCTACACCCTGTCGAGGCTCGGGCCTAATGAGGTAAGGGAATTCATTTGTTTTGCAGATGGTTCGAGACACTTTTTTTTTTTTTTTTTTCTGTAGCTTTCACTATCGAGTTGTGTTCACTGCTGTCCCTAGGGGTTAGCTCATGTTCAGCTCTGTTGCTAAGATTCCACATGTTCTGAGCAGATGGACCAAATAATGGGCAGAACAACACAGAGGATGGACAGAAGTCTCTATGCGTATCCATATATAAAAATGCACTGTGTACATTTTCTGGAGAAGGGTCCGCCACCTATTTGTCTCGATGGAGGTGTTATTATTTTGTCTGAAATGTACTGGTATAGCATTAAACAGATCCATCTTGCATGTAGTCAGTAACATGGGTTTTTACTGACTTTTTTACTGTAAAACTTGTTTCTTGATTCTTGTTGGGAGTGCGCTCGCCTATCCATAGATCTGACATGTATCTTGTCCCTGTGTTGTAGATCTGACATGTATCTTGGCCCTGTGGTGTCACCTGCTGGTCCGTAGTGTAGATAAGTGTAGAGCCATACTGTGGAACATTCCAGACCATATATTCATTGAGAGATGCAAGTGACTGACCCTACACCAGAAAAGTTACACAGTGCACCTTTAATAATGCATGATTCTACATTTAGGTTTGTAATTGTTAAAATATAACACATATAGTATCACATATATTATACAGTATAGGGACGCCTCAAAATGTACAACAAAAAGATTCTACAATACAATAAATACATTAAAAACATCTCATAGAATCTCAAACGCAGTCCTCTGTCCACGTGCGCTGACAGTCCAGTATTTCTGCACGGGGCACATATATATTTATCGTGTGCATGTTGTGAGTGATTCCGGGTCATTGGGCCGTGTTAAGCCGCGTTGGAGCCATTATAATCATGTAGCGCGGTGCCCTCATCAGCTCGCTTCCCGGAGTCACAGTGCAGTTCACGCGCAGGTCACAGGCGTCTTAGTTCAAAGCAATCGCACAAATTTCTCCGGACTGCCGCACAAACGCCATGACCAAGGCTTTGTCACAAACGCCTGTGTCCAGCAGTAATCCAGTGCCCTCAGATCCGCTTATTTGAGCTGAACATTGTGCTAAAACATAATTTCAAAATAAAGTCTATTCACAATACAGCATCCATCAATCTTAGAATACAAATGGGCCTACAGCTAAACATCCAGATGTTCTGTGAAGGTATTTGGTGGGTAGTAACTTCTCTCAGACCATCTAATGACATTTTGGTGAATATATGGTTCTTCTATGGGTTTTTAAACAACAATAAAAATGTGTTGTCACAAGCACAGCAAGAAAACCATTGTGCAAATGTATCAAAAGTTTTTCAAAGAGTTATAATTCTACATGCATATATGTCATTGCTGTGGAAAAAAAATGTTTGTTGCACCTGGAAGCAGCCAAAGAAAGGGTGATGATGTCATCACTAACAATCCAATAGGTTCAAGTCAGCTTTATTTGTACAAACAGGGACATTAGTATGTCTGTCACTGCAGCAGTGTACTGTGGACACTGTAGAGGTCCCCCTTAACAGGGTGTAAGTGTATGTGTGGAAACATCAGTTCTAACAAAGGCCTGTGAAATGATTTGCAATTCAAATTATTATTTGTTCAAGATGAACTGTTTTAAATGATGCATGGTCAGCTTGGGGATTGTTAGGAGTTAAGCCTATGTAAGTACAAAGATATACATAGATAGATATTGATGCCAAAGGAAATACAAAGTACAGCAGCAGCACCATAGAAAAATATTTAAAGTTAAGTACAGAAAATGTACTTAGTGTACCTTTAATGTTCATGAAAGTAATATTAATATATATTAGTTTTCAATATGAAAAAAATAAATAAATTGTGATCAATACAAGGAGGAAGATAATGATTGTGTCACATGAGCCAGCCCTACAGCGAGGCTCAGAGATGACTGACCAAATGGAAGCTTCCACACATATTACAAAACATCACAATGGACAAAGGACACTAGACCTTGTCCTCTGAAAACTAAACCCACACATGCATTTTTACAATGCTACAAATCACTGCGTTCACCAACATTACAGCACCAGGCTACGCTAACATTTTGCTAAGCGACTATACATTCCAAAGTGCTCCAGTGCTGCTATCAATATTTCATAGGTTTCTCTGCTCCACATTGGCTGCAGAGGTTTAATGGCACGAGCCCTCCACACAGCTGCACATGTATTATTGAAGCTCAGCTGTCACAGAAAGCCCGCTTCTCACCGCTACCACCACTGACTCCAGTTTGAACCCGCTCCAAGCATAGCAACACACAGGCTAAAAGTCCTGCTCCAGAGGGACACAGGGGCCTGTCTAACGTACTACATGCTCCAGAGTGTCCCCGATGGAGTGGAAGCAGAGGGCTGTACGAGGAGGAGAACATGCAACATTTAGAGCTGAGCAGGAGGAGTTCACTGGAGGATGATGGTGGATGGTCCTACAGCCTGACTCTGTAGAAGGCGTAAGAGGAGCTCAAAACAAGATCCTAGAGTTATCTCACAATGTTATAGCACATGTTACACTGGAGTATGGCAGCAGGATTTTAAGCCCACACAGTAGTAGTAGTATTAGTAGTAGCAGTGGTTGGTGTTTGTCACCAAGCTTGTGAATGATGTAAGATCTTATTTTAGTAAATAGCACAGTAAATTTATACTAAAATTTATTCTTGCAACTCCCTTGTTTGTCCGAAATTTTCACAAAGAATCAGCCACACTGCTATTTTGGTTACCTGAACAGCCAGTCTCTAGAATCCAGAAGGGTCTGGAATCGAACCAGTGTGTGACTAAACTCCATCCTAACGTGGGGCTGCTGCTAATTTGTTTCACTCTCTTGACATTTCCTCTCAAAAATCCTTGTATCATTCAGGTCAAAATGTATCACTTCTTTTACTTGAGATAAATAAGAGTTTGGTTCTTTGATTGTTGATTCTGCAGAAACCAGCTGATGTTGTCCACTGCGTTCTTTTTCTTTCTGAAATCAGGAAGAAAGGTCATGGTTCCAGATCCACACGTCTTTGTAAAGTTTTATCAAAGCGCAATGTTTTGGCTGGCCAAGTAAGTTTTTTTGCAGAATTTTATACCATATGTCCTTCCTTTATATATTAAAAATGCACACCAGAAAAAACTGGTGTGTCATAGTTTAAAGTGGATTAGGAGGGGCATTTAACTGCACAAGGTAAGAAACAACCAGGAAAATATTACACATGTGTTTGGACGTGTACTCACTCATTTTAGATCAGCAATGATGACAAACTACAGTCCCTTCACTGCAAACTAGTTGTTTAGTTTTGGTCTTCTGGGTTAAAGTGAAAGTGAAAATGACCAGAGCTTGATTGTGTTATTTTCTGTCTCTCCACAGAGACAAGTCAGATCTGTGTAGAGACAGGCAACAACACATTCAAGAAGCTGCTGGCTGCTTGTCTCTGCTTGACATAGATGCCATATGTAGATTGTTGTCGGCAAAGCAGCAATATCTCCATGGAGACAAGCAGGTGCCAGGCCCTCCACTACAAAAGTTACACAGTGCACTTTTGAGATGTCCTTTGTGTTGTAATTGCCCACAACCACTATGACAGTATGGATTAAACACAGAATTGAGCACCTTCCATTTACCAGACGGATGCTTATACCACTGCACCACTCGCACCATTGTTTAACATGTTTAGCTAATAGATAATATGTTCAATCAACTTGAATCAACTTTTTTCCGAGTAGTATTTGTCAAAGCCAAACAGCTAGCAGACTCAGATGCTCCAGAGTGTCCCTGATGCCCTCCCCCCAGTGCTCTGTCAGGCTCAGCACCACTCAGTCTAACACGGGCTGACACGGTGGCGGGGCGGGTGATAGGGCAAGGGCACCAGAGAGGGTCTGCCCCATGCACCAGCACCTAACAAGAGCACCTAGCAAGGACACCCATCACGAGCACCCAAAATGAACACCCAATAAGAGCATCAGCAGAGGTGCAACTGGACACAAAGCTGGACCCAAATAAGAGCATTGACTGTAATAATAGCATAGTGTCATAGACACTAAAATAGTTTGCAATCAAAATGGAAACTTGAATCAACTTTAAATACACAGAAGGCTTGTGTATATTGTACGCTAGCTAGCAATGTTGTCAGCGCACTAAAACAGTTTATTGCCGTGTGATAAAATAAGTTATGATGCTAAATGAACATTAGTGAGTGGGATACGTCTTAATAACCCGTATGTGGTAAATGCAGGTGGTTGGGTAAATGACAAGAAGAAATGTCTCAAACTTCAGTAGCCGAACATTTACTCATACCTGATGGACACAACTAGCCTAACCCCCTGAGAGAGTCTGAAATCTACAGAAATCCTACAAGACACTGACATGATCCCAGACAGGACAGCGGCTCCTTCTGCAGGAGACATGTGCAGTGACGCGCCAAGTGACGTAGTCTGATCATCTCTGTATTAGTTAAGTCCATTGGGACCTTGGGAACTGTCACAAAAATATGACTTATGGACAGTTTACACCTTAGGTGGCCCAATGGGGCATGCAACTAACTTTAAACAACTAATGTGTGTTAGTTTCAGTGTAGTTATCCCCTCCCTTCAGACAGCAGTGACTTACAGAACTCATGACTGGCCAGCCTCTTAGATAACTGGGGAAATGTATTCACTCCCAGAATAACTTGCAGTCGACAGAATTCATTTGTCTTTTGCAAGCGCATCATTAATATTTCATTTACCATAAAATCATCTTGCCCCTCCACTCGGTTTCCTGTCCCTCTGAAAACCCCTTATGTATATGCTATAGGCTGATGGTTTTCTGATGATTGCCATATTGATCAGTCTACTCGTACCTGGAGTGAGCAGAGCGTACCTGGCCCCTCTGTGTGTCTGTGCTGATAGAAGGCTGTTAGGGCCCTGTCGGAGCTCTGGAGCCTTTCACCTGGCCCAGTGACACATAATCTATACTCTGCTGAACTGCTGACTTGACCCCAGGCCAAGAGAAAGGGCCCCCCCAGAGCTGCCCCCAGGACCCTCCACCCCCTTCTGCTCTCCTCACCTGCTGTTATCCACACACACAAACATCTCCACCACTCTGGCCTGATCTTCTGCTCCAGTTTATGTGGGATGAGAAGTCAAGTACTCAACCAGGCTGTGTCCATGCATCCATAATGAGACAACAAGAGGGACATTAGTCAGAAAGGAGCCAGTGCTGCCTTGGTCAGTTCATTTGTATGTGGATTTATTAACATTAATAATAGTTTAGGTAACATATCATTTTAATTTTTATTTATTTATGATATATTTAGTGAGATTTTAGTCATGCTATAGTTAGATCAGTTTATGCAGAGTTGGGTTTTGATTGATTCCTGCATGTTTGAGTAATCCTGTATTATCCTGCATTTAATGCTTGAATGTTCTGAAAATGTCTGTTTTCACCCCCCCTGCCCCGTGTATTTCTGTGTGTGAGGGGCCCTCTGTATGTGAGAAGCCCATGTCTCTGTATGTGATGGGCCTGTATCTCTGTGAGGGCCCCGTTCGTCTCTGTATGTGGGGGCCGCATGTCTCAATATGGGCCCCTCTGTTAGTGAGGGCTTCTCTGTATGTGAGGGCCCCCAGTGTATGTGAGGGCCCCGTGTCTCCACCGTACTTGACACAACATGGTCTGATGTGACCGAGCAGCGCAGGGTTCAGCGACGAGCCAAACATCAATCTTTCACCTGAATTCATATTTTATCTGCACTTAATCATTTACTACTCCCTCCCTCTCTCTGTGTATCCCTCTCTCTCTTTACTCTGCTGTAGGCCTCCTCCTGCTCTCTCTATTTCCGTCCCTCTCTCACCCTATCCTCTTTTTACTCTGCTTTAGGCTCCTCCTCCCCTCTCTCTATTTCCCCTCCATCTCTCTCTCCTCCCTCTCTCACTCATCCTCCTTTTCTCCCTTTCTCGCTCTTGTGCTCTCTTTTGTCTATCATTCCCTTCTAGCCTCCTCTCTTGCCTCTCTCTGTAACCCCTTGCTGCTCCTCCCACCCCCTCTCTCTCTCCTTTTCCCCCTCCCTCCCTACCTTCTCTCTTTCTCTTCCTTCTCTCTCCCTCTCCCTGCACTCTCCCTCCCTCTCGTTTCAAACTACCCTCCCTCAACTGTTTCTCTCTCTCTCTCTAACCTCCTTCTCTCTCCCTCTCTCTCCTGTCCCTCCCTCCTCCCTCTCTCTTGTAGCAGGACAAGCTGGCTCACTGACCCTTAAACGGTCAGAGTAGTGCCGCTTGGCTGCTCGGTGCAGTGGTGGTGCCAGAGCCAGGCTCCATGTAAATGATCTGATCATTCCTCTAAGGCACCACTCACTTTACTGTGTTCTGTAGTACTGTGTTCTGTAGTACTGTGTTCTGTTGTAGTACTGTGTTCTGTAGTACTGTGTTCTGTTGTAGTACTGTGTTTTGCTGTGGTGCTGTGTTCTGTCATGTCCTGCTGTGTTGTGTATGTGTTTGCTTTAAACTTTATTATCCATACAGAAAAGCCAGAGGAGCACCCACAGAGGAAGGATAAATACACACAACAAATACCATTCAATCTCATAAATTACTTTTATGAATAAAAAAATTGAAATATAAATATAAATAAAGGTAATAAAGTAAATTATACAGCACACCCCATATTATCACAAGGCATGGGAAATATAATGATTATGATTCTTTCTTTCTTTTTTTTTTATTATTATATATTTTTTTTTTCTCTCAATGTAAATTAACAGAATGCAAATTGCAAAATGTAGCTGGAAATAATATGTATTTATTTATGATTGTATTTATTAATTTACAAATAAATACATACATTTACTTATTAATAAATACAAAAAGATTGGGAGACTAGAAACTGTAATATTGAAATATAAATAGAAAATACTGTATTAATTATTTCACTTGAAGTTAGATAAATGTCATCCCCAAATTCTATTCAATTTGAACATTTCTTTATCTTAGGGACATTAAAAACAAGTAAATACAATTTCAGAACTATTTACTTGAGGTAATAAAAAAAAAAAAAAACTTGAGTTAAAATATATACACACACACACACACACACACACACACACACACATATATATATACATAAAATAAAATATAATATAGATTTTTTCAATAAATAATAGCATAGTATACTATTTATATAATACGAGCATTATATATAGATTTTTTGTATAATTATTACAATATTATATTTTTTCCTGTACTTTGACTTATTTATTTTTTATATTAATTAATTTACATTTGACATACATTTTACAAAAAGGAAAAAATATAATAATAATAATAATAATAATAATAATAATAATAATAATAATAATAATAATAATAATAATAATAATTATATTTTTATTATTATTATTATTATTATTATTATTATTTAACTTAATTACTTAATCCTTTAAATTACTATTAAATCAACAGCCTGTTTTAAATGTGGTTTAAATAGAGAAAGGTTAAAGTAAGGGTCAGATCTCATGTGACTGTCACTGTACTGTCCCCACAAACCCTGTGTGTGTGTATGTGTGCGCGTGTGTGTGCGCGTGTGTGGACTTCAGGTGTTTTCTGTAGTCACTGACCACAGCACTGACCCTCCTGTGGGCCGCTGGTGTGCTCCGCTTCATGAGTCATTTAAAGGAATGTTCAAAGTGTGCGGCTGTGTGCTGGACCAACACTACCGACCTTTGACCTCCACAGAGCCAGCCAAGTGTGAATATGAAAGAGCAACACCTCCATCTAGTGGTCACCTTTATATAACCCCCTCCTGCCCCCTCTAACCCTGCTTAATAGAAGAAGGTGTGTACATAGCATTGTATTAATTATCATAACTGTACAATTTCAATTTAATTACATGTTTGTGGCATTTATTAGCAAGAGGTCCACTACACTTCTTCTAATATAAAATATACATGATTAGCCTACATAAACACTAACATTAAATGCATAAAACAGAAATATTTACAATGAGAAAAATATTGTGTTGAAAAGTCTTAAGCAAAATTGACTCTTGTGAGCTTTAAGCTATGTGAGAATGTTGTTACCTCCTCAACAACATGTCTGGAGTTGTGTTTTGTTTCATTCACACATGTTTGAGTAATCCTTTTTATTATTCGTCTGTCTACATCTCCAGAGCTCAAAATGTGAATACTTTCAAGAATATGACACTTAAAGTTCATAAATAGTGCTGCTGCTGTAATTCTCCTCTGTCCTGTTCCTCAGTACACACATTCATACAGCAGATGGCAGCAGTGAGCGGGTGTGTGGGCTGAGGCTACAGTGTGGACGCTAGAGCAACCATGGATACTACTGCGGTGGCATTTGCAGCGGCCATCTTGTGATTGTAGGAAGAGCAAAATTTGAATAGAAAATTATGCAACACATTTCCTTTGACTTATAAAACTGAACATTCACCCTAAAAACATTACACTACACATTTTATACAGAATTAAAATATATGTTTGTGTGCCAGTATGCCATATGAAAACACCATATGGACACAACCATTGAGAATCATTCTGTTCATTCCATATTACTATAAAAGAAGAATTTATTTTTGTAATGTTTTTATTTCTTTGTATATAGAATGTGCATAGCAGAACATGGGCATTGGATAGAAATACATAAAAGTCCATTTACAAAAGTATTGAAAGAAGAAATAATTTGAAATAAATTATACGTACACTGCTGGTGAAAAGTTTGTACACATATTCTCTTTGTTTGTTTGTTTGTTTGCTTTTTCTTTATGTTTACTACTTTCTACATTGTATGCAATTATGTTGTAAAGAAAAAAACAAAGTTAATGGACTTCATGGTAAAGTCCCCCGAAATGGTTTTCACAGCTGTATGTGCCTTGTCAGAGTCAAAAAAATGCCAAAAGTGCAAATCAGGGTTCAAAGCAAAGAGGGCTTTTTATTTTTATGTATTTATTTATTTTTTGACAAGGTTTGACAGAGCATTTTCTGCATTTTCACCCTAAATATGCAGGATTTGTAAGTTAAAAACGTGTGAATCAAACACAACACAACTCCAGGTCTGTTTTGAATGAGGAAATAGTATAATATGGGCCCTTTAAGAGATAATAACAATTAAAAGCCCAGCTCCCTCTTAGACCTTGCGTAGAATGTTACAGTCTCAACATGGCTGAAGTTGCCATAGTGACAAGTCCTCTAGCTTTGCTCGGCCTCCCTGTGGCGGCTCCCATCCCCGTGTGAGCGCAGAAGAAGAGCACACTGCTAGCTGTCACTTGTAGCACTAGCATGTGAAAGTTGGGAGCATGTTGTGACTCAGTTTACAGCTACAGTTTGTCCAGAGTGGCGCGTTAAACTCCTCCTAAGCACACAGTCAGGTAAAGAGACCAGCCGTGTCTGTGTCAGGGCGAGCATGAAGGGCAATACACTAACACCAGCTGCTCTGCTAGATGTGCCAAAGTGTGAATGCTAAAGCTAAAGAAGCTAACTTTGTGTGCTGGGGCTAGTGTCAGGTGCTCCCTGGAGGTTACACTCAACACTTAGAGGCCGATTTTCACTTTTAAACACTGCAGTACTCTATTATGTATTGGTTTGAGTATCTTGGTTTGTCCCATTAAAAAATACAAATAAGATAAACACAGGTGCAATAATAGTAACTTTATATTTACTGATGAGTAAATTATTCATTGTGTCTTTGTCAAAGAAAGTTTTGTTTTTCCACACACCTCACCCACCAATCTAAATTTAGCACTGTAACTTATGCCAGTTGAGAACTGTAAGAATTAATATTTTTCAAAGCGATTAAAATAAAACCTATTGAATCAATGAGGAGCAAGATGGATAAGCTGAATGCCATACCTTGGAACAGTAAAGTAAAAAAAAGTGACATAGTGCTTTAGTTAAACCATTAACAAAGGCAGATATAACCTTTAATAAGGCTTGAATTTAGAAATGCTTTTTAGAAAAGAACATTTGAGTAACTGTTTAATCAAACCATTTAAAACTACTTTTTGAAACATTGTGGGAGTGTCGGGGCTGTTTAACCATCACTGTGCAGACGTCACTGTACATACACAAAATAATTATGTAAAATTGGTATATTATTGATGTATGATTTAATTGTAATCTGTGCTCAAATAAAATGGTAAAATCCCTTTAAAGCTACCATCTATACATCATTTAGATTTTCTGTTAACAGTGTTGGGAAGTAACTTAGGCCTACATGCATTGAAAATACGTATTCTGAATACTCTAAAACCAAATCAGGAATACTTGAAGGTTGACACTCTTGCGATGCATGTGCGTGCATTTTTTCCATGTCTAATTAGACATAACAATGCATAACAAACAGTGCATTAAAAATCAAGTTGCTTGTAATTATGTGTCATGTTTGTTTTCACTATAATATAATGTATTCAGAATACATTACACAGATCCATGAAACAATACATTTTCAAAGTATTATTCCCATCACTACCAGTAAAAACCTGTTCCCCTTTCCCCTCGCCGCCTCTTCCCCCTCCCCACAACTGGCCATTGTTCAGCCTCAGCTCTGCTCTTCTTCTGTCAGACCAAGCCTGGCACACTGTCAGGCAGCAGTGAAGTAGATAATGTCAAGTGGTGTTATTATGAGAGTCTACAGCAGCGGTTGGTCAATTGAATTACAAATGATAGTTTTAAAACAAAAGTTTGACATGTGACATAAAACTGCCTCTGTCTCCTGCTGTTTGTCTCCAGGCCCACAGGCTGTGATGCGGCGGGGAGACCAGACTCCAAGGGCGTTCCAGGCTCCGGTGGATGTCCATGCCAGTGCGGATGGACAGGTGTACATGTTCAAGAGGAGGAGCGCCGAGTCAGCTCTGTGTTCTGAGGAGGAGGAGCTGAGTTCCCTGGCGCTCCAGTCGTACCATTCACACCCAAACCACAGCACCATGCAGGTCCTGGAGAGAGAGCTTCAGCCTGGAGAAAACCTCAACAAGCTGGCCCTGCAGTACGGCTGTCAGGTGGGCACTACTGCTCAACGCAGATTTCATATTACAGATTCTCAAAACATTTACTCCAAATGTCCCCAAATTCGACCTTCAATGAACAAATACAGATCTAATTTAAAGTCTAAACAGGGACAGCATTAGGGCTTGTGCCCGATCTAAAGATTAAATCAGATCTAAACAATAAATCAAAGTTTCACTAGTTAAAAGCCGACACAACTACCACCTGAAAACGTTCATGTAACACTATACCCTACCATACCCTGGTAGCTGTTTTATTCAAGTCCACTTCTCTTTTTGGTAGGAAGTGGCAGGCTGATGTGGGTTTGCTTTGATGTCAGTAGGGCCTTCAGCTCACAGGTCCATTAGAGCCTCTCGCAGGTTCCAGGGAAGGCTGGAGACATGAGTCTGAGTGGACCATGGCACCTCTATTGTTGAAGCTGTGACCGCAAGGTCTTTGGATCAAGTGTCTTTTGAATAAGGGGGGCCGGAGTTGTGATCCTTCCAAGTATTCATACATTTGAGGTGTACAGATTCCTTCTTAAAGGATTTGGCATGGCAAAAGCCCTCCATTGTTATAGCAATAACTGAAATATTATTTTGAATGGGGAAATTGCCTCGCAAAATCCTTCAAATCAGGAAGGGATCATTTGACTGAAACCCACGAATAGGGAATTAAGGAAAACCTGGCCTATGATTGATGTCTGATGTTATGTGTTAGCAGTTAAACCCCATAGAAGTAACATACCCGCTTTAAACCTTCATAATAAATGTCATGTAGGTGCCTGGAGTCTCTGATAAAGCCGGGTGTTTGTTGTTCCAGGTGGCTGACATTAAGCGACTGAATAACCTCATACAAGAACAAGACCTGTTCGCCCTAAAGTCCATTAAGATCCCGGTGCAGAAGCACAGCTTTCTTACTGAGGTGCACCCGACTCAGGATGCCCTCCCACCCTCACCCGATGTCCTCCCACCCTCACCCGATGTCCTCCCACCCTCACCCGATGTCCTCCCACCCTCACCCGATGTCCTCTCACCGTCACCCGAGGAGGACTCCCCCACAGCACCCGCACATGTCCGGGAGGTCACGCACTTCCTCATGGAGCTGGACAATGACATGGAGAGACTGATCCAAAGCACTGAGCAAGAGGACGAGGAGCTGCTGGAGGTCCAGGACAAGTGGCATCGCAGGGGTCACAGGAAACAGGGGGGTAAGGGGGTCAAAGGTCATGGTGCAGACTGGGGCATCAACTGGTGGAACGCCGTGATTGCCATGCTGCTTGTAGGCATCGTACTACCACTCTTCTACATCATCTACTTTAAAACCAGACCCTCGGGCCACGCTCTGGCCACTAACAGCTCGGCGCCAGTGGGGGGTACTCAGGGGCCGGTCCAGGAGCCAGGCTAAAACACCATCGCTGTATGAGAGAGGGTCCCCAAATGTGAATTCACGAGTGGAGAGTCAAGTGCCGCTTTTGTCTTGGAACTCTCCATGTCCATATTTAATTTGTATGTGAGAATATCAGGAGAAACAGTATCAGCTATTGTATCGATTTTTGTCCACCTGTGCCCTGTTTTAATTTTAATACAGAGGATTCAGGAGGTTTTCAGATCCTGTTTCAAAATGTCAGTTTTGAAAAAATACAAGTGCAATTTTACAACGTGTTTTGGACCAAGCAAATCTTATTACATCAATTTATCCCAAAATGGGATATTGAGTGAAACGATATCTTGGAACCAATATCCGATCTATCAAAATGTTCAATATTTTTCAAGATTTTGAAATTTTTCTGAAATTGAAGTTATCCCATTTTCCATGTTTATACATATCTGTATTTAATGTTCTATGTTTGGGCAATCACTGTATAATTACAAGAATAATATAGTTTTATTTAGCAACAGGCTCTCATGATAAAGTACAGTTCTAAACGGTCTGAAAACTTCCTGTATCCACTGCAGATTATGTAAGATTATGACAATAAAATTACTCAGGGATTATTCGGGCCATGCTACTGTTAACATGCGGAATATGGCAAATCTTTGGCTTATATGTAAAATATGTAAAATCTCACTTTTACAAATACTATAGTCTGGTAATTTTACCTGACTATGGTATTTATTTCAGTAATACTTGTGCACTAAATATAAATCTGTTATAATTCTACAAAAAAAGTAGAAACCTTGCCTGGTAATTGCAGTCTGGTCACCACTCCCTCCATTACGTCTCAAACCAGAACCAGAAGTATGTGAAAGAGCTCATTGGTCACCCATCATTTTGAACAAAATCACATTTCTCTCACCTCAGATTAACAGAGTTAAGAGTTTTGCTAATTGATTCTGTAGAAATGTTTTTAGTGATATTTAGTCCCAAGCACCAGAAGCTGGCGAAGGGCCTATTAATATCGCAAAGCAATGCTCCGAGTGGGTTAACTGAAATGACGCGACTTGACTCGCCCGTAGTGACCAGGGACCCTCGCCATGACGTAGGAATGCGCCAGAGCTTTCCGAAAATGTATGTCTCGTATCAGAATATTATTCTTTTTCTTTTTTTCTTATTTTTCTTGTAACCAATTCTCCCATTTTTCACCCAGTGAACAATGATGAAAACTCACAAAACTTTGCCAGCTGTTTAAACTCACGATTCTTTTGGCTATTTCCATTTTCCAACAATAAATAAAATGGCAGGTCAGTGTCCCCAAACAACTCAAAATGCATTAGGGTAAACGAAGGAGGGCAAAAAAAATTGTCACATACAATCATGAAATTTGACACAGTAGTAGATCATCACAAGACGAGTAAAAAATACTATTACACCAACACCGTCCTCTGCACCAGAGGTCAGCAATATTGGTTTAAAGTTTTACCAATTGCTCCCATTTGCACAAACAAACTCCAATTTCAGTGAAATTTGAAACAGTTGTTAAACTCTTTGCCCTAAAGCTACTGAATGTGAAAAAAACTGAATTTGTTACGTTAATGCCCCCTATAGATTGAAATAAAATTTAATATGGGGGAAAAATTTCGTTTTTCAAAAAATTCTGAAATTTTGCACAAAATTCCATTTTGCCATCCTGATCCAAAAAGTCAATTACACCCATGTCATATTTTTTACGTCGTTGCCATAGCAATGACATAAACTCTCCATGTTATTCCAATGGTAAAATCGCCAAATCGCACAAACTTTGGCCGATTTCACTCAAATTTAAATTTTGGCTGCACTCCCAGACCCTGAACAGATCGATATAAGAAAATACAAAAATGGGTGCAATAGCGCCCCTAGACAATTTGTATGGAACAATAACATTTTATTTGTCGTAGATATACAAAATTTGGTACGCACATTTGTGACATGGTCTCGATTAAAAAACTCAGTGATGCCCACACCCAATTTACATTGTGTTGTCATGGCAACAAGCCCAAAATCTGTCCTTGCCAATGGGATATCCTTACACAAAATTTGGCATAGTCAAACTAAAATTGGTAGCCAGATGCATCATGGCAATAGGAACAAAAATGTATATTGTGACCATGCCCCTTTACAAACCGGAAGTCCACTTTCTTTTTTTTTTTTTTTCTTTTTTTTTAATAACCTTACGCAAAAAAAAAAAAATTGAAAAATGGCAGAGTTAGGTTAGGAGTTAAGGTTAGGGTAAGGGTTAGGCCTAGCGTTAGGTTTGGGGTCATGGTTGGGGTTTACGGTTATTAAGGTTAGTGTGGGGAGGGGCGGGGCATTTGCAGGGCGCGACGTAGGCGCATGTGAGGGCCGATCAATGCTGCTTGCGTCTCTATTTTATTTTCCTGCCATAAGCAGCCATATTTGATTTAATACAGAAGGACCATGCATGTCCCTGATTGGCTAATCCCCCTGTCAGTCACTTGGTGGAGATTCCAGACTCACTGGTCTTCTTCTTTAAGTATTGGATAAGTGTGGATTCTAGATCCCAGGCAAGCAGAGACCTTTTTATCTCATTGCCTTTCTGCAGCATTGACGTGTTTTTGATTCAGTGGAATCTACAGTCAAATGCCACAGTGTCCTGGACTCCTAAAACCAGTGACAACACCACTGCTACTACATAACTACAATCATCACCATTCAGTGATAGTACCTGCTGATATCTCAGTCAGTATTTGGGTGTATGTGTTCTCTGGGTTAGTTACAATCTGCATTATTTGTGTGTTTGTTTCATAAACTATATATAAATGGGCATAGCTACCCTGCGCGTTCCAAATAGGAAGTGAGCATGGGCGTGAAGTGGTTTCTACGAGCTCTAGCTCCAACTGACTTCTATTGAAAAATGGTGGCTCCTCCCTTTGTAACTGCTGCTGTCAGGCTCATCATTCTGACCTTAAAATGTAAATTTTAACCCGCTCTACGTGATTCTGTGTTTTTTCTTTAGCTATTTTGTCCAAAATCAAGCTATGACCATTAATAACAGACCAATGGGGCACCTTCTTTTCCCAAGGTCAAGGTGTCTCATTAGCATTAGCAACAGGTTTGACTGACAACATTGTTATGGGAAGGGGTGTTACTTTCAACACCCTCACTGCTGATTGGCTCTTTGGTTGCTATGATACAAGCACTCGGATTTCCAAATATGGGTCTTGGCTCTGCTAGCCTCAATCGGCTACATTTGGTTGCAACTGAACGCTATAGGTGACATCGCACTCCCTCAGTCCACTTCTATATACAATCTGTGGTTGGTTTATTTTGTTTATTTATTGTTTGTGTTGTTGGTTCCAGCTCTTGCCTTTATCGAGCCAAAGTGACAGTGTTTACAAAGAGGAAATCTGCAATAAGATGATAATGCACCAGCTGTATAGTGCCTTAAAGTGAGTCTTGCACAGTGTGCCGTATTAAATGTGTGACGTGTGAAGCACCTTTGAAGGTTTTCAAATCAGTGTAAACAATGTGAAGTAAGATATTGGTGAAGTGTAATAAACATTTGAAACCTGAAAGCATTTCATGCAGCGTTCCTCAAACTGTGGTACGTGCGCTGCCTCTGGTGGTATGGGGGTCTTCTGCAGTTTGAATATTGCACAGTTAGTGTAGCTCAGTTGGTAGAATGTTTGTCCACTGATCTGAAGGTTGGCAGTTCAAATCTCGCTCTTGATATAAGCATCATTGATAGAGCAGTCAGGTCTACGTACTGGCCCAGAGGTTTTATCACAAGTTGGCAGTGTAATTCCCCTTCCCACAGATGAATGCTGTCGTTGTGTCCTTGGGCAAGACATTTAACTCACCTCGCCCACAGTGTCTGTCATTCAGCTTAATTTAGAGACAAATGGTAAATGGTCTTATTTTTATATACTTTTCCACCTTCAAGGCACTCAAAGCGCTTTACATTAATGAAACACTCACCCTTTCACACACACACACACACACACACACACACACACACACACACACACACACACACACACCAATGTACTCAGACACTGAGGGCGAGGTGGGCCAAGAACACAACGACAGTATTCATCTGTGGAGCTGGAATCACACTACCAAACTGTGGGTTAGTGGATCTGATCAATGTTTATGTCGAGAGCAGGTTTTGAACCTTCACATCACAAGCACTACCAACTGAGCTACTGTCGCCCAACTATTAAAGTGCCTGTACCAGATTAATTAATTTAATATATTCTTGTCAAGATAAGTGCTCTTTACATCACGTAGGGAAAAAATCATAATAAAATATAATCTGTTCATTTTACAGAAGATTTTTTCAGGTATTCACTAATACAGATGCCTCCAACAACACTTGATTCTCTTTTCATCCATCCATCCATTTTCTTCCTCTTATCTGGAGCTGGGTCACGGGGGCAAAAGTCTAAGCAGGGACTCCCAGCCTTCCTTCACCCTGAACACTTCCTCCAGTTCCTCCGGGTGGGCCCCAAGGCGTTCCCAGGTGAGCCGAGAGACATAGTCCCTCCAGCTTGTCCTGGGTCTTCCCCGGGGCCTCCTCCTGAGGGAGGCATTCAGGAGGCATCCGGAACAGATGCCCGAGCCATCTCAGCTGGCTCCTCTGGACAAGGAGGAGCAGCGGCGCTACTCAGAGTTCCTCCTGTGTGACTGAGCTCCTCACGCTATTTCTAAAGGAGCGCCCAATCACTCTGAGGAGGAAACTCATTTCAGCCACTTGTATCCGCAATCTTGTCCTTTCAGTCATTATCCAAAGCTCATGAGCATAGGTGAGGGTAGGAACGTAGATTAACGGTAAATCGAGAGCTTTGCCTTTCGGCTCAGCTCCCTCTTCACCACAACGGTCCAATACAGCGACCACATCACTGCCGACGCTGCACCGATCTGCCTGTCAATCTCACGCTCCATCCTCCTTTCACTCGTGAACAAGACCCTGAGATACTTGAACTCCTCCACTTGAGGCAGGGACTCTCCACCCACTTGGAGAGGGCAAGCCACCTTTTTTCTGGTCAAGAACCATGGCCTTGGATTAGAGGAGCTGATCCTCATCCCAGCCTCTTCACACTCGGCTGCAAACCGCCCCAGTGCACGTTGGAGGTCCCGGTCAGAACAACATCATCTGCAAACAGCAGAGATGAGATCCTGTGGTCCCCAAACCGGATCCCCTCTGGCCCCTGACTGCGCCTAGAAATTCTGTCCATAAATACAATGAACAGAACCGGTGACAAAGGGCAGCCCTGGCTGAAGTCACTGAGGTGGTTAGCAAGCTCCTCGGTGGCAAGGCTCCGTGGGTGGATGAGATCCGTCCTGAGTATCTTAAGTCTCTGGATGTTGTGGAGCTGTCTTGGCTGACACGTCTCTGCAACATCACATGGCGGTCAGGGACAGTACCTCTGGACTGACAGACCGGGGTGATGGTCCCTCTGTTTAAGAAGGGGGACCGGAGGGTGTGTTCCAACTACAGGGGAATCACACTCCTCAGCCTCCCCTGTAAGGCTTATTCCAGGGAACTGGAGAGGAGAATCCGACCGATGGTCGAACCTCAGATTCAGGAGGAGCAGTGTGGTTTTCGTCCCAGCCGCGGAACCACTAGACCAGCTCTATACTCTCCATCGGGTGCTCGAGGGTTCATGGGAGTTTGCCCAACCAGTCCACATGTGCTTTGTGGATCTGGAGAAGGCATTCGACCGCGTCCCTTGTGGGGTCCTGTGGGGAGTGCTCTGGGAGTATGGGGTTTGGGGCCCTTTGCTAAGGGCTGTCCGGTCCCTGTATGACTGGAGCAGGAGCTGTGTTCACATTGCCGGCAATAAGTCAGACCTGTTTCCGTTGCATGTTGGACCCTGCCAGGGCTGATTCTCTTTTCTCCATAGTGAAGTTCAACTCCCGTCCAGTTAGGGTTAGCTAGTTGCTGTTAGCTTTACTGTCACAGCATAACTACTCTGGTCTCTGAGAGTTGTGAAAATCGCTTATAAACTCATTGAGGTGAATAATTAGGATGCTCAGATTGTATAAGGTAAGAGAGGAATAACTTTGGACCACTGCAAACTGTTTAAAATGAACTAGGTCTGTTTTTCATGTTTTTAAGACCGTAAAAATCAGAATAACATCCACGCTTTATGTCTATGAGCCTGCTGTATCACGTTCAGACATCTGTAACAAAGCAATTCAACACTAGAGGGCAGCACTGCACTTCTGAGCACTTGGTCAGCCAAACACTATAGTACACTTATTACATATTTATAGAAACAGACTTGTGCTTTCTTGTAGACAGAATTTGGCATTTGGAGATTTGCTAATAAAAAAAAAATAAAAAAAACTAACAAGGTCCATTGGTTTCCTTTTTGTTCATTGTTTTATGTTACACCTCACCACTAAAGCACGTTCTGTTCACTGACAAAGGCAGGTGAATGATGGTGAACAGTAAAATGTATTGTGATTCAGAACTGCAGAACTGACGGGCCCTGCTTCTTCATGGTAACTTTTCACTGTAGCAACCAGGGTATGTATGTGTGTGTAATTATAAAGAGCTGTTATTATGTCAAATTGTGGTTTTGTGTCATATATGCATGTTTGAGTATTTCCCACATCACAATTCTTCATACATGTAGAAAAGCATGATACAAATCCGTACACAACAACCTGACAAATCTGATGTGATGTGCAGTAGTAGTGCAGTAGAGTGACTTAAAGTGGGGAGCAAAGGGAGGGGAGACTCACAGCATCAAAAATGAAAACAAAACTTATAAACATGTTAATATGTTGTTTTCTGCATTTTCAAAACAATAAAAGGCACATGGAGGTCTAAATATATTGCATGTGTTAGCAGTTAATACCCCATGGAAGTCAAGTACCGTCTCCTTAACATCTGGAACAGCGTGGCCAAATGTAGTGCACCATGGCGGCATGGTGACTGAGTAACTGGCGACTGAGTAATTAGCACTCACACACCTCACAGCAAGAAGGTTGCAGGTTCAATTACAGTTTCTTCCATGAGGTCTAAGGTCTTGACGTAGACTAGCTCAAGATCTGGAGATGGGTCACCAAATTCTGCACTGTAGTGCCCACTGCTCCTGGCAGGTTGCTTTAGTGGTATAGAAGGATGGGTCTTACAGTACATATACATACAAAGGACAGATTCCACTCCCTTTGTAATTTGTGCATATTTGAGTTATCTATAATCGCTTATTTTCAACATGCCATATTTGCCAATGAACTTCTTACTCTGTGATACATGTAGAATTCAGCAGCATCGCGTAGTCATTTTGATACAAATGAAAAGAAATCTGCTACTCACCAGTGTGATCTGCAACTATCCATAGGAGGAGCCAACAACATCATAGCTCATTGCTGTGATGACGTTTACGGCGACGTCAGCTCCCATTGGACACAGCAGTTTTCTAATGAGGAAGTCAATGGACTTATTTCTTTTATCAAGTCCTTTTAGATGAATATTGCAATTTAAAATGTGCAAATTATAACATAATGATCAGGTGTCATAGATTATAACTATATACCAGACACAAGCAGCAGACACAATAGGGCTTCTTTAACCTTAATGTTCATTGACTTGTTTTTATTGTTGAAAAAGAGCCACATGACATTTTTAATCCTGCATGAATGACTTTGAATATGATTTATTTTTAGCACTTACTCCAACATGCACGTAAAATACTACTTTGAGTAAACTAACAACGAAAGAAAAACAACAGGGAATTGGCATAAAGCTCGAAATATTTGATTAACTTAATGCATTCATCACCAAGAAAACAACTATAAAATCCCTACTTGAAGCGCACTTGATTTATTGCCACTCAAATTTTGTTAAGAGCAAGTGAAAATTTATATCAAAACAAACTAGGAGGCTAATTTATAATGTGGCGTGGTGCAGTAGAGCTGGTATGTGTGCAGGCCTTTGCTCCATAAATAAAAGGGGCAGATGAAATATGAGTTCCCCCAGCGCAGCAGTCGCTTCTGGGGCTTAAACCTTCAGCTCACTCCCTCCTCCTCCTCCGTCTCCACCCACATAGCACCAGTCAGCACTACTACTCAGCATTATACAGTCCATGCATGGAATATGTACTAATATATAGTATTACCTGTGAACACAAAAGCTCTGTGTATATAGTGCAAGGTTGTGACCACATGTTTCTATTGTTTTCACTGCAGGCAGCACAATAATAGTGATGTAGTTAGCGTCCTATGTCACAGCAAGAAGGTCTCAAGTTTACTTTTCAATTTTTTGCCCATTTTTTTTATAGAATCCTGACAAAAAATCTTTAACAGAAAAATGTAGTTATTTGTAATTATTGTACACTATTGCAAAAGGGACTGACATTACCTTTAACCCCCAGTGTATTACAGTATTATTATACATGCTAGGTGGGTGGGTAGTTGTGTGGGTGGATGTGGGGGGTATGTGAGTTTGGTTGTGGGATGGTTGTATGGGTGTTTTTGTTTTGTTTGTTTGTACATAACTATTTTTGTGTCTTCGGACAAAACACTTCATCCTTCTTGCCTGTGTATGATGATGTGTGGAGTGTAAACGAGGGACTGGTGGTAGTTTGAGTTTGGCGCTCTCACTTACTGTTACTGCACTGAACGTCTTTTTTTTTGGCTACACTGAGGTTGACACTGGGGTTATTGTATGGAGTCTGTTATAATGCACATTACATTAAGAGTATGCAGTGTTTGATGCTCTAAACATCATTCTATAGTTTTCTATGACAATGACAATCTTGAATTGAATCAGTTTTCATCAGTTTGACCCAGGGCAGCTGTGACTGGAGACAGTAGCTCACCAACACTGAGCATGGAGTGAATGAATAGTGACTGTTAAAGGTCCTATGTTACACAGAACGGATTCTCGTGAGCTTTAAGCCATATTAGAATGTTATCTCATCAAAAACATACCTGGAGTTCTGTTTTGTGTCACACATGTTTGAGAAATCTTGGTTTACTAGTCTGACTGCATTCTCAAAGCTCAAAATGCTCTGTTTCACCTTGTGATGTCATGAAGCTGTAGTTTTCAAGTTCTTTTCACTTTTGTTCTGTAGAGATGGGCAATTCCAGGGCTGAAATCATCCAAATGATTCTAGTGAGGGTGTATGGAGTTTAAATACACATGGAGCACTTCCTGTATTATCAAATGACATCACAAGGCGGAACAGTTTTCTGTTTGAGAGAATAACTCTAAAACTCCTACTAAAAATGCAGAGTTTGTGTGTGAAACATGTAAATGAAACAAAACAAAACTCCAGGTATGTTTCTGAGGAGGAAACAACATTATAACAGATCAGAAAATGTGTAATATGGGCCCTTAAACCTGTATTTTTCTGTTTCATTCCTTGTTTTCTCAGCTGGTGACAGTCGCTGTGATACTGGCCTACATAGTTGTTGTGTTTGGGACCTGTGGGTGTGAAGGGCGTGGAGGGTGTGCAGGGCTGAGCAGGGCAGGACCAGCTCACAGCAGCAGCTGGCACAGAGCCATGAGCCAACACAAACACATGTGAGCCTTTTTCCAAGCAGCTCTCATCACTCGTGAGTCAGTCTGTACAACACCCCCTGAGTCACACAGTATGCAGCAGAGCGTCTCAATGTGTGGGGTTGCACCTCTAAAGGCCTGCATCACTGTACAACACATGGTTTGCTGCAGGAGCAGAAACTTCTAATCCAGTAAAAGTAGTCCAGTGTAGGAGGATGCAGAGTTGTCATAAAAAGTAATACCCAGATTCTAATAGACAAAACTACAAAACTATTTTAGATGGGACAAAATTGGACCTTCTTTAAATAGTTTGGAATGGTCTTCATCTATATCAGAACTATGACACCATGTGAAAGCTCAGAACCTCCAGAATTCCCTCACTGAGCTGCAGAGGCTGCACTAGCACTGATTCATTATTGACTGCAAGTGCCGGGGTTTAGGTAGTGACCGTTCAGACCAGAGAGAGAGCTTTTAACCAACTGGATTTCAGCATTTGAAACTGGCAACACAAAGGAGAGACAAAGGTGAGGCACATTCTGCTTTCTGATTAAATATCTTATTGACCTTTATTTACCAGCATAGTCCCATTGAGATCAAGAATCTCTTTTTCAGGGGATTCCCCTGTACATGTTTATAGTGATAGGTGAAACCAGAGCACCCAGAGAAAACCTACGCAGGCACAAGGAGAACCCCACACAAAGGCCCAGCTCTGCCCCAGAATCAAACCCAGGACCTTCTTACTGTGAAGCAAGAGCACTAACTACTGCATTACCTCGTGAACCATAAACACCTTTTATTTATGTATGGACATTGTGTTCAGTGCTTCTGTAATTAAGAATAAATCAGCATTACAATTATTATCAAGCGAAGCTATACTGGATTTGAACATTTCCCTCTTTTCAGGGGACAGATTCTGTAGGTCAAGTTCATGAAATTTTAAATCTTACACAGAGTTCCTTTAAGTCTCTCATTTTGCCAGTTTCATTGCTGAAATCCAGTTGGTGTAAGCCTCTCTCTGATCTGAATGGTCACCCCAACACCTACAGACAATCATGAATCAGTGCTAGTGCAGCCCCTGCAGCTCAGTGAGGGAATTCTGGAGGTTCTGAGCTTTCACATGAGACATGACCTGTCCATATACTGAGAATGCTGGTTAAAGCACTGCCACCCTGGTTCTGTTGTGACTGTAGCTTTTTAAAACTTTTAGAACAGGTTACGTTGCTTTAACAATAAATCAGCATCACAACAGTTATCGGCAAAAGCTATATTTGATTTGATGAACGTGTTTACCTCGTATGGGAACACAGGTCAAGTTTATCACGTTTAAAATAAAAATAACATACCTTCCCTCTGTACCGCACACATCCCTCTGCTGTGGGGCTTTGCCTGTAGTACCAGCAGGAGGCGCTGTGTCCCTTCCCTCTCGTCTCCCTGTGTAGCGTTGAGGATTCTTCGGTGCTGAGGTATGTGGCTCCTGTGATTGGCCTGCAGCTAAACGCGGCTCGCCTTTCACTCTTTCTTATTGCGAATGGGAGCTGCACCTCACCGTGTCATGTTGACCGAGCGAGCACACTCCGACTCGGAATGTTTTGGAAAACTTTGGAATGCAGTTTCGATTTAGGACTATTTTTACCTACCACAGACTAATAGTTGAATTGAAGGGCCCATATTGCTCTATTCCTGATCTGTGTTATAATGTTTCCTCATCAAAACCTGTGTGTGTGTGTGTGTGTGTGTGTGTGTGTGTGTGTGTGTGTGTGTGTGTGTGTGTGTGTGTGTGTGTGTGTGTGTGTGTGTTGTAATTTGAACACTGCAGATAGTTTGTGCTTTTCACAGTCAGGTTGACCCAGAGAACCTCCTTCAAGTTGGAATTCTATGTTTTGGAAAACTTTGGAATGCCGCTGGAATAAGTAGCGTTCCTGTTCCAGAATTTGATTATGTCATGATTTCAGATGGATGGCAGGGGCCTTTGGGAGACTCACTGCTTTTGTAAAAAATCTCCAATCTTATGATTCATAAATGTTGAAGCTTATCATTACTTGTTTGGCATTGGCTCCACAAACTTGTCATATTCATTTCATGACTTAAAGTACGTTCAACTGACAACAATCTCGTCTTTGGGGTTGAATAATGGCACTATTTTCTGAAGCTATTGTGAAAAGATAATTTCTCTTTTGTCAACTGACAGAGAAGACATTGACAGTTTTTGTTTCTAGGCCCAGTAATAACAGAGATATGCACCATAAACCAGGTCAACAAATCTGCAATTTGTTAAACAGCAAATTCCACTTTAGAATTATGCCCTGTCCTCCATCTTTTTTTTTTTTTTTAATGATGCAAATAGCTGTGATAGTACCTGCGGTCAGTATTTATCATATATATTTACAAACATACAGAAAGCAGTGCTGAGTTCTAAAAAGAACAGATAAGGAAGGTATTTTGTCTTCTCTTTTTCTTCTCATTTTTTCTTCTCAAGTTAAAGGTGGTGTCATTACATTGTATTTGTCTAATCATAACTACTGTGTAAATTAGACATGTTTTGTTTTGTTAACATTATGGTTGCTAGGTAACAGTTACCCGTATGCCACATCTGCTACCCGTGTCCATCCAGGAAGTAAATTATAAACTTCACCAAAATAAAAAATAAAAAAATAGAAAAGAATAGGCCATTTATCTTAAAAATAATTGTTGGCTTTGTTGTAGTAAATTGAGTAGTCTGAACTGTTATATGCACTTTAAACAGCAGGATAGTGCACAGTTAGATTTACTTGAGTAACTTTTTAAAGAAGAGTACTTTTCTAGCTGCATACTTTTACTCCTACTTGACTAAAATGTTTTATTGAAGTAACAGTACTCTTATTTGAGTAAAAGTTTTGGTTACTTTTCCACTTTGAGTAAGTCCACAAGTGACAAAAGCTTTATGTTGACAATATGAAATGATTTGAACATTTGTGTTTCTTGCACTTCAGACAGGATTTACTAATTTTTGTGTCTGTCATTTGAAAGTAGCATTATTTAACGTGTTGTCCTTCCAATTACATTCACTTCAAATTATACTACTTTAGTATAACTACTACCACTACTTTGTCTTTCTGCTTGAGTAATATTATTTTGAAGTAACGTTACTCTTCTTACTTGAGTACAATTTTTGGCTACTCTACCCACCTCTGCCTGAACCCAACATTCCAAATCAGATTTCAGTACGTGCAAATGTGTGTTTTAAACTGGCGCTATGGAGTGTGAATGAGATAGCTGTTTGTGAGGCCTGGGAGCGCCGCGTGCAGGTGGGGGTGGGGGTGGCAGAGGCTTGGATTTCCAGAGCTCCCGTGGGTATTTCACAGACACAGCCTAATTTGTAGTGAAATATCCAGCGCTGTTTGTTTTGCAGGTGCCAGAGACTGAAGGCAGGGCGTGGTGCAGAATGAGAAGAAGGCAATTTGTGACATGTGAGAGCGTAGAGGAGCAGACGAGCAGAGACAGAGGAGGAACAGAGGAGCAGAGCCAGAGGACAAGAGACAAAGGAGCAGAGAGAAGAGCAAGAGGAGAAGAGACAGAGGAGCAAAGGAGCAAAGCCAGAGGAGTAGAGTCAGAGGAGCAGAGAGCAGAAGAGCAGAGACAGAGGAGTAGATCCTGAGGAGAAGAGACAGAGGAGCAGAGCCAGAGGAGCAGTGCCAGGGGAACAGAGACAGAGGAGCAGAGCCAGTGGAGCAGAGCCAGAGCAGAGAGCAGAGCCAGCCGAGAAGAGCCAGAGGAGAAGAGAAGCAAAGTCAGAGGAGAAGAGTCAGAGGAGCAGAGACACAGGAGCAGAGGAGCAGAGAGCACAGGAGCAAAGGAGCAGAGCCAGAGGAGAAGAGAGCAGAGACAGAGTAGCAGAGACAGAGGAGAAGAGAACAGAGCAGAGACAGAGGAGAAGAGTCAGAGGAGCAGAGTCAACGGAGCAGAGAAGCAGAGTCAGAGGAGAAGAGTCAGAAGAGCAGAGACAGAGGAGCAGAGTCAGAGGAACAGAGCAGAGACAGAGGAGCAGAGACACAGGAGCAAAGGAGCAGAGCCAGAGGAGAAGAGAGCAGAGACAGAGGAGAAAAGCCAGAGGAGCAGAGCTAGAGGAGTGGAGCTCTGTGTAGGGCTCTATCTACTGGCTGCAGAGGGAATTACCATGGGGAAAACAATTTAAATAGCTGTTAACCGACATGCCCTGACATGTTAATGCAAGCACGCTGTTGTAATGAACAAAATTGGACAATCTGAATGCAGGCCATGTTTGAGTCAGGTTTGTGGAAATGGAAACCCTCTCACAGTAAAGATGCATGTTTGTGTATAATGAAAATATATGCTGTCTTTTTTGGCTAAAAAGTTACACGGTGGGGAGTATCATGCTGGAGGTCATGTCAGCGGTGGTAGTGAGGACGAGATGGAAAGGCTGAGAAGGCTGATGTTTCTGCTGCTGCGTTGGAGTTGAGGTTGAATGGCAGAATGAAAGAACTTGCTTGCCTCCATGGAGATATTATTTATTTGCCTGAAATGTTCCAGAGTAGGGCAATAAACATATCTCCCTTGCATTTGTTCAGTTACAGTTTTATAGCTCAAAAATACCATAAAAACATGAATTCTTACCATGTGCAGGCTTACCTCTCCATAGATCTGACCATTAAACTGTCTCCATTATGATTAGCAAGTTTATTTCCATACTGTGGAATAATCAAGGCAAAACAGTAACGGAGACAAGCAGTGCACCTTTAACTTAAAATGGTAACTTAAAAATATGCAGTGGGTAATACCATACCAGTACTTTATCAAACAATCTGTAGTCCATGAGCATGAGATTTGTATTAACTTGTGTCTAAAGAGATACTTGCCTGAGACGTGTTTAAATATGCTCGATTATAACCATTGGCTCATTTCCATTGTGCCACAGCTGCTCTCCTGCATAGATATGGCCATACCACCTCAATGCCTGAGCTCATCTGATCTCAGAGACGAAGCAGGTTTGGGCCTGGATAGTACTTGGATGGGAAACTGATGTGCCAAGTTACGTTGAGTCAGTGTGGGTGTGAATTCTCTTCTCTGTGAAATTGTAGGATTTATTTAGTTTTTGCAAAACTTTCTACAGTTCAGTTTTTGGTTTTCAAACATATGGTAATCAGTGTAGAATTTTAAGGATAGAAATGACTCGAATCAGATTCAGTATCTCGGCACACAGTTAGAAAGTTTAAGGATTTAAGAGGGTAAAACTTACTGAAGTCACTATAGGACAATGGGCTCATTTAGTGAGTGTGTGCACCTCAGTCCCCAAAGAAACCATGAGGATTAGTGGATTGGGGAACACATCTGGTCATATTCTGATTTTTTTTTGCTTGTTTTGCGTGGGAGTAACTCGGGTGTAGCTGAACTTTACAGACATTCACAACTAAACATATGGTTCACAGTTTAGATTTGATCTGCTCGGGGAGAGTGCAGTTCAGTTATAAAGGAGTCCATTTTAATGTAACACTGTTCTCTGTAGCAGTTGTGCTCTCCCGAGGAGACAGGTGCAGTTTGCCTTCCTCTTCCCTGTGAGAAGCCTGTCCGAGCCTCTTCCTCCTCCTGTTTCGTTCCTGTTTCCTGTTTTAAACCTAGAATATTTTTTAAAGTAGGAACTAAACTTCTAAACTCTGCACACAGCCTCATTTCAAATAGTGCTGGGGAAGGAAGGGCATTGGCTGGAGGACTAAAGGGGAAAGTGAGGAGGAGGTGCATGGTCTGGTGGTCTGGAGGACCAATAGGAGGGAGTGACATGTGGGTCTGGAGGACAAAAGGGGAGAGTGAAGGGGGAGGAGGGGCTGGCTGTGGACATATGAGGAACAGTGTGATTGGTATCCACACTTCAAACTCCGTTGCTGCAGCCAGGTATTTGTCATCAGAAACACCTGGCTGTAATCAGGGCAGCACTGTGTGATGTCACATAGTACTTGAAAGTTCAGAAATTGTAGTTTGAAAAAAAAAAAAAAAAAGAACTAGGAAGAGTAGACAATGCATTTAAAACACCATATACATTGTCTGGCAAATCTAGAACGATATCTCTCTGTATTTTTTATACAGATTCAAATCAGCCTCGTCCCCACATACTCCGTTATGTTTCAAGCATTTTTTTTCAGTGACACATGAAAGACGAAGGCGCTCTTTCATTATCTTTCATTTACAAATAAAATCAAACTTCTCTCAGCTCAGATTAACAGACTTTACTGCTTGACTCATTGATTATGCAGAAATGTGCAATATTTTTCAGCCTCCTGCGATATTTTTTTCCTTTATTTTTTTCCTCGTAAGCAGCCATATTTGTTTTGATTCTGACGAACATGCGTATCCCTGATTAGCTAATCCACCTGTCCACACCCATCTGAACTCGGGGAGATTACCTTGTGACCAAACTCACATCTTTGTAAAATATTCAACAAGTGCATATTCTGGAGCCCAGGCAATCATATGTATTGTATGGTAGCAAAAAAGTTGATTTAGTGTTTAGTTCCACTTAAATGCTATTCTGGCAATGTGGAATGTTTTATATAAATTTAGACATTTCATGGAGAGAAAGTGTTCATTTTAGCTAATAATTTGTCATAATCCCTGTCCATGTACTTCAGCACCAAGGTCAGTGACACAAACCTACGCACACTACACACACTGCTACTCTGTGCTTCTCCCATGGATCATTACTCCAAAATGACCCCTGTGTCTGGCTCTACAGGGACTCAGGCTGACATTTGGACACATGCTAACGTCTTGTCATGTGGCATTGACAGGTGTCTTTAGATAGCACACAGAACGGTAGATTATCGGACAGCTTTTGTAGCAGTGTCTCTCAGGGCTGTAGTCACAATCACAGAACACGGCAGAGGAACAAAGGGAAGCTCTGTCCTCCTTATCACACACTCAGGGTCAGAGGTCAGCAGCTCCTCTTCAGTCCTCCTGCACAGTGGCTGATCCCAGTACAGATTACCTCCTCATGCCTATTTCAACTCCTCTGACTCATGTGTGACCTTGAGACCACCTCAAACTGTCCTCAACACTCTAGAGAAGTATGTGTGAGTTCTGTAGACTTAAAAGTTACAGTGCAGATGCAGATAAAACAATGCAAATGTACTTAAAGCCACAGTATGTAACCTTTTAGCCAAAAGATGAAAACATGTTTTCTATATTGTTATTTTTTTGGTTGTGTTAATTGCTCTGAAAAACATGTATCCTTGTATTGTGTATGTATTTGTGTGAAATAAGCTGCTTGCCTTGTACCGCTGAGATGCTATAGACTTTTTATACCAAATGTGGCACCAAATCTGACAGAAGACCTTCCAGAGGAAACACTTTGAAAGAATGGCCTGTCAAATCACTTACTGAAACAACAGCTAGTTAGTTTTGAGATGCTACGGTACCAACCAATGTTTGCGGCAGCCTCTGCTGACACAGTTTTTAGTGCAACACTTTGATTCTTTGATCCACGACGAAGTTGGTCGACAGAACTACTGCTACTAATCCTCAACAGCTTCCTGCTCACAGCAGTTAGGCTGTTCAATCAGAGATATGACTCTATATTACTTTTACTGCATCCACTGTTGCACTGAAATGTGATGGCAGTGAAACACAATTTTCTTTCAATAAACATGACAAATAAACAAATCTATTCTAATCAAATGAATAAAAGTTTAAAAGAGATTAGACTTAGAAAAGTCTAATTTATTTTCATCCTATATAATGCCATGACCATGGACCAGGGCTTGAGTGGGTTGGTCATGAGAAATAGAAGGATTTTAAAGCACATTGGGGCTCCAGCAGTTTCTCTTCTATTCAAATCTAATTCCCTGACTTTGCCAGAAAACACGTTCACATTGAACTGAGGAGGTGTGTAAAGTAGATATGCTGCTGTGATGTCCAGTCATAATGTTCAGTCCTCACTGGGACAGCCAGGCATCTGAAACAGGTGGGACTTTGTGAATAAACAAGACTAGAGGTGAAGTAATGTAGGATAAGGCAGATGATAGTACTCAAGTTACCACACTTCCCCAGCAGTGCAGCTCTGCGGGTAGCTTGTTAATGACCGCAGAGCCATGTTTACTCTCAGACTGAGTTCAAAAGGGTTAGGGTCACTTAATATTAGGCCCCTCATCAGTCGTCTGCCTGCTGTGCCTGTGAGACCGTCCAGACGTGAGGAGGATCCCAGAGGTGGTAAGCACTCTCATGTTAAACACACTGATGAGGACACATCACACACTCCACAGCACCCACAGCTCATATAGAGGATTCAAACATGTATAATGTATTCATGTGTTAGGCATTCATGGATGAATCTCTATTTTCCTACTAAACTGTGAAAAACTCTAATATGACAGTTACAGACAAATTTTTCTTATTTGTTTTTTAATGTACCAGTCACAGCAACCACTGCTGTCAGTGCTTTTTTTTAGCTAGTGTTAAAATTTACATGGATGGACAAATGTATCAAATGTATTCTCCAGTTTTATTTATTTGGTAAAACTGTTCTAAACTCAGTTTGTTTTTGATGAGTATTTTTAATTTGAGCTGGATATTATGTAAAACTCACTCGTGTAAGCTTTAAGCCATGTTATCTTCATTCACACATGTTTGAGTAATCCTTGATTATTTGGTTCCCCAAAGATCTCTCTGTTCCACCTTGTGATGTAATCAAGTGGTAGCTTTAAGGTTAACAGTTATTTTAAGCATCCACTGAACTGCTTCACTCTACAATTCTGTAAATTAATCCTAAATTGTTTATTCTGGAATACTTTTGTTATACATTTTGTATAGTTGAGATTGTCAATAAAAGTCTCCAATATCTGCTGGTGCACCGAGGAGGGAAGCTGTTTCAGTGAGGCTGAAACAATAAATGTAACTTCACAGTCTGACAAATCTAAGACTGAAATCACAGTGGAACATGTCTGTATCACTTAATGACATCACAACATAGTGATGAACAGTGTTTTCAGTTTGAGAGAAGACCTAAATATGCAGATTTGTGTGCTAAACATGTGTGAATGAAACAAAACACAACTCTAGGTATGTTTTTGACAAGGAAACAACATTATAACACAGGTCAAAAATAGTGCAATATAGGCCCTTTAAAACCCTTCATAGCTCATGTGTGACCTGATTTTAACACGTCTGCCTCTTTGAACCACAGCTCTAGACAGGCTCTCAGTTCTGATGGAGGATGCTAACATGAGAGCTGCTACTTCACTGCTCCACCATTTTACAGTGTGGCAACTGATTTTCAAACCGTGAAAAGAAGGAAGTAGTATTTTAGTCTCATCAAACTCGTATGATCTCTCACATACCCGCTGGCCCATCACTAGTTTTCTCATGCATGACATTTTGGGCACGTGCACGGCTTCAGAACAGATTTTTAGATGTGAAATGTAGCAGGGGGATCGCCTTTGCGCTCATCATAAACCGTATCTTAGCAATGTGTCAGGCCATTCATTACAGGTTTGCAAACAATGTCTTTATATAGATGCAGATAGTGCGCAGTGGTCTCATTTTGGTCACTGTTTATTTAAGTCGTTCTTTTACAATATAGGCCTATGTATGGGTATCCCTATATATGGATTCAAGATTCAAGATCCTATATTATGCAAAATTTACTCTTGTGAGCTTTAAGCATGTTAGAATGTGTTACCTCATCGGAAACATACCTGGAGTTGTTTTGTTTTATTCACACATGTTTGAGTCACCCTGTATTATTAGTCTGTCTATATCACCAATGCTCAAAATGCTCTGTTCTACCTTGTGATGCCACGAAGGCGTAGTTTTCAAGTTAATAGCTACCTTTTACCTTTATTTCAGTGGAGATTGGTTATTCCAGGGTTGAAATTATCCAAATGATTCTAGTGAAGGTGTATGGAGTTTAAAAAGACAGTGGAGCACTGCCTGTATTACAACATGGCATCACAAAGTTAAACAGAGTGTTTGCAGTTTGAGAGAAGAACTCTGCATTAATATGCATGATTTGTGTGTTAAACATGTGTGAATGAAACAAAACACAACTCCGGGTATGTTTGTGATGAGGAAACATTATAACATAGATCCATTTAAAGTCAGGTACATTTAGAAGTTAATTACAATGTCGAAGTGCAATAAATCACATCGGAGTTAGCCAGGATGCTAGCGATCTTGACTTATTACTTTCCGCATACATACCTACATACATACATACATAATCTGGAGTCATACAGGATTCGACATGTGTGATTTGCCCTTGACAGGTTCAATGGTGCGTCAAACGCACACCTCTTATTCTTTTTGGCACTTTACATACATGCACTTTTTGCACATAATTCTCTGTATTCATCATCATTATAAGAAAGGCAACAGGCTGAGCCCACTCCTTGCAGCATGACTATACTACTAGTCAGAACACACCCTTTCATTAAATGTTTTTTTTACTTTACTTGCTACAGTTTAAATACATATGGAAGACATCAAATATATGATGCTAGATATAGGGAATTATGCAGTACAAGCACTCTTTGCTTTGTTGACAGCGCTGCAAACTCTTGGCCTTTTTCACCTGTCAGGGTTCATTAGTGGAATGCCAAGAGCGCAAACCAGTGATTAAAGGGAAAGCAAAGGGTAGCTCTATATATATATATATAATACAGTTTTTTATATATATATAATAAAGTTGTTGTTGTTTTTGTTTCATTTTTGTTTACTACATATGCGTCATTCATAGTTGTGATGCCTTCAGTGAGAATCTACAATGTAAATATTCATGGAAATAAATAAGAAACCAAACTTTTGACTGGCAGTGTATAACTTAGTTAGGCTGAGTCAGGGCAGTTGAGTCTGTTCACAGTGGAGTGTTTTATGATGTGTTGGGAGCCCGACAGCCGACAGGGGCCAACACAGGGGCCCACACTGGGGGCTCATTTGCTGGTGTAAGCAGACAAATTGTTGTGTTCCTGTGGGAGGTGCAGGTGCAGCGGGGCCTGAAATAGCTCTGTTTGAACGTGTCACTGTGGAATGAACATTTCGAAAAGAAGAGTGTGTGTGGTGCTCGGAGCAGATCACAATAGGGACTGTGGGCAGGAGCAGCGTCTCACTTATCTCTGATGGAAATGTCCCTGTGTGGATGGGACACAGAGGTTAGTCAACATATTTCCATTATTTCTATATTACATCAGTCTTGGTGGAGCTCTGTGAGAGGTGTGTCATGCCAAAAGAAGAGCACAGTGGAACTAATTGTGCTCATAAAGTATAACACAGCAAAAGTGTTGTGATTATGACACAAACTGTTCATATACACTACCAGTCAAAAGTTTGGACACTGTTTTTCATTCATTTTTCTTCTGTATTTTTAGAATTATTTACATTGTAGATTCTCAATTAAAGCATTAAAACTATGAATGAAACATATGCAATGTAGTAAATAATAAATACACTTGTTTTAGATTTTTAGAAATAGACAGCCTTTGATTTGATCACTGATTTGCACTTTTGGTATTTCTTGACCCTGAAAAGGCACCTGTGAACTGAAAACCATATATTCAGTGTGTTAAAAATGGTAAACCTAAAGAAAAAATGAATTGAAAAATAAGTGTACAAACTTTTTGACTAGTAATGTAGGATGACTAGAGGGTATTGTTGGCAGCCCAGTGAGGCCCATACCTACTTGTTATAAGAAGAGGGACAGTCTAAGAAACTTTATGGGGATGCTATTGTTTTGTTTGGAACATTCCACAGTATGGCTTTAAATTCATTTAATTTATTTCTCAATTTATTTATCAAAAAATCACTGAAAAACTTGGTGGAGCCACCTGATTGTCTCCATTGATTTAAATAAGTTAATTAGGTAGTCTACAATTTCGTCTTTACTTCATGCACTAGGACTATAGTCGACTTAAGAAAATCTTGGTCGACTAAAGACATGTCCTGCCAATTGATTGGTCGACTAAAAGGGTGGCGTGGAATAAGCGCTCAAATTTGTATCTTTATGTACCTGACTCAAACTGCACTCAGAAGACTATAACTGAACGCTGAAAAAAGTCCTAGGAAACAATATACTTCGATAAAGTCAGCTTACATTTGTGAATTAAAAGTTTAATCTGTTTTTTGTTTTTTTGTTTTTTTACTTCAGCTGACTCACTCACTAACCCCTCCTTTCTTCTGTTGTCTCATATAAATTCTTATCTCTAAATAAAAAAAGTAAAGTTTTGGTTGACTTAAGGCCGCCGCACACTACAGAAGAATTTGCTGATTTTGGCTATGATTTGCTGACCCGACTTTGTGTCTTTGTGTGTGATTTTGAAGCCGCTGTGCTCCTCGTGTGTGGTGTCAGTGCGACTCTGAGCTGCTCTGTCAGCAACATCAGCAGCGCTACAGTAACAGCCAATAAAACAGAGCGTCAGTGGGAGAGGAGTGATGGAAACAGAGGCACAAGATACAAAGTCAGGACATAGCGAAAATAATTACTACTCACCTCTCGTAAAGTTGTAAATTTAAACTCCAGCATCTCATACACATACACGGTCTACAAAATAGCGCTTTGCCCAGGCACGGTTTGATTGCGCTCAAACTGAACAAACATACCACGCTTTAGGGGCTATCCGTGAAAAAACACACACATTTGGAGCTCTTCTGTCTGTGTGAGCCACGTCGAAAGACAGCTTCAGTGACTTAGCTTTAGTAACGTGCAGTAACAGTGTGTTGGTAACGGCATTTTAAAGAAAAAAATTAATTAATTAGATTACCCGATACTAAAAAAAAGTACTTTAACCCAGTCATTCCCATCACTGATTGCACCACATTTCACAAATACTAACACAGTTTTGACTTGCATCTAAACTAGAAGTGTAGTTTAGATGCAGGAAACAGCTGACGAGATGCGCTCACAACTTTAGCCTGTTTTACGCAGCCATATCCTGCTGCAGTCTTTGCGATAACCTTCTCCTCATATCTGTGGTGTGCACTTTGTGTCGCATGTTTAAAAGACCTAAAAATCCTGTAGTGTGTGTCGGCCTTAAGGCTGACTACAGCCCTATTACGCGTGGCAAATCTATAGAATGTTTTACGCATTTCCTCTATTTTTCCTCTTGTTAAAAGCAGACATGCCTTCACGAAAAAGGCATTCCTGTCTTTTAAAAGCACCTACAATGATGAGCTACTAGTTCTGTCCTTGCTACAACCTCGTGCTTTGTTGGTACATAGTGTGTGTGCGTGTATGCGTGTGTCTGTGTGTGTCTGTGGAATCTGCAGCCACTTACGGGCAGGTTGTCAATGCAGAGACAGCATATCAGAGGAATGGCATCGACAAAAGGGATCAAAATATTTTCATTCCTTAAAACATTGGCCCTAACCACAGTTTGGAAGTTCATTGTGCAAAAATTCCTCTGCAACTCAATGTAACTAAAAATTATGTTCAAATTGTCAGTTGTATTCACATAGTTTTCCTCCTAATCCAAGGGCTAATCCTTGTTTAGAACTACTTTAGACCTGGTTCTGATCTACTGAAAAGTAGATATGTCAGTTCAGATCTGTGGAGTGGCGACCCTGCTTATAGTAATGTCTGTTTTTCAAGGTATCTGTGAGCAATAAATATTAAACTAAATGCCATACAATCCAGGGAAAAATAATTCACCAGAGACCAGCAGGAAAGTTACACAGTGCACCTTTAACTCTTGTAGTTCATGTGTTTCCATTGACCTGCGGCCTCTCCAGGGTGCCCAGTGTGTCCCGGTGGAGCAGGGTGAGCTGGAGGACAAGGAGCCTGGGATTCTCTGGAGCAGGCTAATTCCTCGATTATTCCGGATTCCCCCCAATTTGTTCGGAGGACAGAGGGCAGGACTTACATTCCAGAGAAGCATTCCCTGCCGGCTCTGTTTGGAATTGTTCACAGCTGCACGAGAGCCTGATTCCTCACACCAGGGGCCAGCTCTCAAACTCTGAGCACATGTTTCCCCACTGAGAAACATGCTACCTGCTTGTCTTCATCATAAGTATTTTATTTCTGAATGTTCCACAGCATTCAGCTTTTCTATCTCCATGGAGACAAGGTTGGGTCAGTCAGTGAATCTGTGAATAGGCAAACCTGTTTTATTTTAATGCCATAGTGTGGAACATTCCTTGCAACCCTAACGCAGAGACAGTAATAGCATGCAGTAGTGTAAGCTCAACCAGAAATGTTCCGCAGTGCACCTTTAACGGATGATGTATGCGATAAACCGGTTAATCAAATGGCTGGATTGTTTTTGATGTGTGATGATGGAGCAGCTGAATAAATAACACAAACTACACAGAAAAACATCAGGAACATTTAAGTGATGTCCATTTGATACTAAAGCTCAAAGATGACCCCACGCCCTTTGACCTCTCACCTCCAGTGTGCATGTAGCCTGTAGTTAGCAGTGCAGAACTTTATTGACAACAGTAACAACAGCTACAGAAGCGGCTATGTTTGTGTTTACACGTTTTAGCTGTGTCTCTGCTCCGGAGTACATGCCCTCTCCTTCACTCTGTTTTCTACATGGTAATAACACTGTTGATGTAAACAGAGCTGGAGTTAAGCGTATGTGCAAAATTATTTGAAATTGCAAAAGTGGTTATATTCTGATGGTGTTATGATACTAAAATTTCAAACTCAATATCGATACTAAGGAATAGATGCAGTACTCAATACACTCTCTCTTTAGACAAAATAATGTCATTTTCAGCATTAAATGGTAGTACTTTCTTTTATTACCATGTGGCCTTATATCTGTGTAATCCGTCAGTCGTCCATGTAGGTTCCATAGTGGTCCATGGACGTATACTAGTCTTATATTTTTCTGATACAGCTCAAGATCATTAAGCTATTCAGGAAAGGTTCATTTCTGTCCTGTGAATGTGACTTTTTTAGTATCGATACCTGCTCAGAAGTTTACCGTATTTTCCGGACTATTAAGCGCACCTGAATATAAGCCGCATCACCTAAATTTTCAAAGAATTTTATTTTTCTACATATATAGGCCGCACCTGTCTATAAGCCGCAGGTGTCCACGTCTTCAAGAAGTTTTCAAGTTCGGAGCATCTGCTTGTATTGCCTCTGAAAGCTTTTGTCGTCTTTTTGCATTGAGTCAGTTCGTCACGCTGCCGTCGCCAGCGTCTCACCATCGACTCATCGATGCCGCGTTCACGTGCAGCAGCTGTTTCCTTCTTTGACAGTCAGATCAATTGTCTTTAACTTCAATGCTGCATCATATGCATTTCTTCGTATGTTTTCCATAAGGAGGGTGTGTGCATGAAGCACAAAATAACTGTTCAAAACAAAATCAAACGAGCATCTTCCTCAGCACATCATCTCTTCACCTGTCTTTTTCGCTCTTGCGCCCCGTCACTTGGCGCTCTACAGCGCATGTCTCGAGCAGAAAGAGCCGCTGTCCTGTCTGGGATCATGTCAGTGTCTTGTATCATGTCAGTGTCTTGTATCATGTCAGTGTCTTGTAGGATTTCAACAGGATTTCAGGCTCTCCCGGGGGTCGGGGTTAGTTGTATCGATCATGTATGAGTGGATGTCCCGCTACTGAAGTTTGAGACGTTTCGTCTCGTCATTTACGCCTCACCTGCATTTAACACATACGGGTCATTAAGACGTATCCCACTCACTAATGTTCATTTAGCATCAGAACTTATTTTATCACGCAGCGATAAACTGTTTAGTGCTGACAACAGCGCTAGCGAGTGTTCTAACTAACCCTAACCCATGTTCACCGCACAGACAGCGGCGCTTTCTGCACTCAAGCTGCGCGCGCATCCGCTGTGTTCATAGAAGAATAATCCGTCCATATATTAGCCGCATCGTTGTATAAGCCGCAGGGTCCAAAGTGTGAGAAAAAAGTAGCGGCTTATAGTCCGGAAAATACGGTACATAGTTTTGAGTATGTTTTAGTATCGATTAATGTCTGATTTTCAATACTTTTGACAATTCTAATTCCCAGGGGTAAAGTCGTTCTCTGCATTTGACCCATCCTTCAAAAGCATCGCTCAGGGACCCAGCTCATGTGCTAGACTGGGCCATAGACTGTATAAAGAAGTGGACTAAGCAAGTGTGACGTCACCCTTACTGCTCAAATGAAGCTCGAGAGCCAGGGTCAGAAGGAGCTGGAAGAGCCTACATCCGAACTTTGGATTTGGAACACGGCGGCAAACACATTAGCTATGTCCATTTATATATATATATATACAGTCTATGGTCAGAACAACCTTTGGCTTATCGTCCATGTTTTTGTTTGTATGTTTTTAATAGCAAAACTTAAAGGGCCCATATGACACTATTTTCTGATCTACAGTATGTTATAATGTTGTTTCCTCACCAAAAACATACCTGGAGTTGTGTTTTGTTTCATTCACACGTTTAACACACAAATCCTGCATATTTAGTCTAGAGTTTTTCTCTCAGCAGAAAACACTTCCACCTTATGATGTCATGTAGAAGACTAGAATCATTTGATCATTTCAGTCCTGGAAATTGCAATCTCTACTAAACTAAAGGTAAAAGATAGCTGGTAACATGAAAACTACTGCTCCATGACATCACAAGGTGGAACAGAGCATTCTAAGATATGGAGATGTAGAGAGACTATTAATAAAGGATTATTCAGACAACTCCAGGAATGTTTTTGAGGCGGTAACAACATTATAACATGGCTTAAAGCTCACGAGAGCCAATTTTGCGTAATATAGTTTCTTTAAACTATTGTCCACTATGTAAAAACTTGCCAGTACATGCGGTCGCCCTCTTCGCCTGACACGTTTTAAGTTGAAGGGTGGGTCAAATGAATAGGGCTTTAACCCTGGTTTAGACCTCAAATACCTTGGTAAAAATTTGAAATGAATAACTGTGTAAGACATCCCAGCCCAAAGCTCATCTGTTTGGAGTTATGACATTGCTGTTGGAGGCAGTTAGCACGATTCTCAGCATGTTTCTCATTAACCAACACCATATCTGTATCAGTCCTATCTGTCTGTCAGGAGGTGTGAGTTAGCATGTGCACATTAGCATGGGTCCTTAGCAGAGGTGAACTCATGTACGCACAGCTTTGTTTGTCATCGATGGTGGAATTAGCAGCTTTTGTTTCATTGGAGTCTGGTGTCCTGGTGTGTCTTGCCCTAGTACAGATATATTTTATAAGCAGCTATTGGGGTCAAAATACATCTGCTGTGTACCATCTGCATTTCGGTTTATTTCTAGTGTTTTATTGTCCAATAATCAGGAAGAGCATTGTTAGCATGCATTTTAGTTTTACCGTGACAGCAAAACTACACTCTGGTCTCTGAAAGTTGTGCAAAATGCTTAAAAACCCATCATGGTGAATAATTAGGAAACTCAGAATGCATAAAGTAAGTGAGGAATAACTTTGGACCACTGCAAACCCTTTATATTTACATATTTGTTTTGATATGGACAGACCATGTGTGTCCCTGATTGGCTAATCCAATCATGTCCATGTGAACTCATGGAGATTCACCGATGATGACATTTTTGTAAAGTATTGGAAAAGTGCGTATTCTGGATCCTTGGCAACCCCATGCCAGATCTACCAAACATCCTTAACTTTGGTACCACCCACATTGGATTTGCCTCTGCTCTTTATGTTCTGCCAAATACTGTCTTACTAAACTGCACAGGAATAGCACAGATGTTTTCCATTTTCTTGTCTGTCAACACTTTGAGCACTTATTCATACAGAGTCGCCATGGAAACCAACTGTAAATCACCCAATACGTTATGAGGCCTCAAAATGTGTTGCACATGAACATTCAAAATTCATTATGTGGAGTGGTCATAAATTATCCTCACTGTGTCTCCACAGACAAATATCAGCCACACCAGTCACTGTGAAAAAATAACGCCATAACGGAGGCCTACTTGACCAAACTTAAACTGTTTTGAAAGATTTTGATTTTAAATTTCACAAACTTGACCTAGTGACCCACTTACTAGATCAACATGTTAAAATCAAATATAACTTTTACTAATAGCAATTGTAATGCTAATTTATTCTTAGTTATAAAAACATTAGACCTGATGTTATAATTTGATGTGTTGGTTCTCAAGACAATTATCCAATCAAAAATCAGAATGAGCTTCACATGAGTCTCTCATTTGGGTTGCCAGTTTCAGTGCTGAAACCCTGCAGCCTGCAGCCAATCCTGAGTCAGTGCTAGTGCAGCCTCTGCAGCTCAGTGAGGGAATTCTGGAGGTTCTGAGCTTTCACATTCACAGGAATGGCCTGTCCATAAACTGAGAATGACAAAAGCTTGTATGTGTCCTCTATCTGAAATAAAACACCCATAATGTGGTAACTGCAAGACAGAGATAAATCAACATTCCACGCAAAACAATAACACTGGACCATTTGGAGCTACAAAACAAACCCATTTCTACCAAATCGTGAAAGACAAATTATTCCCTCCTGGCCAAATCTTCACACTTCAATAAAGCACACTGTAAACTGTCCTTGCCACTTGTCTTTAATTTTTATCTCTCACTGTATTTCACTGCTTTGCCTCAGCCTTGGAGCTGTGTTAGTGTTAGTTAGCTTGTGTGTGTGTGTGTTTGTGTGTGTATGTGTGCGCTGTCATGGCCGCCCTGCCTGTCAAATAAACAAGACTCTGTTTCCATGGAGACACCTCTGGCACTGATCCAGGGACAGCCCGATTAAAAGTGCCTCATTTCATTCATGAAACATTCTGGATGTGTGTAATTGGAATGCCACGTCCTGGAGATTAAAGGAGTCACCAAGGACGTCTCGGAGGAATTAAAGCAGGACATAACAGGGGCTAACCACTCTGCCACTGCCTTCCCCATTTTTGGAAAAACATATTTTGAAGATCCATGTAAATTATTCTCCGTCCACTGAGGAGAGCCATGTCAAAGCTGGGGTGGGCAGTTATGAGGAAAAAAAAAAAGAAAAATATATATTTTTGAACAGGACTGAAAAGTAAAAGCATTTTTTCTTATTGTTTGAAACCTGCTAAAAAGGCTGAGGGGTTATATTTTTAACACATTTGTAGTTTGAGCAAACAAAAATATACAAATAAAAACAGCTAGTAAAAAGAATATTTAATTGTTTCTGTTGATCAAAATTCAGCTCAAATCTTTATTAAAATCACTACATTTGAAGCTTTATAAGACCTCAAAACTGGAACAAGATACTTTTTCTTTTTACTTTTCAAGTACATTTTTAAATGGGTACTTAAGTAGATTTTTCATGTGATACTTTTACTTGAGTTTGGTTTTTTTTTTTTGGTTTTTTTTTTTCGGTCCAGTATCTGTACTTTTACATAAGTGAAAAAACTGACTACTTCTTCTCCACCACTGCTTATTATTAACAAATGCAGTTTATTTAACAGAACAGGGAAGCGAGAAATGGGGGTGAAGAGTGGGGAGGACATTCAGCAGGCCAGTACTGCAGCCGAGACCACTACACTACCAGACAGCACTGACTTATATCTCAAAATATCAGTGTCTTTAGACCAAATATCGTCCACTTCTACGTGACACTTACATTTTTGTTTATTTATTTATTCATTTATTTTTTAATATACATATAAAATGTGGCTTTATTTGACAGAATAGCCAGAGTGAACTGGGTAGACAGAGTAAAAATATTCAACAAACAGCAAACCTGTGAACCATTATTTTAGATTTTGATCATTTACATTTACAATATTGATCTAAAGAGGACATATTATGCAATTCTTTGTAGCTTTTTACTATGTTATAACATCATCACAAACATGCCTGAAGTGGTTTTAAATGTCATCCATGCGTGCTTGAGTAATTTAGCGATCTCTCCTGGACGCTATACAAACCCCCCTTACAATTAGCAGTAAGATTATGAGCAGTGCTTACCCATGCTCCCACATGACAATTCTGAATAAATAAAAACAGAATACAAAATTGTCCACAGTGGCTTGGCAAATCTGGTGCGATGTGCAGTAGTTTCATTAGCGGGATGCACGCTGATTGTGCTGTGATAGTGCTCTGAAGGGGGAAGGGGTGTCTTAACACAGAGAGCAAAGAGAAAGGAGACTCAAGAGCATCCAAAAAGAAAGTAAAAAATCTAAGGGAGATGTATTGACCTTGACATGTTTCGGCTGCTAACTGCAAGCCATCCTCACTTCTCCTGCTCTGCTTTGTCTTTCTTAGTCCTTGTGAGTCTTCCTGTGGTCCTTTTGTCACATTCGGTTTGGCGTTCCTCTTTCCTGATGTTAAAAACCCATTAAAAGCCTGTCTCACCAACACTACCAGTCAAAAGTTTGGGTGCAGCATCCCATTCATTCATTCTTTTTTGCTTCTTTCTAAATTTTATGTACATACAGAAGACATCAAATATATGAAGTAACATATATGGAATTATGTAGCAAAGACAAAAAGTAAAAACAAAAATAAAAGTTAAAGGTGCATTGTGTAACTTTTCTGGTGGAGGGTCCATCAAATGCTTTTCTTCATAGAGATGTTATTGCTTTGTCTGGAATGTTTGACAGTATGGTATTTAACCTTTCTATCTTCATGGAGACCAAACCAGAAGTATTTTTGAGCTATAAAACCACCTATAATTGAATAAGTGTGAAATAGAACTGTTTAATGTCATACTGTGGAACATTCAAAGCAGAGCAATGGCATATCCATAGAAATGGATCCGTAGTGCACCTTTAAATAACCTTTTTTTTTTCTTTGTCAAAAAATATTTAGATTTTATTCTTTGCTACATAATTTTATATATCTTGCTTCATATAATTGATGTCTTTTGTATGCACATCACTGTGTTTTTACTCCATACACCTTCATTTGAATCATTTTGAAAATAAAAAAACAACTATCACACATGAAAACAAGATGAACCTTACAAAAGTAGAGATGTGTTCTATTTTGCTGTGGGTGTATTCTTATATCGATTATTTATTCAAACAAAGGTGACATTTTCGTCTCTACATCATTGTTCCATTCTTCTCCTCTCATGTGAAGGGCCCTCAGGTCTGTGGACGAGCAGACCGGTCACAAGCTTCAGGCTTTAGCACACAAATAAGCATCTGAATTCATCAATCCGCTCAAGGGAGGCATGTTTCCATGGCAACGGGCCGCTCCTGGACCAGACTCGAGAGATGATGAGAGGGATGTCCACATGTGTCCAGTCCATTGTTCTGTCTCACAGCAATGAGCCAATCAGGAGACAGCTGGGCTCTCGGACAAGACGCAGATTATATTAGGGATTAAAGGGAAGGGTGCCATTTTTGTTTTTGCGTGAGGTAATTGTATGGTACTCCCTACGGTTCATAATGCTCTATTGTTTGTGTTCATTCGTTCATTAATGGTGATTCATAACGGCCAGAGTTAAAGGTCCTATACTGAACAAAAGTGGCAACATTTTAACTAGGCTGAAAGGTGGTTTGTTTTATTCACACATGGTTAGTGACACTTTATTATTAGTCTATGTACATCTCCAACTCTCAAAATGCTGTTCCACCTTGTGATGTCATGAAGCAGTAGTTTTCAAGTTAACAGCTACATTTTACCTTCAGCAATGTTCAGCAGAGAGTGGCAATTCCAGAGCTGAAATCATCCAAATGATTGAGCACATCCTATATTACCACATCACATCTCAAGGAGTGTTTTCAGTTTGAGAGAAAAACACAGCCTAAATATGCAGGGTTTGTATGTTAAATATAACAGAGAGAAGAAAACAGAATACGGGCCCTTTAACTACAATTCATGTTTAAAATGATCAAAAATCTCGTTCATTAAAAAGTCTTATTTTTCATTAAAATTTTTACAGTTCCATATGGCTGCAGACCACACTACACTTTTGCTTTTTATTCTTCAAAACTTCAGGTAGAGAAGGTTTCAGAGGTGGTCATGGAAATGATTCAGCGTCCATCCAGAAGACATTTTCAGTTTGATAGTACTGGTCTGAGACACTAGGATTTATACTAACAATGAAACGGGCAGGTTAGGGACAGGTGACGGGCAAGTGATGACAGGTGAAACTGAAGGGTGGTGACAAGTAAGCAGAACCTGAGGTAGGAATGAGGGCGTAGACTGAAGTGGTGAAGCTCAAAGCTGGTAATATGCAAAGGAGCAGTCTTCAAGTCTCAACCTTTGCAAGTTAAGGCAGTGGCAACCCAAGTTCGGTTGTGATTATAATTGCAATTTTAAAAGATTTACTATAAGCAGAATGTGTTTAGAATAATTTAGTTTAGTTTTATACCTTACTGGGGAACATTATAACCAAAGGAACATTTTCATGGAGACAAGCAGGTGAAGGCCTTCTTCCAAGTCAGGTTTGTGGAGATACAAGGCTGCTCATAGTAAGGAGACAAGTTTTTCAGTACAATAAAAACATGATTTATTCTAATCTAGTGTGTAGCTGTTCTCCTGTCAGCTCAGACCTGTAGTGAACAGTGTGGCTGCCCCCTGCTGCTGGCCTGTATCATGTAAACTCTGTAGAATCTTGAGCATGCACGGCCCATTACAGACAGACGACTGTGTGAAGAGCCCTCTCCAGCCATACTCCTCTCTCTCTCACTGTGTGTGGGATTTCAAACACCTCAGCACCTTTCATCTGCCTCCAGTCTTTTTCTCTTTTTGTCGTCTTTTTCCCTCTTTCCTCCTCTCTTTAGTGGCTGTGGTCGGGCGCAGGCTGCCAAGCGCACTCGGAGGTTTGGGTAAGGCCTAGTGTGTGGCAAAGAAAGAATTAATGTTCGGGAGAACAACCGAAGAAATTCAAACTGCACTTGTGTGAGCTTTAGCCATGTAGTGCTGCTCTTTTACCTAAAACAGACTTAGAGCAGTATTTTATTTCATGTTTGAGCAATGCTTCATTTCATACCGAAGAAAGGAAAAATCATTTGAATTCTACATTGTGTGTAAACTGATCAAGTGTTGTGTATTTTATATATTATATTTTTCTATATTGATTTTCCTTCAAGGCACTCAAAGCGCTTTACATCAACGAACCATTCACCCATTCACACACACATTCATACACCAGTGTACGCAGACAATGGTGGTGAGGGGGGTTAAGTGTCTTGCCCAAGGACACAGTATCATTCGTCTTTGGGAGAAGGAATCTTACCGCCACCCTATGGGCCAGTGGATCTGACCGCTCAACCAATGATGTTTATGTTGAGAGCGGGATTTGAATCGCCGACTGCCAATCAGTGGACAAACGTTATTTTAAACAATTGGTTGCATATACTTTAGGTAAAAAAGTTTGGATTACATTACATGATTTATCCACCCCCCAAAAGCCTTTCTGACCACTACCAGTAATGACCTGCAAAATATGACTCAGGTTCACACCGCAGTTCAGTGAATTTATCTATTAACGGATGCTCCTTATAGGGTGAGTTAGTTTCAATGTAGTTATCGCTTCCCTTTAGGCAGATATAAGACAGTGACCTACCAGAGACCTGTCGGAACTGAAGAAGCTACTAAGATGAGTGGCAAAAGGTTTGCACTCTTACAAAAACATTTATCCAGTTGACAGAATTTGATTTACTGTTGCTCGTTCAAGGAAAAGTTAAAAAGCAAATGTTGCAAAAAATAACATATTTTTTATTCACACGTGAAAACCTGACAAACCTTCACAAATCTCTCCTCAAGTAGTTTAGAAGCAGATTTAAATTGGTTTAAAGTGTACTATGGAAGGCTTGAAGGATGCATCTATCATTATGTGAAAATGGAATAGTTTTATCACCTCCATCTATCTCTGAGGTCATCTTCAACACACAGTCAGATCACTCTTGTTGTGATTGGACCAGTTCTGCCCTGAACTCTGGCCCTTAACTCTGCCCCTCAGCTCTACCCCTCAGCTTTGGCTCAGCGCTGTACAGGAGAAAGATGAGGCTATCACACCTCCATGATCTCCTTTTGATTGTCCACAACAGCACATTGTCTTTTGTCACAGGGCTCATATGTCTGTGTCACTAAGTATACCAGAGCCGCTTCTTCTCCCAGAACACAATCAGTTCCTCAAGCCTCATGTTGAACCAGGAACCTATGCACCAGAGGCCTTTGCGCCGGGGGATTCTGGGACTCAGTGCATTTTTCATTTCTGGGGTGTTCTTTTTCACGGGGTTTAGAGCTCCTACTACAAACTCGCCTGACCAGCTAGTCCCTCCTACATTCTGTTCGAATCCAGAAGGGACTGGAACTGGACCATAGAGCAAGAAAAACCTCCAAACTTGAGATGAACCAACCGCAGCTGGTAATTTGTAGCACGTGTCCTTCAAAAGTGAAAGACATCTTCTCTTGAAAATTCTCAAAACATTCAGATCAAAATACTCAACTTTAAACTTAACTATAAAAACTTTTTTAACCTGATAAGATATGTAGATTTTTCTCCTTTTTTATGTGTAAGAGATACATATTTGTTTTCAATATGGGTGTTTTTATTATTATTATTTATAAAATTTAAAGATAACCTACACATTGGTTAAGATAAGATAGATAAGATATGCCTTTATTAGTCCCACAGTGGGGAAATTCCAGTGTTGCAACGCACAGTTCAAGCACAGCAGGAAAATGGAACATGCAATAAAACAAGATAATAGATAATGGCTAAAAAAAGAATAATTTAGAAATAGACTTAAAGATAGACTCTAATTTTGTTTTGGTGGAGCAAAAATATAAAATACAAAATATAAAATACCAAAAAATACTATTATGTACAATAAAAGTAACAGTGCAGCATATGAACAGAGTAAATCTCAGTAAAGTGACTTCAGTATATTATGTTATTTACAGTAATGACTATGTTTATGTACAGACAGGATAAATATCAGTAAAGTGACATGAGTGAATTGTACCAGAGGTCTTCAGTATAGCACATAGAGTTGAATGACACATGTTCAGTGTTAACAGTGTTCATTGTACAGTCTAACAGCAGCAGGAAATCTGCTGCTGTGATTTTTGGGGTCTACAAAAATAAATGGAATTGAATGAAACAAATAAACAACTTTTTCAAAGAAGCACAAAGGCTGCCTTCTCCTGGCATTACTTTACAGTTTTTTTGTTTTTTTTTCTTTTATTGTTTTACCTATTTGAACTTAAAAGTGCATTGTGTAACTTTTCTGGTGGAGGCTCTGTCAGATAATGTTTTTCTTCATGGAGCTGTTATTGCTTCATCTGGAATGTTTCAAAGTATAGCATTAAACCTTTCTATCTTCATGGAGACCAATCCAGACCAAGTTACAGGTCAGAGGAGAGGCGACCCCGCTCACAGTCAGAATGCCTGATTTTTGAGCAATGAAACCTCCTGTAATTACATAAATGTAGGGTAGAGCTGTTTAATGTCATACTGTAGAACTTTCCAATCAGAGCAATGACATATCCATAGGAACAAGCAGGTGATGAATCAACCAAAATGTCACATAGTGCACCTTTAATATCAGTTTGTTTAGTCAAACCAAGTCTGGGATTATTTATTTGCCACAGTTTACTCCGATTTGTAGACTGTCACATTTAAAGCATCTCAAACTACTGTTGTTGTTATTTTCAGTGGTAAATCAGTCCTCGGCTCACAGCAGTTAGCCATTAGCCGCTCCATCTCTCATATTGATTTCCTGTTGAAGCTGCACTGCTCTGTGGTGTTTAGAATCTCCGGCTCCATCACAGCAGTTTGTCACTGCGCTGGTGCTGCCTACACTCTAATCTCACACATTACCAAACAGAATGAGACCGAGCTTTGATTTAAGAAAACGAGTTGAGTTGATCTCACAGAAAAGGAGAGGAACATGGGTAAGAGCAGAACAGACTGCATACATTATTTAGAATTTGATTATGTTATAATTTCAGGGAGCTGTATAACTCAGGGGTCTATATAACTAGCATTATTTGTTTGGGATTGGCTCCACAAACTTGTCATATTGTCCTGTATTGTCTGATTGTTTTTAATTATGTGTCTTAATTGTTGTTTGTACGTGTCCTTGAGTGCCCAGGAAGGCGCCTTTAAATAAAATGCATTATTATTATTATTATTATTATTATTATTATTATTATTATTGCTGTCATCTACCGCCCCCCAAAACCAAATCCTTTCGTTCATGTCTGATTTCTCCACATTCCTGACCCAACTTCTCTCCACCTCCCCCTCCATTTTGCTACTAGGACATTTCAACTTCCACCTGGACTCTACCACCTCCACTGCTACTACTGACTTTATGGAAATATTGAAATGTTTCAACATCAGTCAACATGTCAACTTCCCCACCCATAACCATGGACATATTCTGGATCTTGTCTACAATTCAGGCCACTGTCAAACCTCTCCAGCACTGATCTCACCATATCCGACGACCTGGCCATCACCTTCACCACTGACATCCCCATCTCTCATCAAAAACACACACATTTGCTACATTTCCACAAGCCCAGTCCCAACTTACCCTTCACACTCAATTCCCTCCTGGCTGAACATTTATCCACAGCCACTCTCACTGATGCCCAGTCCACAGCAGAACTCACCACTCTCTACAACGACACCCTCTCCTCCTGCCCGAATCAACAACCCCCAAAAAACCACCCAATCACTCTGTTCCCTGGTTCCCTCCTCAACTAAGTCACGTGAAAACTAAAGGACGTCAGCTAGAAAGACTAGGCAAAAAGACCAGTCTCACTACTCACACCCAACTCTACAAAGACCATCTGCAACAATACAAGGAAGCCCTGTCTCAGGCCCGGACCACGTACTATTCCCACCTCATACAGTCTGACTCTGGAAATCCCAAAACACTTTTCACCACCATTAACAAACTCCTCAATCCCCTGGACAATGACTCACAATCATTCACTGCAGAAAAGTGCACCTCCTTCCTGTTTTTCAAAACAAAATCACCATCTACAGCCACCTCCCAGCATCTCCGCCCTCACTCCTACCTCTCCCTGTCCTCCCACCACTTGCTCCGCCCTGTCCCATTTCTCCCTGATCTCCCCCTCTGACCTGCCTGATCTTCTGGAAGGAATGAAAACCTCCACCTGTACCCTTGATCCCATCCCCTCCACCTTCGTCAAAGCCTGCCTGCTCTGTCCCCACTCATGACTTCCATCATAAACTCCTCTCTATCCACTGGCTCCATCCCATCTGCACTCAAGCTTGCCGCCATTACTCCTATCCTTAAAAAAACTGGACTTGACCCAGACATTCCAAACAACTACAGACCCATCTTTAACCTCCCATTTCTCTCCAAACTCATCGAACGTATCGTCGCCACCCAACTGAAATCCCACCTCACCATTAATAACCAATAACGTATTTGAATGTTTCCAATCCGGTTTCTGCTCCCACCACAGAACTGAGACAGCCCTCTTCCGAGTCACCAATGACCTCCTGCTCTCCTCTGACTCTGGCAATCTCAACATCCTCATCCTCCTGGACCTCACTGCCGCTTTTGACACCATCTATCACTCCATCCTCCTCTCCCACCTGCAGACCACCTTCAACATCACAGACATAGCCCTCTCCTGGTTCACCTCCTACCTCACCAACCAACACCAGTTCATCCATATTAACCACTTCAAGTACCCCTCTGCCCCACCTACTCAAGGAGTTCCCCAAGGTTCAGTTCTCAGCCTCCTCCTCTTCATCCTCTACATCCTCCCCCCTCGGTCATATAATCTGCTGCCACGGCCTCCAGTTCCACTGTTTTGCAGATGACGTCAAACTCTACCTGTCCACCAAATCCATAACCCTGGCCACACACTCCATCCTCACAAACTGCATCTCCGAAATAAAATCCTGGCTACAGTCAAAATTCCTCCAACTCAACTGCAACAAAACTGAAATAATCATCATCGGCCCAAAAGCACTCATCAAAACCCACAATAACCTTATCCTCTGTCCCTCCTCCTCCCACCTCCGTAACCTTGGCATCTTCTTTGTCCAGACCCTCTCCTATGAACACCACATCAAACACATCAACAAAACCGCCTTCTATCACCTTCAGAACATCACTCTCCTCCGTCCTTCCCTCTTCCCTCAGTCTGCTGAAAACCTCATCCACGCCTTTGTCACCTCCCGCCTCGACTACTGCAATAGCCTGTTCTACGGTTCACCCTCCAAACTCCTCAATAAAGAACTGAAAGAACAAACATTACACTTCCAAACAGAGGTGGGTAGAATATAAATTCTACTCAAGTAAGAGTGTCATTACTTTAAAAGTCAAAGTACAAAATAGTAGTCGAAAAAATTACAAAAAAATTATTTGGGGGAAACTGCTATTCAAAAATCTGATTTATAATTTGGAGTTATTGTAATTGGAAGGATAAAACTGTAAAATAATGCACAAGATCAGGTATTTTCAAAGGATAGACCAAAAGATTCTATTTTTGACACTAAATCATATGTGAAGGAAGGACGTTGCAAGACATTCAAATGTCCAAATCATTTCATATTGTCTACATAAAGCTTTTGTCGCTTATTCACAGTGGGAAACGCAACTGCAACCTTTCTTCAAATAAGACCTCTGTTACTCTGTCAAACATAAAGGACTGATTACATTACAAACTGCCGTATAAAACCAGTTAACATCACATTTGAACACATGTGAAACCAATATGTCTGTCATAATCTCTCCTTTTTTACACTCCTCTTTCACATTTCAGAACGACCTTGACGAGTCCGCTTGCTGCATTGTGAGTCAGTGACAGTTTGTCTCTCTGGTTTCTTTGTGTCCATCACTGTCAACGCATACGCATCGATCGGCTGGAGTCATGTTCTCACCAGCGTTGTGTGTATGTGTGTGTCGTGTGTGTGTGTATGTGTGCGTTTGTGTGTATGTCATCTGGGCATCATGAGGAACGGTAAAACTACTGTGTCAATCTACCATCCTGCACACACTTCCTGGAACATCACCGGAGAAGCACGAGTCAAATATCCGTCTGTCAAGGGCAAAGCATGATTTATGAGGCTGGGGATGAGATAGGGGATTTGTTGCAATAAAAACAATTGTATTTATCAAGTGGGATAATATGGAATTTCAGAATTGTGGGTTCGTCAATAATGAGCTGCAGGTGGATTGTGGCTTGTCACGTTTATTTGTACTGTTGAAGGGGGCATATTCAAGACCAAAAGAGGGATTACAATGTTTTTAAAATGTTGTATTCTTTAAAGAGGAGTATTACATGTCTATGGGGTATTAACTGCTAACAATATATTTAGATCACCAATGTTACCTTTTGTTGTTTTGAAAATGCTATGTTTGCCGAAAATAATGTAGTGACCCTCCATTTGCTCCCCAAGCTAAGTTAGTCCCCCTTCAGAGCGCTATCAAACACAGTTAGCATGTATTAGCCCGCTAATAAAACTACTGCACATCGCATTAGGTTTGTGAAGTTGTACTGTATTGTTTTGTATTAGGCTTTTGTAGGTTTATGGAGAATTGTCATATAGGCTTGTGGTCTGAACTTTGGATAGGATTGTACAGCTAACCATAAAAAAGATTCAAATAGCTCCTGGGAGAGATTGCAAGATTACTCAAACAGGCATGGATGACGTCTCAAACCTCTTCGGGCATGTTTTTGATGAGGGAACATATGTTAAAATGTATCTTGCATTTAAGGAGGGGTAAGTTATTATACTGTGGAAGATTCCAGACAATAAATAACTTGTAGTAGTACCCTTTGAGCTACTGTCTTGAATACAACATTTATAATTTAATGATTCAGATTTTTTTGGCACGGCGCAATGTAAAAGCATGGTAACCAATGCATATATAAATCATATCATATTAAAAATACTAGAATTGCAAGGGATTAACTATAGATTATTTACAGTTTTTGTCAATTCTATCCAGTAGAGAGTGCTTACATTTATTACACTACAGTGAAAAGCACAGACTCAAAATTAACTTCCCTAATGTCAACTCTCTTTGTTAGGCCCTTGTAAATCGAGCAGTAGTCCTGGTTTTGAGCATGTGTCCTGTTTAGTACTCAAGGGACTCGACAGGGGTGCTCTTTCTCCCCCACACTCTTTGTAATCAGACAAGTAGCATTAGGGGCTCTCATCATCAGCATTAAAAGTGGTGAGCATGCTTCAACTGTTTGTTTACATAATCAACCGAGCTCAGAGAGTCCTTCACTGTATCACTTCAAACTGCAGTACGCCATTTTCAAATGTGAAAGATGGAAGTAGGTATTAAATTAAAAACTAATTAATTCCTAGCTCTCACAAACACACAGTATGAATCTTCAGGCATGTTGTCAGCTTTTAAAACAGCTTTTTTTCAGATGGGAAAGTGAAGCAGCTAGGTGGACCACTAATATTCAATACACGATTCAGCATTTTCTCAGCATAGTTAATACTACCATTAAAATTAGCCTGTATGTAACTCTAGCACCTTTACATGCTGGCAAGCACATGTTGATTAATGTGCACTTCCGGTATCTAATAAATAAACACACATGTGGTTCTTTCTTTCAGGTTTCTGATCAACAAAGTACTAATAATAATGTAACAAACGTAAGTAACAAAGAAATACTGCAGACAGTGAGGTGTGATTTTGAAATAAAACAAAATAGTTTTTTTTGACACATGTGAAACGAAGGAGCTCAATGGTCATCTCATGTCACCTTAGAGTTAAGTGCATCGCTCATTGATTCTGCAGAAGCCTGTGATGTTTTTCAGCCCCTTGTGATTTTTTTTCCCAGTTTTTCTTCGTAAGTAGCCGTATTGGTTTTGAATCCAACTGCCAATCACGCCCAATCTGAAAATAGGGAGATTCACCAGTGACTAGACTCACATCTTCATAAGTAAGTACTGAAGAACTGTGCCAACAAGAAACGACTTTACAGGCAAAACAAATATTTAAAAAATGAAAATATATTGGATAAAGTTGCCCTGCTATGATATATTTTAGTTGAATCATCTATCGCTGAATAAATGAGTTGAAAGGTGCAAAATTATTAGATGTGTGTGTGAAGCTGCTGTGGGCACATCTGAGTGACAGACAGTGAGTGAAGGCTCAAATGAAAAAGTTGTTCTCACCTTCACACTTGTGTCGGATCAGCAGCTGCTCACTAACAGTGCAGAGACTAAAAAAAAAACTTTGTTCAGATCAGATTTAATATAAATCAGAGAAATGACAAGTCAGCATTATCAGGAGAGGGGGTGGGAAATGCTCATTTTACACTTTTGTTGATTGTGACTGTAGTTCCAGCCTGGCAAATGTGATGCTTTTGTTTATGACTTCTTGATCAATTTGAATGTAGTAGTAAGACAAAAATGAGGGCTGATTTTTTTCTATGAACACAACCTTTTGATAGAATATGGAAACAAATCTTATTATAGATGTGACAATAGATTTTCCTGTTTTTGTGTGTAGAGACAACAAAAGACAACAACAATCCTAGTGTGGGCCAAATAACACCACCAAATTTACAAAGTCACTACCCATATAATGTATGATTTAACCACCCAAACATTGCTATCTGGCAATACTTAAGAAACTTGTTCTTGCAGAGACATAGACAAGACAATTTACCTAATAACTAGCTCCTAATGGAGTTACATGATGCTATTTTTATTTCTACATCTACACTTTTTTCACATCTACACCCATAAACAAAGATGTGTAAATCCAAAAGCATTTACACATCTTTGTTTACAGTGTTTTTTGATATTTTAATAAAAGCACTTTCGGAAAGGTCAGAAGTTCATTTCTTAGGCTGACAAGCTTTGGAGTTCATCTATTAGACACACAGGCAACCTGAGTTCTCCTGTTTCCCCATCAGTCAAACCATATACAATAAGATAAACCTCCAGCTAGATTGCCTGGGATCTAGAATACACACTTCCCAATACTAGTCTCTGTAGTCCCAGTACTCAAATAATCTGGTCAGCATTGAATCTCCTGAAATTCAACGACAGGCAGTGGTTACCAGAGCGATATCCATCTGCGTAAAAAATACAAATCATTTTGTACCTGCCAGGCAAACAACTAGGTGCTCTGGGGCATGAATAGCTCAAAATATGGCTCACTCACTTTTTCCTGGTCAGATTGCGTTACAATAAAGGCCAGATTAAGTTGAGTAACAGAGCTTCAGACTGAGTAGTGCTTCAGTTAGCATCACAGCCCCAGGGAACGTTTATGACATTAGCTGCAAAGTATCAATACAAATTGCAGGTCAAATGCAGCAGACACATTTGCCAACAGGGGTGTACTTTAACCTTAAATCTTCATCACTTTGGCCTTAAAAGTTCCTATCTCCATTATAATTACCATGTTGTGAGCCAGCTGCATCTTGAATGACAGTTTCACATGAGCCTCAGAAGTATCAGACCTGCCCTGATCAAAGCGTAGCCCGCAGTGCCTCTATGAACCAGGAAGAGACCCATTTTAAAGCTAGCGCGCAGCTTTGAAGCGCGCTGCCATTGTTAGCTTCTCATATTGCAAAGTGATGTCGACCGCGCACTATCCGTCTCGCTGAAGGCCCCACAATATCGCCGGTTAGAGAAATATTTGTTCTCCGTTTCAAAGCACCCCCCAGAGCCCCATCGCATCGCTCCGGACTGTAATGAGGTGGAAGAGGCAGGCCTGATCAAACGCCCGCTCCTCTGGCTCCTCGCGCTCCCACCTCTCCCGGGATAGATTGATTGCACTGAAAGCCTTTTAATATAAATATCTCATCTCCAAAGCGATATGGAGTCTGGTGCTAGAGAGTGCTGTTTCAACACTTTATCAGAGGAAATGCGATCCCAGTGTTAGACAGGAGCACGGCCCCGCTCAGGCACACGCCCTCACACCCCTCACTGGGTAAGAGAGGCTAGGAATAAGCTGTATAGTTACTTTAAAATAATATGAATCAAGAGCTGTCTAGGCGTGACATGTCATTTTAAATTTTAAAGGTCCTATATTACGCCAAAAGGACTCTTGTCTTGCTTTAAGCCATGTTATAATGTTGTTACCTCATCAAAAACAGACCTGGAGTTGTGTTTTGTTTCATTCACACATGTTTGAGTAATCCTTTATTACTGATTTGTCTTCATCGCCAAAGCTTAAAATGCTCTGTTCCACCTTATGATGTCATATAGTGGTAGTTTTCAAGTTATCAGCTACTTTTTATCATAAATTCAATAGAGATTACCAATTTTGGGGCTGAAATTATCCAAATAATCCTCATGAAGGTGTATGGAGTTTAAAAACACAGTATTACCATTTTCTGGCCATTTTGAAAAACATGCTTATATTTTAGTCTATTTTTGCAAAAAAAAGAAAAGAAAAGAAAGGAACCACTCACCCATTCACACACACATTCATATACCAGTATTCATTCGTAGTCTCTGCGTACACTGGGGGAGGTGGGTTAAGTGTCTTGCCCAAGGTCACATATTCATCTGTGGGATCTGAAATAGCACCGTCAACCTGTGGGTCAGTGGATCGGACTGGGAGTCGAACTGCCAACCTTCGAATTAGTGGCCACACTCTTTACGAACCGAGTTACTGTTGCTGTAATAATAATGTAGTCAGGCTAATTGACATGATTGACGCAAATTGTGTAAATGACTCAAATTGGAAAACAGTACAGTTCTAAAGTTTGTCCTAAACCTTTGAGCGCGTGAGTGTGACAGACGAGCGGTGTTGCTCTAAAGGCGTAACACGGGGCAGCCTCCAGGACAGCTCCGGTTTCCACTGCAGTTTGGGGCAATCCACCACAAAGTGAATCAATGTGAGAGTAATAGTCACTCTACATCCTGAGGAGAGGACACTGGATACAGCCCACAGAGGCGAGCACAAAGGAGCTGAAAGTCTGTCAGCAGCTCAGCGTCTTCACTACAACAAGTCCAGAACAATGGGACGCTGTATAACGCAGAGGAGTGGTGTATATACTAACCTGTCATGAAAATTACTATAGTGACTCCGTATATTTTAGATGGATTCATATTTTTTGGGGTAGGATCAATATTTATTGTGTATATCCTATTTTTTTGCTCTACTGGGGAATTTTTAGTTATTTTATGGCTATATAATGAGATTTCACCCATAGAAGATTGAATTGAAGATGTATTACGCAACTTTTCTGGTGGAGGGTCCGCCACACGCTTGACTCCATGGAGATGTTATTGCTTGCCCTCGAATGTTCAATCTTATGACATTAAACATATCCATCTAGTGTTTACTCTTTATAGGTGTTTCTTTTGCTCAAAAATACAATAATTATTTCCGTGAATAGGGTTGGCTCTCCACAGATCTGATTTGTGAACTTCCTATTTGGAACGCGGCCATTTATGTCCATTTATATATACAGTCTGTGGTCAAAACTGAAGGATTTGCTTGAGTTGCAAAACATCCTCACTCCTAAAAACTTGTATCCAGTTATAGAATCTAATCTTCTTTTTTGATGCACCTTTAAAGTATTCTGGAAAATAGACAAAATCATACCCTCTCCAATACAGCACCAGATGGAGTAGGACATCTGTCATGTGACTAGCAAATATAGCAAATACTGTACCAATATCTCACTAACCATCATCTTCATTACGCGGATATTACATTGCACATGAGTTGTAATTTCAAACTCCTCTCATGTTGCTGTATTTCCTTCTCTTCTTGATGCTGGCTTGGTGAGGCTGAGATATTCAACCGGAAATTGATTTGAGGTGGACATCAGTCTTTGGGCTCCGACAGGGCCAAGGCAGGGCTGTCATTTGTCAGGTGTCGGTGCAAATCCTCGTCTCCTCACAGTTATCAGGCCACGCTGCCCAGGAAGATAGGCTTTAAACAAATGGTGCTGTCAGCGCCGAGAGCAGCAGCTAACAAGTGTGTGTGTATATGGAGCAGAGAGAGGGAAGGGGTAGACAAATGGAGGAGAAAGCGAGAGAAAGAAGAGGGATCACGGAGAGAGGGAGATGGGGAAGAGAGGGATGCATGAGAGAGTTAAGAGAGAAATTGGGGAGAGACTGAAAAGAGAGTGGAGGTAAAGAAGAGAGAGACAAAAGACCACAGTATCTAACTTTTAGGCAAAAAATATTTAATGCACTAAAAACATGCATCCTTTGAGCGGGCTTGCATCACCACAAACTTGACTAGTACTTGGTCTGGATGAGGATCTCTTTCTAGAAATGTTGTTCCTTTGGCTATATTCTTTCAAAATATGGCATAAAACTTATCTATGATTTTAACTTTCTATTTCCATGGAATCATACAGGTAACGTGCCACCTCTAGAAAGTTACCTTTAATATGTAATTACAATAGACTTAGATTATTATTTTATATTTTGTTTATTGTAAACTACAGTATTAATCTATGTGCTTATGCTGTGACTATATGTTGTACTGAATTGTCCATGTTAATCAAAAGGTTGATTTTCTTTATCAGTTGTGTTGTTGCTCAAAAACTAGAGTTATGCACAAATGAAGAAGTTATGCACAATTGGTGTGCTAGGTAGTCCTAACCAAACCTAACTCAAGATCAGGAGATGGGTCTCCCTATGGACACTGAAGAACGAGTCAAATGTAATGGGCCAATTTCCCATAGGGGCACCGGAAAGTCAACCTTAACCTTAACTTTATCTTCACTAGCCTAATAAACCACCATACTTATATTCTTACAAAACCTTGAATTTCTGAAAGGTATTCTTTCTTTCAAATTTCTGACCATCTTAAATGTGATATCATAATATAAAAAAATAAATAAATTGATTGAAAGGCCTCTGATCTGAACATTCTCTCGTTTGCCATATCGTCATATATTATAATGTACGGATCCAACATGGGAGTATACAGTTCTGGGTAAACAGTGCTGTAACTAACACAAGGTCACACTGAACCCTGGTGTTTATTTGAATTCCATTTGAATATTTGCAGCTGATTTCTTTGCATTTTAAGTATGTATTAATGATATTGCGTTAGACTGTCTGGTGCATTGTTCAGCCATAACAAAGGCCCATCCCCTGCACTAGATTATACAGTCTGTTATCAGCAGTGTGTGCCCGATGGAGATAGATGGCTCCATTTGGAAAGTAATTAGTGGGGCTAACAAAGTGTGCTCCTGAATATCTCAGCTCTGATCAGGCTGTGTCAAATGCATGTCCTCCTCCCTTTTGTTCTACCAGGCTCTCCATCACAGAATAGAAGAACTCCACTGTTTCAGGAGAACACCTCACCAAAAAATCTGCTGCTAAGGTCAAAGCTTTTGTCCGACCAAGGAGAGAAGAACAATCACAGATGCAGACAGTCATTCATCGTCATTTGAGTTAAAGAGGTTTTCTGTTGATCTATTATGCAAACTCAACGTATTAGAGCTTTTAACAATGTTATAGTTGTTTTCTAAAAATGTATTTCCTTCGGGATAATAAAGTATTCTATCTATCTATTTATCTATCTATCTATTTCTCATTTACCCTCTCAACCTTGTATTTAGAGTGATTTGTGCATGTTTGAGTCATCTGTCCTGAAGACATCATTGTTCTGCTCTACCTCCATTTTTACTGCCCTATGCTTTCTTTGTTCTCTAATTTTATTTTCTTAACCAGTGACACACTGCAGATTTAGCATACATACTGTATAAAGAAGTGGACTGAGAGTGTGACTTCACCCATAGCATTCAAATGAAGCTCATCGCAGTCAGCAGTTATAGGGACAAATTTGGAGCAATATTTTTTTTTTAGCAACCATAGAGCCAATCAGTAGCAAGGGTGTTGAAGGTAACACCCCTTTAGCAGAGACTAGGTGCTAACGCTGTGAATCAGACCTGTTGCTAACCCCAGAGGGAGTGACCACTGGGAAAAAAGGTGCCTCTTAGTCTGTTATTAATATTCATATCTCAATTTGCGGAGAAAATAGCAAAATAGTGGACCAGAATCATGTAGAGTGGGTTAAACAAACATTTTAAGACCAAAATGACAAGTCTGACAGCAGTGGTTACAGGGAGAGGGTTTCAAAAGAAACTCAGTTGAAACCAGAGTCGAAAGAGCCGGATGCTCACTTCCCATTTGGAACTATTAGCTATGTCCATTTATACTTATAGTCTATGGTCTGGTAGTCAGGTCAAGTGCGAACTGCAGCTATATATGCTACATATGAGGGGCTGACAGTGATGGTGATTGCAGTGTCTTACTCTAAAGAGGCAGGCAGGAATCAGCTCCCATTGAGCTCTGTAAGTTTTCCAAGCCAGAAGTTGCTGGACTTATTTCTCTTATCTAAAATGATATAAATGAGGTCTTCTTTAAAAGAGGTGTATTGTGAAAATTTGTCTCATATGAGCTTTTAATATGAGTCATCTTATTATTATTTCAGTCTTTAATTGCCTCCACTACAAACAAGCCTGGTTCATGGTCGTGTTGCCAGCTGGAGGCGCACACATGGTTTCAGACTGCTTTCTGCATAGTTAGAAATGCATTTAAGTAAAGCAGTAGAAAAATTCAAATATATCAATTCAAGTCCAGAAGAGATAAAAATAGCCTTCAGATGTCTTGTTTCTTTTACAGTGCAGACAGCTCCATGCGTGTGCACAGAGGGGATCCGCCTGTGGCCATGTGGACAGATTTGCTCCTAAACATGACTGTCTATGTGAAAAAAGAGAGGAAAAGGAAGACAGAGACAGACAGAGAGACCAGAGATACAGCGCAACTTCTGCAGAATACACAGGTGAAGCATTCTCTAGAAGTTTTGGTTACAAAAGATTCAAGGATATTTGAGAGGAAATCTTCTGAGAGACGTGATAAAAACATGTGTCTCTAACTGGATTGGCCAAAGACTTGTACCTGCGACAAAACCACTTTCCTGTGCTCAGTTCACTTTGGTATTGTCTCCAGACCTCTATGCTAAGTTAATCACGGGTGGAGGTAATTAAGAGTGTATTTAGTGCTTAAGGTGTCTGCCGAAAGGTATTCTCTGATTGGCTGTTACCTTGGCGATGTCGCTCCACATTTGCATAAAGTTGACTTCAGTTCATTTCTGCACTCAGGTCGCTCGGATCACACGCTCTCCTCTCCGCCTCCTCTAGTCTCCTCCTCCTGCGGCCCGTATAGCAAATGAACTGACGCTGGTCGCCCACTCACATCTCTCTTTGTCTGAGCGCAGTGTCTGAAGTGATTTGCTGGGCACTTGGACCTGGACCTCTTGGCTTTAGACAGAAAGTACTAACATCAGAAAGGTTAGATCTGGGGAGAGGCGAGTTTGCTCACACTAAGAATGCATTTTATTCGTAATGTGTGATATGTACCTGATGGAGAGTACGCCACCTGCTTGTCTCCATGGTGATGTTCTTGTTTTGCATGGATTTGATCAATTATTTTATTGAATGAACTTGGAAATTTACTTCCAAAACTCAAAGTGTGAGGCCACTATTGAGCATATTATGTTATTTGACATCACAAGGTGGAACAGAGCATTTTGAGCTTTGGAGATGCAGACAGACTAATAATAAAGGATTACTCAAACATGTGAATAAAACAAAACACAACTCCAAGTATGTTTTTGATGAGGTAACAACATTCTAACACTACTTAAAGCTCACAAGAATCCATTTTGAGTCATATCGGACCTTCAAAAACTCCTTCACAAAACTACATTTCCTTGCTTCACATCAGCATGGACCATACAAACCTATTTTCTCTGTAAACACTACTGAATAAATGAGGTTGAAATTGCAAGTACTTTGCTCAATAAACTCTGAGAAGTCATTAACATTTTCAGTCTGGCTCAAGTTCAATGAGACTCAACAGATATGGAGTGGCATGAATAATAAGTGCAGTATTTGTGGGGGGCTAGCAGCAAATCATTGAGAGCTGCGTTTAAAGTCATGCTAATATCGCCAATACACTCACTGTCCACCATTTCATCAGTCCAATAACTGTCATCATGAGGGAGGTGGGTTTGTAAAAGGTAATTTAGGTTTTATAATGAGTCCTATCCCCCGTTGTACTTTAAGAATACATGAGGTGAGGATTCATGAAGTCACAAAATCGCCGTGGAAACAAGCAATCAGCTGAACCATGGTCTGCCTGATTACAATGACCTGTCTGAGCACCAGTCACTACTCCACCACTGCACTGTCATCTGTGGACGGGGAGAGGAAGCCATCTTGTGTTTCAATCAAAGGCACGGTACCTGATTTTTACTGTCTTAAAAATGTGAAAAACAGAACTAGTTCATTTTAAACAGTTTGCCTTGGTTTAAAGTTATTCCTCGCCGTGATGACTTTATAAGCACTTTCACAACTCTTAAAGATGAGAGGGAGTTTTGGCTGGTTAAGAGACAGAGACAGAGAGAGGGAGATGATGGACTCTTCAAACACCCCAAAACTACATATTTAAAATGCCTGTTATTTCTATGTATTTGAGCTAAATTTGTCTTGTATCAGTGCAGATATATTGTAGAAGTAGCTCTTGAGGTCAAAATAAGGCTGATGTGTGCTGTAGAGTAGAAAGCATTATATTAAGAAGTAAGATAATCAAGAAGTGCACGGTTAGCATGCTAGAGTTGTTAGTATTACTCTGACAGCCTTTGAAATGAACTAGTGCTGTTTTTCACATTTTTAAAGGTGAATTGTGTAACTGGTGGAGGGACTGTCAAATATTTTTCTCTGTGGAGATGTTATTGCTCGGCTGGAAATGTCTCACAGTATGGCATTAAACCTTTCTATCTTCATGAAGACCAAACCAGACTAACTTACAGGTCAGATCTGTGGTGAGGCAATCCCGCTCACACTCAGAATGCCTGTTTTTCTAGGTATTTATGAGCCATAAAGCCATCTGTAATTTAATAAAGATAAAGTACAGCTGTTTAAAGTCATACTGTGGAACATTTCAGGTCCACATTTCCGGCAGAGCAATGACATCTCTACGGAGAAAAGCATTTGATGAACCCTCCACCAGAAAAGTTTCATAGCGCACCTTTAAGACAGTAAAAATCAGGTACAGCACCATTGGGGGAAACATATTCCCTTAGTTCTGCTTTAAATATGTCGTATTTCCCATAATGCACTTCCCTTTGATCATGTCACAGAGATCCTGCGACTCTGTGTAATCATGTTCTCAGATGAAAGCTGTGCCTTCTCCATCTGACCAAGTTCAACACATTTTCATCTGATCTTCAAAGTCCCATCAGTCATTTTTGGTCATTGGCTTTTGTCTCCACTGCTCACACTCTGATCCACCCAAACACGGCAAAGTATCAATATCTACACGAAAAATAACTGAAATTCTGTTTTATTTATTTTGGAAAGGGGCTCTTGATTCTGGGACTCCTGACTAAAAGAAAATTCAATGTTAAAATGTGCAGAATTAGTATACAATGTTATACTAAGTTACATAACTTCTTTAGAAAAAAAAAACAACAGAATACTGAAATTTCTGTGTATTTATTTGCATTGTTTAATTTGGTGTTGTTGATTTAATAGCATTAGTTAGTGTTCCAACTCCTTCTCTGGCAACCTTAGTACAAACTAGGTAGATCTGCAGCATCCTGGTCAGAAGCAGAGTGTGTGCTACACCCAGTTTCCGGTGCATTTTCAAGTACTACATGACATCACATGGGACTCCTCTGATTACAATCACAGGGCATTGTTTTAAGTGTCCAATCACACTGTTCCTCATATGTCCAGACCCTGCCCCTCTTCCCCTCTCATTCTCACCTTTAGTCGTCCAGGTACTGCCCATTTTCAGAGCTCTATTTAAAATGCGGTTGTGGGCAGAGGTTACGTGTTTAGTGCCACTTTAAAACACTAATAAATATTCATGTAAATGTTGCAAGCATACAGGCAGAGTTCCTGTATGTGTCCTCCCCTCTGGTCTTTGTCTCAGCCTGTGTACGCGGATCTCTGAGGTGGCTTTGATTGGAGAGCCCTTCACACAGATTAGAATGGGGGCTGTGTTATATTCTGAGATGGAGTCAGTGATGTTGAAGTTTCCGCATGTTTGGGGTGCTTTTCTGGCTCTTCTAGTTGATGCTCGGCTGATCCTAATGAGCTCTGTCTCTTTTCCACCTGAGACAGTCACGTGGGTTTATGCTCCAGCACAAATAAAAATGTGAACGTCAAAATGAGTGTAAGTGATCTACTGCTGTGAAATCCTGTCACAACTGAACCCTAAGCACCCAAATATGATGGATTATTGTATCTGTACATTTATTTAGCTTTGCCCCACAAGATTCTGCTGTTCCTTCTTTTTTATTTATTTGTTTATTATTGACAAACCCAAGGAGGTCTGGCTTCACACTCAACAAACACAACCCACACATCACATCCACACCCACTCATACTGAAAGGTGCACTGTGTAACTTTTCTGGTGGAGGGTCCGTCAGATGCTTTTCTTCATCGAGATGTTACGGCTTTGTGTAACGCGGGTGACAAAACCGTATTACTCTCTCGCCTCATTACTGCTCTTTGTATTTTACGTTCCTTGCGTGCGGTCACGTGATCGCAGTCCGCCAATTAGCGCGCTATATTACCGCGAACCCCGGAAGCGCGGTAGACGCGAGAGACGGACAAACAAATTGTTGCTGCAGGTATGTTTGTAACTTCGCCTCTGCTTTATTTCGCTATGACAAGTTGCCAAACTTATTGTGCTAAATGTTAACCCATAGGAGCCGACTACCACACCGCCCAAGCGCTTCAAGCGAGCTGTGTATTAGATGAAATATCCGGAATTGGTAAGCTCACGCTCTCACATTAGCCTTCCGTATTTGTTTGTATATGTTAGCCCGCGCCCACAGCTTTCTATGGGTCCGGTTAGCACTACTTTTTATGCCAACTTTCTGAATGTTACTCTGTGATGGTTTTTAGCCTAAACATTGTGGCACTGAGCACTTTAAAGGCTGACTATTATATTGAATGTATGTAGCCTCCATGCACTTTACTTCAATGGAAGATATTTAACTATTTATGGTTATTTGATTAACTAGTGAATGTTTTTGAGTATATTGTACAATATGATAATATATGAAGAAGTATTTATATATTTAACTTGATAATTACCTTGAAATGATACACTAGTGTTTTAATTATATTTAGATTATGAATTCTTGTGCACATTGATTGTTACATTGCATGGTCCTGTTCTCCGCACAGGCCAGGTCTTGATGGCGAGCTAAGACAAGGCTTCTAGCCCACTGAACCCCACGAACCTCAACCTTGTGAAACTCAACTCTGTGGAGATTCCTGTCAGGAACCCTGACACCCTACTCCCCCTGTCTGGGCTGGTAGGAGGCTCTTGCAGCCAACATTTAAACTCTCGCACCTTCACGCACTCATTCCTCCGCGACCCGCTGCTCAACCGCTTACTCCCACTCCTCACGGACACTTATCCCCCGCCTGGACTCAGTCACTCTCAGGTCGCAGGAATTGTCATTCTCGTGCGTCAAACTGTGCTTTACCAGTGATCTGTGCGCTCCAGATCAATCCTTTCGTGGACTATTATAAACTGAATTTACATTGTAAATATTTTTGGGTTTGGACAATGAACTTTCACTGCAGTGCATTGTAAATTTTGTATTACTACCTCTCTGAATGGCCATTCACTCACTCACTCTCTCTGTTGTTGTTTGTCTATTGTTTATTTCTAATTTATGTTTAATACACGGTACCATCTATAGCAGTTTCAGTCTCTGCCTCCTCTCTCCCTGAGCCGTACTTAGTCTTCTGGTTTTCTAGCCCATAGTTCATAATAATAATTCATATTTGTCATTACCCTGCATTACTACTTTATTACCATTCCACGCAGCGTATTTGCTACATAATTCGTGGCGAGCTAGCCAGGAGTGAGGTTGGCAGAGTTGTACCCCTGTATTTACTTGTGTGAATCTACTTTAAGACAGACAATCATGGAGGTTTGTGAGAAACTTGGCATAAAGATCCCTAATGCAGTAGTCATTGAAGGTGCTTCCGGTACAGATGATGAAGTGATTGGTTTTCTGAGCACTTATGGCTCAATCAGAAAGTCTGAATTTATTGACCAAACAGGGTCCGTCTTAGATCGTACTATGGTCGTTGAATTTGAGTCTGGTACATCCATTGTTGCACTGCATAATATGTTACCTTACACTTACGTTAGCCCTGATAAAACTGTTAGTTACAAAATTTCTGCACTTTCAAATGTTTGTGCTTCTCAAGTTGAAAAGGTTAAAACTCATAGTTACTTGTCTGAGTTACAAAATCTGGCTAAATGTACTGGTAAAGACTACGCGGAAGTCTTAAAGGATGTCATGTCTCTACTTGGCCACTCCATTTCAAAACTTGGGCCTGATTCAGCACCAGTCAAGGAGCAACCTGAAGCAAACCTAAATATGTTTTCCATGCCTGCTGTATCAGGTGGTGTGTCCCCTGTCCTGCTGCCGCCTGGTCCTGACCCACATGAAGCCTTTCCGCATGTTCACTCTCAACCCGGTGCCCAGTCAAGAGCTTCTATTCCACCCCTGCCTGACTTCAATCCGCCGGAAGTGCAACGCTATGTGGTAGAACACATCGTTAAAAATGAAGATAGTGCTATGCTCCACCTGTCCACACAGCGACTCCGAGTGTTCTCTGGCCGGTTGCCAAGACCACCAAATGAAACTGACTATGAAACCTGGCGTTCAACAGTTGACTTGATGTTAAAAGATCCATCAATCTCTGATTTACATCGGTCCAGACGAATCTTCGAGAGTCTTTTGCCCCCAGCTGCGGATGTGGTGAAGCATCTCAAACCCGAAACACCTCCAACAGTTTATATCCAAATCCTTGATTCGGCATATGGCACAGTTCAGGACGGAGAAGAGCTCTATGCGAAGTTCATGGATACGTTCCAGGATGCTGGAGAGAAACCGTCAACATACCTTCAGCGGCTACAAGTTGCACTGAGCATGGCAGTGAAGAGAGGGGGAGTTCCACTCAGCGACGTTGACCGACATCTTCTCAACCAATTTTGTAGAGGCTGTTGGGACAATACCGTTATCTCTGAATTACAACTTAAACAACGGAAGTCAAATTCACCGTCTTTCGCCGAACTGCTACTGCTACTCCGCACAGAAGAGGACCGTGAAGCTGCTAAGACTCAGAGAATGAAACAACATCTTGGTCCCTCAAAAGCCAAAGTAATGACTCACGCCCATTATGCCAGTGCCAGCACGGAAGAAAAAACAGAACTCACCACCCTGGAACAACTCACAAAGCAGTTAGCTGATATTCAACGACAGCTCACAGCCCTGACAGCCGCCCAGACCAGTTCAAAGCTACTCCATGCAGCCAAGTCCACACCAAGCCGTAGCTCTGGTGAGGGTCAGAGGGTGGGCAAGCCACAAAGAAACCCACCTTCTGCACCCAAGCCCGGTTATTGTTTTAGGTGTGGTGAAGATGGGCACATTCGCACTCACTGTGTAAATCCACCAAATTCTGCCCTTGTAGCTGCCAAGAAGAAACAGTTTACTGAAAAACAAGGCAGGTGGAAAAGTTCAAACTCATCAGTAAGACCGGATTTAAACTAAGTAAGGTTCCTGTTACGGGGCGAACTGGAACTTCCTCGAACCTACAATGTCCCAAGATTCAGACCCATGCCACTTGCAAAGACCATACATTTTCCACTCCAATCACCAGACTACCTAAAGGCCTTATTGGGTCAAAATGCACCAGTGACATTATCATCTCCAGCCAAGTGTGTTCTTGTCTGCTCGATACTGGATCACAAGTCACCACAGTGCCAGTCTCATTTTACAACAAACACCTATCACGTCAGCCACTCAAGCCACTCTGTGACCTCCTTAAAGTTGAAGGTGCCGCCGGACAAGCTGTTCCCTACCTGGGCTACACTGAACTAACTGTTACATTTCCCGAAGATTTCATTGGTGTTGACACAGAGATATCCACCATTGCCTTAGTTGTTCCAGATTCCACCTCCGAACTCCAGTCCCACATTCTAATCGGCATGAATACACTGGAGCTTCTCTACAACCAGTATAGAGAGGGAGAGCATTCTAACTTCCAACCTGCAGCCCATGGCTATAGAGCTGTCCTCAAACTATTACAGTTGCGTCACCAGCAAGTGCAGTCTGGGAATGATGGGACAGTGAGACTCTCCAGCAAAAAGCCTGTCGTCATCTCTGCTGGCCACACTGTCGTGGTGGAGGGCTCTGTCCATGGAATCACCTCCTCAGGCTGCAGTGCATTTATCGAACATCCCACATCCCCACTTGCCGGGGGATTGTGTGTCACCAATTGCCTAATCACCCTCTCAGGACAGTCACCTCACAAAGTACCTGTAATTCTCAAGAATGAGTCAGAACGAGATGTGTCTATCCCACCTCTCAGTATCATCGCTGAACTCGTAATATCTCCTCAGATTCTCTCTCATGCTGCTTCTATCTCATCCATTCCTCACGATCTGCAACCCGATTTTGGTGATTCGCCCATATCGGAAGAATGGAAACAACGAATCACAAGCAAATTGAACGAAATCCCTGAAGTCTTCTCTCATCATGACCTTGACTTCGGAAGAACAGACAAAGTAAAACACAGTATCAAACTACATGACCCAACTCCATTCAAACATCGTCCACGGCCTATACATCCCAATGACATCGAGGCAGTGCGCAAACACCTGCAGGATCTCCTCCAATCCGGAGTTATCAGGGAGTCTGAGTCTCCATTCTCCTCTCCAATAGTGGTTGTGCGCAAAAAGAATGGTGATGTCCGGTTATGCATTGACTATCGGAAGCTGAACCTGCAGACGATCAAGGACGCTTATGCACTCCCCAACCTAGAAGAGTCCTTCTCTGCGCTCACTGGGTCCAAATGGTTCAGTGTTCTGGATCTCAAATCGGGCTACTACCAAATCGAGATGACCGAGGAAGACAAACCAAAGACGGCGTTTGTAACCCCTTTGGGTTTTTGGGAATTTAATCGTATGCCACAAGGTGTTACCAATGCTCCCTCCACTTTCCAACGACTCATGGAAAGATGTATGGCCGACCTCAATTTAAAACAAGTCCTTGTGTTCCTCGACGATATTATTGTGTTTTCCCGTACCTTGGAAGAGCATGAAGAGCGACTTATGCATGTTCTTCATAGGCTCAAGGAATATGGTCTCAAACTGTCACCAGAAAAATGCAAATTCTTCCGGACTTCCGTCCGTTATCTTGGGCGTGTTGTCTCCGAGGCTGGTGTGGAGACAGATCCTGATAAGCTGGTTGCCCTAAAATCCTGGCCAATTCCAAAGACCCTGAAAGAGCTGAAATCCTTCCTCGGCTTTGCAGGATACTACAGACGCTTCATTCGTGGCTATGCCGCAATCGCCAAGCCACTAAACAATCTGACGAGGGGCTATGTTCCAACCCGGAAATCCAATCAGAAATCCACTCAGAACAGCAAGGCCCTTGACTGCAAACAGCCATTTGGGGAGCGATGGACATCTGATTGTCAGCGTGCATTTGAGACATTGATTGAGAGATTAACATCTGCGCCGGTTCTTGGTTTTGCTGATCCAAAGAGGTCATATATTCTGCACACCGATGCCAGTACCACCGGCCTCGGGGCTGCCCTCTACCAGGAGCAAGAAGGTCATCTGCGGGTCATTGCATATGCCAGCCGGGGCCTCTCATCAAGCGAATCACGATATCCCGCACACAAATTGGAGTTTCTGGCATTGAAGTGGTCGATAACTGAGAAGTTTCATGACTATCTCTATGGAGCTAACTTTGTCGTCGTCACTGACAACAACCCACTCACATACGTTCTGACATCCGCCAAATTGGACGCTGCGAGTCATCGCTGGCTTGCTGCTCTGTCCACTTACACCTTTACACTCCAATACCGTGCTGGTAAGCAGAACCAGGATGCTGATGCACTGTCTCGGCGCCCACATGATGCCCCATCTGCTTCCACTGACACCAACCTCATCCGCCAGTTCACCCAAGAGCATTGCAGTGAGTCTGGATGTGAGGTTGCGCCCGAGATAGTTGCTGCCATCTGTGATAGCTGTCTTGCCAGAGCCCATTCATCTGATTCACACTCCATTACGCTTGTTGAGTCCCTGAGTATGTCTGTCAATGTCCTACCTAACAGCTACGTCGACGAGAGTCAACATGGTCTTCCAGTTATTCCATCTCTGTCTCTTCAAGAGCTTAAAGACAAACAAAGAGCGGACTCCACCATCAGGGAAGTCATACATCAGCTGGAGACCGGAGAACGAGTCCCTCCCACGGCAAAACAAGAGCTCCCTGAACTCGCTCTGTTGCTGCGGGAGTTGAACCGTCTTGAATTAATTGACGGTATCTTGTATCGGAAGAGACAAGAGGATGAAGACGTGGTGTTCCAGATGGTCCTGCCTGAGGGGCTACGGTCCATCGTGCTAACCAGTCTTCATAGCGACATGGGGCACTTGGGCATTGAACGGACACTGGATCTCGTCCGATCCAGATTTTTCTGGCCACGTATGTCCGTTGACGTCGAGACCAAGATTCGAACCTGTGATCGTTGTGTAAGGAGAAAAACTCAACCGGAGAGAGCTGCACCCTTAATCAACATTACCACCACTCGCCCATTAGAGTTGGTCTGTATGGATTTTCTGTCACTTGAACCAGACCAGAGCAATACTAAAGATATCCTCGTCCTTACAGATCACTTCACAAAGTTTGCTGTGGCTTTACCAACGCCAAACCAGAAAGCTCGTACCGTTGCTCGTTGTCTCTGGGAAAATTTCATTGTGTGTTATGGCATTCCCGAGCGCCTTCATACAGATCAAGGTCCAGACTTCGAGTCAAAACTTATCAAGGAGCTCTGTGAAGTGTCTGGCATCAAGAAAACGAGAACCACACCCTATCATCCAAGGGGAAATCCCACTGAACGCTTCAATAGAACACTTCTAAGCATGCTCGGTACCCTTGAGCCCAGTCAAAAAAAAAGATGGAAGGAGTTTGTTAAGCCTCTTGTACATGCATACAATTGCACGAAAAATGAAGTCACTGGTTTCACGCCCTATGAATTAATGTTTGGTCGTTCACCCCGTCTACCTGTAGACCTTGCTTTTGGTTTACCAGTCCACAAACATCAGACAAAATCACACTCGCAGTATGTGGAGAATCTGCGCTCCAGACTTGAGCAAAGCTATCGACTTGCTTCTAAGAATGCTGGAAGATCCGCAGCTAGAAACAAATCTCGCTTTGACCAGCGTGTTACCCCTTCGAGCTTGGAAGCTGGTGATCGAGTTCTCGTTCGTAATGTGAGACTCCGAGGGAAACACAAGCTAGCAGACAAGTGGGAGAAAGAAGTGTACATCGTTCTCAGTCGTGCTGGCGACCTACCAGTCTACAAAGTAAGACCTGAGAAAGATTGTCATGCTCCAATTCGTACACTCCACCGTGATCTCTTGCTGCCATGTGGTTTCCTTCCTGTTGATGCTTCTAATGACACTCCTGTGCAATCGCCAATTCGCAAACCAGTGACACGCAGTCAAAGACAACCTGCTCCATCTGATCTGTTGGAAGAAGATGAAGTTGAAGGTGATTTGCCTTACCTTACAACCCAGTCACCTGAGTATTTCCGCTCCGAGTATGTTATTCCTGCTGTTACTCCAGCCAGTGCAAGTCCTGTACCTATACTTACCAATCCAGTCGATCCTGAAGTACCTCCACAACATCACTTACCTGATCAGGATTCTGACGAGTTGTCCTCTACCGCCGCCGCAATGTTGCCTCCAACTGTGGAAGATATCCCAGAGCCCTTACCTATATCCAACAACACTCCCTGTGGACCCCTACCACCTGCAATAGAAGAAAGGGTCCCTCCTGAGAAGGATGTCCCCGATGAGGAAAATGTGGAGCCCTGTGGCCAGGTAGAGACAGACCCAAAATTGACCGACTCAGCCCATGACCATGTGAATACTGACTCCGACGTAGCCGGAGCGGAACCTGATCTATCTGTACGTCGTTCGTCTCGACAGCGACAGCCGCCTAACCGTCTTGGTTATTCCGCGTTAGGCAATCCCCTGATATCGGTCGTACAGACGCTTTTTCACAGTCTGGCAGATGCTTATGGCGAAGCATTTAGTACCGTCACTGCAGCAAATTTTATTGAATCTCCCGTACATGTCGTCTAATATGCACGCGGAGGTGCATGGTCTTAAGGGGGGAGGGTGTAACGCGGGTGACAAAACCGTATTACTCTCTCGCCTCATTACTGCTCTTTGTATTTTACGTTCCTTGCGTGCGGTCACGTGATCGCAGTCCGCCAATTAGCGCGCTATATTACCGCGAACCCCGGAAGCGCGGTAGACGCGAGAGACGGACAAACAAATTGTTGCTGCAGGTATGTTTGTAACTTCGCCTCTGCTTTATTTCGCTATGACAAGTTGCCAAACTTATTGTGCTAAATGTTAACCCATAGGAGCCGACTACCACACCGCCCAAGCGCTTCAAGCGAGCTGTGTATTAGATGAAATATCCGGAATTGGTAAGCTCACGCTCTCACATTAGCCTTCCGTATTTGTTTGTATATGTTAGCCCGCACCCGCAGCTTTCTATGGGTCCGGTTAGCACTACTTTTTATGCCAACTTTCTGAATGTTACTCTGTGATGGTTTTTAGCCTAAACATTGTGGCACTGAGCACTTTAAAGGCTGACTATTATATTGAATGTATGTAGCCTCCATGCACTTTACTTCAATGGAAGATATTTAACTATTTATGGTTATTTGATTAACTAGTGAATGTTTTTGAGTATATTGTACAATATGATAATATATGAAGAAGTATTTATATATTTAACTTGATAATTACCTTGAAATGATACACTAGTGTTTTAATTATATTTAGATTATGAATTCTTGTGCACATTGATTGTTACATTGCATGGTCCTGTTCTCCGCACAGGCCAGGTCTTGATGGCGAGCTAAGACAAGGCTTCTAGCCCACTGAACCCCACGAACCTCAACCTTGTGAAACTCAACTCTGTGGAGATTCCTGTCAGGAACCCTGACACCCTACTCCCCCTGTCTGGGCTGGTAGGAGGCTCTTGCAGCCAACATTTAAACTCTCGCACCTTCACGCACTCATTCCTCCGCGACCCGCTGCTCAACCGCTTACTCCCACTCCTCACGGACACTTATCCCCCGCCTGGACTCAGTCACTCTCAGGTCGCAGGAATTGTCATTCTCGTGCGTCAAACTGTGCTTTACCAGTGATCTGTGCGCTCCAGATCAATCCTTTCGTGGACTATTATAAACTGAATTTACATTGTAAATATTTTTGGGTTTGGACAATGAACTTTCACTGCAGTGCATTGTAAATTTTGTATTACTACCTCTCTGAATGGCCATTCACTCACTCACTCTCTCTGTTGTTGTTTGTCTATTGTTTATTTCTAATTTATGTTTAATACACGGTACCATCTATAGCAGTTTCAGTCTCTGCCTCCTCTCTCCCTGAGCCGTACTTAGTCTTCTGGTTTTCTAGCCCATAGTTCATAATAATAATTCATATTTGTCATTACCCTGCATTACTACTTTATTACCATTCCACGCAGGAATGTTTCACCGTATGGTATTAAAGCTTTCTATCTTCACGGAGACCAAACCAGACAGTTAAAGGTCAGATCTGTGGAGAGGCAACCCCACTCACAGTCAGAATGCTTGTTTTTCTAGGTATTTTGAGTTATAAAACCAGCTATAATTGAATACATGTAAGGCAGAGCTGTTTAATATCTGTGGAACATTTCAGACAGAGCAATGACATATCCATAGAGACAAGCAGATGACAGACCTCCACCCAAAAAGTTACATAGTGCACCTTTAATACAATAATAATAATAATAATAATAATAATAATAATAATAATACAAAAAACATGCAACAATATATATACCTGGTTGCTAATGTGGTGTAATGAAACATGCACAACACAGACATCCAAAACATCATCTCAAAACAGAAGTGAAATACATATCAAACAGGAAGTTCAAGATGGTTGCTTTTGCTAGTGTAAAATCAGCCTAAATGTGATCTCATCTACCTCAGCAGTTCTCCAGATTTTACCTGCTCCTCAGACTTCATTACCTCACTCCTATTACTCCTCCATATCTCCTCTTCATTCAATCAGCGCCCCTCGGCTTCTCATCATCTCATCGCCCTCTTCTCTCTCCTCGGCCTCACATCTACCACCTCCAGTGTCCAAAGGGGAAAACATCAGACCAGAGAGCGCTCTTGTTTGGGCCACTCAAAATGAGGCGCTCATTTGACTTTCTAATTGAACTGATTGGCTGCCGGTGTTGTGAAGAAAAATAAACAATAGTTCTGAAATCTTGTTTTGGTTGATTTGTGGTTTATAGACTGCATAACTGAGTGAGAAATGAGGACAGGCACAGGGCAAAGGTCTGACCCAGGCTTTTTCTTTATTCGCCAATGTATTATGCAAAGACAAAGCTCTGGGTGAGTGATGCTGGTTTCTAATGATCCTCTTCAGAATAATGAGGTGCAGCCAGGCAAGATACTGACAAAATGTTGTTGAAATTTACAATCTACAAGACTCTATGGGACGTTTAATCTTAACCTCTCACTGCAAACTCAGACAAAACTGTTCAGTCAGGTTAATTTATTTCACTGACACATGAGAAACGGGAGCTCACTGTCATGTTTCATTTAGAACAAATTCTAATTTCTCTCACTTCAGATGTGCAGATGTTAGTGCTTCACTCATTGATTCTGCAGAAGTCTCAGTCCTCTATGGTATTTTCTCCTTTATATTTTACTCATACATTCAGACTGTGCATTTCATATGCACTTGTCAATTACACCCATCTGAACGAAAGGCCCAAATGATAGAAATTCAATTAAAGAAGGTAGGTAAAGCGTCTTGATCGAGAAAACAACAACAGCATGCACTAACTGGAGCTTGTATCAAACCACCAACCACTGAGCCACCGTCGCCTCTACTAAATATGTGTCAAACATGGCCAGATCTTGTTGAGCAGGACTGTATGAGAACAGCAGTGATTAGCACAGATCTTTCTCAAGGTGATCAGGTCTGGCTCCAGTAAAGAGGGGGCCACGATGGCTGTGACGCTCTGCTAAACCCCGGCTCTTGTTTGACTACACAGTCTTTTATGAGCCATAATGAATTCTAATCCAGCTTCGAGCTCAGGGAGTAGAAGAGATGATCCTCAGCTCGCTCCACACTTTCACATGTCGCTCATAGACGGTGTTTGTGCGCAGGCTCCAGAGAAATGTGTAATCAGTGAACAGCAGAGGAGGCTGTGTTAATATTGAGATGATAGTCCCTGCAGGCATTTCCACTTCAGTTCATCATTCTTCATTGGATCATTGGACGCTTTTAAAGAAGACATTGTGCATACTGTTCTTTTTGAGTTTTTAATCATGCATGCTGTAACAATAGTAACTTATCCAAAGCATACTGCAGTTTTATTTTTGACTAATTCACACAAGTTTGAGTAAACTTCTAGCTGAGGTCTTTTCCTTGCGATCCAGCAGCTATATGCAGCTTATGTAACAGCTAGAAACATTATTTAAAGCTAGACTACAGATCAGAGAAAGTAAAGTAATAAATAATAAAAATGCTCTGTGTAGCTCCATGGAGATGTTATTGCTTTGCCTCGAAAGTTCTTCAGTATGGCATGAAACTTATCATACATCTTCTTCATTTGTGGCTGTATAACTGCTTCTCAATACCCAGTGTTGTCAAATCTCTGAAGCTAAGCAAGGCCAGGTGGTAGAAGCTTACCACCACAGAGTGTGAAGTGAATGAAGAATGCAGTGTAAAGTGCTTTGGGTGATTTGAAAGGTGCTATATAAATCCAATGCATTATTATTATTTATTCAATAAGAGATGTGTTGCTAAAAATACATTCAGAGCATCACTGTGAGTGAGATCAACTCTTCACATATCGGAAATGTAACTGTGTTCTGTTTTTTTGGTTTAGTTTCCGCAACTTCAAGCAATCCCATAGAAATAAATTGCATTGTATTGTAAATACATTATAATGTTAATAAATCTTTCAACTAAAACCAGTCAGAAATAAACCTAAACCCAATCCTTTTTTTAAACCAATAAGAGCACAGGCTACATACCCTACCTTTTAAATAATATTTTAGGTGTTTTCAGCTTTCAGTGCTTCGAATGATAAAAGTCCCTGTCTATTATAAGCCAATGAAAAGCCTTCAGGATAGATGGGGGACAGAGATTTCTCTTATGTGGAAATAAAGTACAGCTTACTTTATTTACAAGGGCACTGAGGCGCTGAGGACCAATAAGGCTTTTTGAACCATTTCAAATATGACCTCTCATCTGTGATTCCCTCTGCACCCTGCCCACAGACTCTTAGTGACATGAATGCCAATCCCTCACCACCTATCTCAGCCACACAGCACATTTATAGGCATGGCTGGAGTGTTTTACCATAGACACAACAATATTTCCATTTCTATTATTGACTTTATTCCTCCCAGTTAAATGCAACTAAACCGTGCTTTCTTTGTTGTGACACTTCTGATTAAGCCCATTCATTTCAGTGGAGAATTTGAGAAAACTTTTACAACTAAAATCTGATATAAAGTCGGCTGATTTGTGTAAAATGTCACACTGCATCGATTCTCTGGAGGCTTTAAAATGATTTTGTAGTCCAGACAGAACTTATTTACTGTCAAGATCAGCAGCCCCATGCAAAATAATACCACCCAATGACAAATGTGGCGCCCACGGCAACTCCCGGAATAAGGTGAATAGTGGATACATGTTTTGCAATTGAAACTTTGTAGCCGATGTCATCAACATTCTCTGGTGGTGTGACGCTAACTGAAGGTACTACACTATCTGAAGCTCTCACAATCTGACCAGAAAAAGCTGACTTAATTGGAGCTACAACCAGTGTGATGATTTGTGCTCTTGAACAAGTCCTTCTCAAATAACATTACAGTCACAAGCTGGTTAGCATTAGCCAACAGTTTTTCTATTAGTCACTCATATTTTTGTTGAAAATCAAACACTTAAACAGGACCGTGAACGCTCATGTTGATCCTGAAAATCTGTTGTCTAAATACATTTTGTATTTTTTCTTGAGTTTCTTTATCTTAAATCTTATCTTAAAACTTTTTTGACAGTGTTTACTAATGTGTGCATTGTGTCTCCATGGTAACGTCTGAACAGTCCATCATAGAGATACATGCACAACACCCCAAGCTTGTTGCCTGACCAGTCAGTCCCTTCTGGATTGCAGAAGGGACTGGAACCGGACCAAAGAGTGTGGAAAAACTTCAACATTTTAGATGATCCAACCACAGCCGCTAATTTGTAGCACGTGTCCCTCAAATGCAGAAGACAAAAATTAAAAAAAATTTAAAAAAATTATTTCAGAACAAAATATATAACTTCTTTTACCTGAGATAAAAAATAGTTTGGTGCTTTGATTGTTGATTTTGTTTCTCTGTCCTTTATGTAGATTTTTCTCCTTTTTTATGTGTAAGCAGACATGTTTGTTTCCAACGCGAACGGAGCATGGTTCACCAGATCCACTCGTCTTTGCAAAGTTTTGTCAAAGCGTGTGGTTCTGGCTGGTCAGGTAACCAAGTGTGTGAAAAGGATCCATTTGAGATCCATTCTATTTTTATGAAGCCCTTTCTGTGTGGACTGCCCCAGAGGAGTCGCTGCAAGCTCAGCCCTCTGAACCTTCACATCCGCCTGTCAGACTGTGAAAGTGGCCGGTTTTAATACAGTGGGTTTATCAGCCTTTTGCGTGAGGTTACTGTGACTGAACCCCAAAACGCTCATAGCGCCACTGTGTCCGATCACCCACCCTGCAACTCAGCAAGCCAGTCAGATCATAGAGCCGATTCACTTTCAAAATAATATATGCTGTTATTACAAATATTGAAAATACTGCCTCCAAAGCGTCCAAGCAATCAAGACTGGATATTGGAAAGTAAATTGGGTTTCCGGTAGCCTCGGGCATGTGTGGATCTGACTGTCGTGAAAAGGAATTAAAAAGATGAAAAAAACAAAACAAAAGGGCTATTGTGTTTAGGAAAGTGGATTTGTCTATTATGGGTTTGAAAATGAAGACCTCACCTTGATTCCTGTATTGTGTCAGGGATTATCCTTGTAGAGTTTGAATGTTCTCCCAGTGTCTGTTTGGGTTTATAGGCACCAAGGAACAGGGATCTTGGTTTTCAAGGATTAAAAAATGCATATATAGCAAGCAAGAAAATGTATACACACAGCTTAACCAGATGCAGATTCTGAGACATCTTGGCAAACGGAAACTGCTTAAAGGCTTAAAGTGCGTATAACAGATTGTCATGATTCTCTAATTTTGACTGAATTTGGTGGGATAATTCCGGTTGTAAATATGAATTATAGGTTTACACAAATCAAGAAGCACTTTGTGAAAAGAGTGGAAAAAAATATTGAAAATAGAGGAAGTAGAGTATAATGATGACATCACACTAGGGAGAATCCTATGCAAGAGTTTACCAAATTTACATGTAAGAAACACATTTTTTCTGATGCTTTAAACATTGAACAGTTGTAACTTTTCTGGTGGAGGGTCCGTCAAATGCTTTTCTCAATGGAGATGTTATTGCTTTGTCTGGAATGTTTCACAGTATGGTATTAAACCTTTTTATCTTCATGGAGACCAAACCAGACCAAGTTACAGGTCAGATCTGTGGAAAGGCAACCTCGCTCAGTCAGCATGCCTGTTTTTCTAGGTATTTTTAAGCTATAAATCCACCTGTAATTGAATAAATGTAAGGTAGATCTGTTTAATGTCATAGTGTGGAACATTCGAAGCAGAGCATTGATACATGCAAAGAAACATGTGCTGTGTAAACTGAAAAGTTACACAGTGCGCCTTTAAGTAATAATTTAATAAGAACTGAGTATTGTCTCCAGCATATCAATTGTAATGACGTGAAACATTTATTTAAATTGTGTGTATTTTTTGCAGAATACTGGGGCTATTTTGTCAAAGTCAATTTAGTCCAGTCTTATCCTGAAATCCCAGACTGAAACTAACTTCATTTCCAGTTTAAGCCCCAAGTCATCCCATGAAAAAAGTTCACCTGTCTCCAGTCAATGCTAATTTAGGCCTGAGATTTAAACTGGGCTTTGTGTGTCAGTGGAGCAATGACATCATTAGACATGAGCTCCAAAATGAAAAAAAAAAAAAGGAAAAGGAAAAGATTACACAGGAAACATTATTAAAGGTGGGACGAAACACCAAAACTCCACCCAAAACCACATTTCAAATAGAGCTGCTAAACTGGGCAGCACCTGGAGGACTAAAGAAGAGAGTGATGGAGGAGGGGTGCAGGGTCTGGATGTATGAGGAACAGTGTAATACAGGTTTGCATTCCATTTCTCTTTCCTCAGTTCCTTGTCCTTAATTCCTCTCCTAAGTTCTGCAGGAGATGGGTGAGAAAGTCCAACAGACAGAGGAGACGTTTCAGTTCTCTTTCCTCGCTTCCTTCTCCTTGTTTCCTCTCCTCGATCCTCCATTTTTCAGCTGTCAATCAAATGTGTCATATTAAGTGGTGTCCCAAAGAAAACCACGGAAAAAAGAAGTAAATATGAGGGAGGCTTCAGGAGGCAGACATTAGATCAAATAATCAAACTGTGTTGGTCTCAATGTGGAATTCACTTTGTCTTCTCTGTGGATGGGATTTCCTCACCCATTTCCTGCAGAATCAAGGAGAGGACTCAAGGAGAAGGAAGCAAGGAAAGAGAAATGAGACGTGGCCAGTGAGGAGAGAGGAGCAGAGGAGGAGACACGAGCTGAGGGTGAATGGACAGTTTTTCCTCAGGTGCTGGTTCTGACCAAAATTCCCCTATAATGAGAACTATACTGTGAATTATTTTATATTATTATTTCAGGACATTTAAACAAAATCAGGCCAATGTCTTTATTTTAAGATAAAATAAAAACAAATGAATTTGTTTTAATGTCAAATGTAGGATTATGCAACTATCAAACATGCTTTGCTGCTGTCCCTATACTTGTGTAGTTGCAACAATACAAAGTCTTCACTGTGAAACAATTATTTTAATAGATGTCTGCCTCCTGAACCGTCCCTCATGTTTCTTTTATTGCCTCCTCTGAGCTTTGGGACACCACTTGATATGGTGTATTTGATTGACAGCTGAGAAATGGAGGCTTGAGGAGAGGAATCGAGGAGAAGGAAGCAAGGAAAGAGAACTGAGAGGCGGCCCAGGTATCCACACTTCATACTCTGTCCCTGGATCCATGTGTCTGTGATCACAAACACCTGGCTGTAGTCAGGGCAGAGGCGTGATGTCACCAAATACCTGAACATACACCCATTTTTATGCAGCTGTTCACACACCATACATATGATTTAGTAGCAAAAAAAAATTGATTTAGTGTTTAGTTCCACTTTAATAAAGGAGGGAGGCGGCATCGCAGAGGATATCCGACAAACTAAATGTGCAAGTGTTCTGCTTAAATGGCCATGAAATCCAATGATGACACACAGTTTTAATCATTTATAGAAGCAATGTTGTTTTCTTTTCAGTGGGCAGAAAAGAAAACAACTAAAAGATCAAATATAAAATCATCCTTTAACGTGATAAGTAGAGGCCATGTCTTCATACTGTAATTGGCTATTTAAATGTAAGCTAAGAAAAAGCTGCATTTCAACTTATAGCCACCAAGAAAAACACCTAAGCCGGTCACTGGTGATGCCCCCTCCTGAGGGCCTTGGTCCTGCAGAGGTGCTGATACAGGTGGGAGGCACAGAGGAGGGACTTCATTTAAAACCATGTGACCACCCGGACCTCATGACTTGTGTTTTAGTGAGGGATGAAACAATCATATTTTTGGATCTTTTAAACACAATCCCAGATGACGAAAACAATGCAGCGGCATGTATATAAAAATGTCACAGCATAGGCCTTGCACATTGTTCATCTCTGCCTTTTCTCATTTCAGCATTTAACAATCCAATTTTATTTAAGACACACCTCAAACACAACAGAACAAAGATGAGGCGAGGTCACAGAAGCCTAAAAATGTTCTTTGTTTTCAACAGACGTAGCTAAAAAACAGAAATTGGAAACAAGCAAGTGTGTTAGTTTCAGACTAGTTAGCTCCTTCCATCAGGCAGATAAACGGCCGTGTCCACAAGCAATCTGACCAGAACAGATGAAGCCGCTGCAAAACATCACTCAAAAAAACTTTTGTCCAGTTGACAATTCTGTCAAAGTCCATCTCCTCCCATGGCTCCTCTGGCTGGATCACTGATGCCCTTTTTCCTCGTAATTTTGCTGCACACACTCCTGTAATTTGGCAGGCCTGGTCCAGTGACACCCAAAGGCCTTTAGACACTGAAATCTATAAATAAAATAACTGCATTATCTTCTGTAGATGGGCTGAATTAATTAAAACCTCAAAGGGGTCAGTGTCCATCTTGATTTTAGCTCCCCAAAGATCTACATAATTCCATATGTCTTGGTTCATATATCTGATGTGTTTAGTATGTATCTAAAAAAGCAGAAAGTAGCATAAAGAAAAAAAAAACATTGAATGAAAAGGTGTGTCCAAACTTTTTGATCGTGTATATTCTCAAACCTAGGCCCTGTCCCATCTTTGAGTGGCGGTGTGGTGCATGGTCCTCAGTATTATCCCTATAGGAGCTCCAGAGCGGCCTCTCCTCGGGTCAAACAGGTGCTCTCCTGACTTAATGCAGGTCACAGTGTACAGCCCTCAGCCCCAGACCTCATTTACACCAGCCTCTGTTTAATATGGAGATAAGGGACTGTCACAACCCGCTCCTCACATTGTTACGCTGACGAATATGAAAATAAAATGAAAGATCGCATTTTAAAAGCATTGAACTTTGTTGTAATTTTTTCCGTTCTCATTTACCCTCTCAGAGTTGTATTTTGAGTGATTTGCGCGTGTTTGAGTAATCTTTGTTCTCCTGTATTCAAGACGTCATTGCTCCGATCTGCCCCCATTTTCACTGCCATTCACACATTTATATCCTGCATTTTTACACTGAGTTCTTTCTATTCCACCTTGTGATGTCATGTGGTAATACAGGAAGTGCTCCAATGTGTTTTAAACTTCATACATCTTCACTAGAATCATTTGCATAATTTCAGATCAGGAGGTGCCCAACTCTACTGAACAAAAGGTAAAAGGTAACTTCATAACTAATGCTTCTTGACATAATTTTGGGATTTGGAGATGTAGACACATTAATAATAAAGAATTACTCAATCATGTGTGAATGAAACAAAACATGAGGTAATAACAAGAAGAAACGTAAATTCTATATGGGACCTTTAACAGCCTAATCAGAAAATCATAGAATGCTGCCAACATCACTGTTTAAATACCTGTGCATAATGTTAAAAAGACCAGCAGTGTATTTGAAGATTTTATGTTTACTGTATTTTATCTCGTAAGCCTTATTATACAGAGAAATCAATGCAGGGAATAGTACTAATCCCTGTGGTGCTCCCATATCGCTCAGCCTTTTTTAAATTAATGATTATATCCTTTTTCCTCCTAGGTTTAAAGTTTTGTTTAGAGCTGGTTCTCTTTGTAAGCGTAAGGAAAAATAAGGCATCTCACTGCAATTTCACAAAGAGCATATTCTGTTTATGGAAACTGATTGCTATGTTGTGAGACGTGCAAGCTAGTTTGCTCAGTGTCCACCTCAGCAGCAGAACCATCAGCCTATCATCTCCTCTTTACAAACATCATTTTCTACAGTAATCTCTTCTGTGAAATCTATCTGCTAGGGACCAAGCACCAAAGCTTCTCCCCAGCTCTCATTTGTCCATCGTAGTATCTCAGTATCTGGTTATATTTCCGTGACTCGCTTAATCATGACTGAACTGCTCTGGGTGGGTGTGAGAACTTGGCTCCTCTCGCTGAACGCTTTCACCTGTAAGGGGAGAGCCACCTTGGGGTTCTGCCGCGGAGATGAGAGGAGGTCCCCGGGGCGTCCTGGAGGTTAGGTTACATCACTTCCCCCAGCCAGCTCCTCAGACCCCACTTACCCAGAAGCCCCTGTGTCATGGAATATTTATCATGGGGGAGATATGGGGGGGTCGAGTGAGGGAGGTGACACTGAGCTGGGTAACAGGAGGTGTCTGATGTGGCTGCTCCGCCTCAGGCTTGACTTCAGACATGACCTGCTGCTGCTCACTGTGAACTCTGCCCACACAGGTCACACTGAGCCTAAGGTCACAGCACAAGGAGGAGTCGCATTTTCTTGTCGCTGTATTATACAAGACTTTTACCATCTTTTTAGAAGGGATGTACCAATAACCGAAATATTGTGATATCGTAAAAGTCTCAATAATATTGTGGGCCATCACAATATACAGAATTATAAGTCTCTTTGCTTGAATTCATTGTTATGGTGCAGCACTAGCTAAAAGAAACAGAGGGAACTACATATACAATAATAATAATAAGTTTCAGTCCAATTTACACAATGAAATAACTGTTATTAAGCACTTTTAAATCTTAACTTTTTGTTTTATGACAGAACCAAAGGCTTGTCAAGGCGTTTTTAAAGGAAAAGTAGTATATTCTCAATTTTGTTAGCCACAAAATAACTGCATAAATATCGCACCGTGAGATGCATATCGTGAAAATATCATACCGAGTTCTTTGGATATCGTTACATCACTACTTTAGTATTTAAAGTATGCTCCTTTCTTTAAAAACTTTGCTACTCTACTCTACTCATATCATGCATTCTTTCCTGATAGTGTGTAACTTTCTGGAGGTCACCTGCACTATTCCATGGAAACAGAAAAATTAAAAACCATACTTAGGAACATTCTTCATAGAGATTATATATATATATATATATATATATATATATATATATATATATATATATATATATATATATATATATATATATATATATATATATATATATATATATATGCTAATAAACTTGAGCAAAACAAAAATAAGCAGATCACAGCCCAACTGCATTATAAATCTACCATTAATTTTTCAGCAGCATAAGTGGATGCAGTGGATTCTGGTCACACACAGTTCTTCTTCTTTGTCTTCTTCAAATGTTGTTCAGACAAAAATATCATGTTTGTTTGTTGTTTTTTTTTCTTTCCCAAGAAGATGCTGCTGAGTGAAATCTCTAGCTGTCTATCTGGCTAAATTTAGAAGGTGTTAAAAATAAGATCTGACGGTGCACTGATCAGGGAGCTCTGAAGGCTTTTCTGACTGATATCTCTGGTGCATGTGAGGCACCCACCTCTTTCCTTTCATTTTCCTCCCTCTCTTTCTACTTTTCTCTCATCTACTTCCTGTCTTTCTTCGATCCCCTTCCCCATTCTCTTCTGCTCTCTCTGCTCCATCCCTCTCTCTCATCTACCTCCTATTCTCCCTTTCTCTCTCCCCACTTCTCTCACTTCTTTCTCCTCTATTTCTCCTCTTCTGTCTCTCTGACTCATGCCTTCCCTCTCCCACTTCCCCTTTTCCTCTCTCCTCTCACTCTTCTCTCTCTTCCCTCTTCTCTCTCATTTGCCTCCTTTCCTCCATCTCTCTCTCTCTCTCTCTCTCTCCTCCCCTCGTCTCAGCTTTCTCTCTTCTCCCATCCTTTTCACCCCCCTCTCTTTCTTTTGCTCTCTCCTCCTTCTCATCTCTCTCTCACTTCAATTTCTCTCTCTCCCTCACCCATCTCCTTCTCATCTTTCTCCTCTCCTTTTCAGGCCTTTCTCTCTTCCCTATCTTTCTCTCTGTCTCCTCCCCTCCTTTCAATTCTCTCCCTTCTCTTATTGCAATCTCTTTTTCTCACTTCTTCTCTTTCTCAGCTCTCTCCTCCTCTCCTCATCGTTCTCTCTCACCTACCTCCCCCCCTCCTCTCCATCTTGGCTCTCTCTGCTTCTCATCTCTCTCTATCGCTGTCTTCCTCCACCTTTCCTTCTCATCTCTTCCCTCTCTATCACCTCCCTCTCATTCTCACCTCCCCCTCTCTCTCTCCTTCTCATCTCTTTCTCTTTCCTCCTCTCCTGTTCTGCTCATCTTTCTGTGTCACTCCCCTCCCCCATCTCTCTCTCCTCTCCTTCTTAGCTCTCTCTCCTCTTCTCCCCTCTGCCTGTTCCATTGATTCAGTGCACCGGGAGCATTAGGGCGTCTCCAGCCGGGGGTATTAGACTCAAATGATTGTGTTGTATTGTTTGGCATGTCATATTGATTGTGTCCCGGGTTTCAGTGGGCCCAGTGAAAGATTGTAGCCTCAACAGTCTCGCACACGGTCGATCGAAGCCATTTGAAAACAAATAACTTGTGCAAAGTGATACAAAGGATTGGCTCACATGTAATCATTGAATTTGTGCCGTCGGGCCAGTTAGGCTGTGATTGTATGTGCATCAGGGAGAGGGAGAGAACGAGACAGAGAGAAAGAGAGAGCGAGAAAGAGGGAGTATTTACAGGTGAGGACAGAGAGATTGAGAGAGAGCGTATTTACAGGGAGACCATATCGGGATGCTGGAGAGAGAAAGACTGAGAGAGTATTGAGAAAGGGGATAGAATTAGAAAGAGTTAGAGAAAGAGAGGATTTACAGGTGAGGATGGCCCCCTGTAGACAAAGGGAGATCAGGGAAGATGAGAAAGAAAGAGAGACAGAGAGAGAGACAGAGAGAGAGAAAAGAAAGAAAGAGTTAAAGAAAGGGAGATCAGGGCAGATGAGAGTGAAACGAAGAGGTTAGAGAGAGAGAGATTGAGAGAGAGCGTATTTTCAAACAATTTTGGGATACTGAAGAGAAAAAGACTGAAAGAGTATTGAGAAAGTGAGTATTTACAGATGAGGATGGCGCCCTGTAGACAAAGGGAGATCAGGCAAGATGAGAAAGAAAGAGAGAGAGAGATTGAGAGAGAGAGCGAGAGAGAGTTAAAGAAAGACAGCAGCTCCCTACAGACAAATGGCGATCAGGACAGAGAGACAGAGTTAAAGAGAAAGTATTTACAGGTGAGAAAAGAGGGAGACCAGGGCAGATGAGAGGGGGAAACAAATAGAGAGGCACACAGAGAGAGATTATTTACAGAACAGAGGGAGACCAGGGTAGATGAGAGAGAGATAGAGTGGGATTCGAACTGTCAACCTCCATATCAGAGGACAAGCACTGTACCAACTGGGCTACTGTCACCCTACCTGTTGTAGTGGACCTTACTGGAGGCAAAACAGGCTAATTATCCATTTGGACCAGATCCTCTCACCACAAGAACAGTTTCTTCCCCCTGCCGGTGGGTGCTATAACACCTGCCACTTTATAACACCTGTCACACTTTATAACACCTGTCACTTTATAACACCTATCACAGACATACTGAAAATTTTGCTGGATAGGATATGGGCTTCCAAATATCTGTTCAGCCAATATCCTGCCTGGACATATAAATTGATATGTCTATTTATGGTCATAGTTGGCTCTGAAAATCTCGTTTATTTATACAAAGTTGTCCTTATTTGAGAGAGAAATAGTACCTGCATCAGAACTGAAAAAGCTGGATCAGTCACTTTGCCTTAGGGGCTGGGCAATATGGGGAAAAAATAATCACAATTTTTATTTGCTATTTATCTATCTCAATTTTCTATTTAAAATGTATTTAGTCTTTACAGTTTACAGTATAGGCTTGTATCTGTGCCATTTAACACAACAAAAATTCACTCTCTCAACTCTCAAACCACACGTTTTTACTGATAGGACTGGCTGTAGACCTCTCCATTTCCCTACTTTGCCTTGTGCTTTATGGTGAATTGTAGCTGTAAAAGTAAAACAAAAAAAAAAATGTTCAGAAAGGTCAGTATTTCTTTTGACTACTCAAACATTCTGCATGATAGACGTGCCCCTTCCCCCCACAGTCTGCACGTTCCTGTGATCTGCAGGCTCTGACACCTCTCCCAAATGTGACATTACCAGTGAAGACAAAAGTCCAAAATGATGAAGTGTTTTACTCCCAGATTGTGGCCATTGCATCATTCCACTGGTGATGAAACCAACCCTGGCTCTGCTCTCCAACACTTGTGGCGGTCTGAAACCCTCTGTCACTCACCTTCCTTATTGCTCTCACACTATGCTAATGTGGTGCTGTCAGGAGCACTGGGGGCTGCTCCACAATGTCTCACCAGTGTTAATGAATTTAAATGAGAAGCGTCAATACTGCCTGATTCGTCTGCATGGCCCAGATAAACGCGAGGTGCTGTCCGTTTGTGGGACGACAATAGAAGCCATCATTTGCCTCCGAGCTGAAACAATACACTCTAGAGTAGTTCACTCCTCGGGCTTTGTTTTCCACTCATTTTGACATTCACTTCAATATGTCACTCAGCGCTGAGAGGGACAGTGATGTGTTGAGCGGGGGCCACACAGGACATGAGGACACAATACTGGTTACTATAAGTTTAACATAAAATAAAATTCTTTAATTTGTTTTTCACAAAGTATTTTTCAATATGTAGCCCATGGGGAGAGGTGGCAGGCTGGTGTGAGCTGGTGTAGATGGTGTAAACCCCCATCTTGTTCAACACGTGTTGGAGTTTTCCCCAGTGAGCAAGAGGGTTGGGTCCCTTCTACTGAGGACTCCTTCTACTGAGGACTTCCTTCTACTGAGGACTCCATTCTACTGGGGGACTTCAACACCCACGTGGGCAACGGCAGTGACATCAGTGTTCTTTTATTGGACTTCCAGTCACAGTTTGTCCATAACAAACACCATGTTCAAGCACACGAGTGTCCATCAGAGCATTTGGCACCAGGTTAAGATAAGGTCCACTTGATTGTCCCCATAGGGGAAATTTGTCCACTGCATTTGACCCATCCTTCAATGCCACTGAGACTCTCCTCATGAGCAGTGGGCGCACAATCCCATCCCCAGTGGCCCAACTCCATGGACTTGTTGTTAATCTTGGTCAGGACTACCTTAGCTGGAGGATTGTATGGTGATTTTTTTGGGTTGATGGGGGAAACCGGAGTGCCTGGAGAAAACCCAACCAGGCACAAGGAGAACATGCAAACTCCACGCAGAAAGGCTGACCCAGGGATCAAACCCAGAACCAACCTGTTGCTGTTGAAGAGGCAAAAACTCTGAACTCGCAATACACAAGTGCATAGGCAAAGAGAAAACCCACCCACTGCTCCACAACCCTGGTTGCCATTTGTAAATCACTGACCTTTCCACACTTACAACAAATGCCACACCTCATGTAGAAAACTTCATATACACTCCCACAACTTAACCTGAGGGTTATTTTTTATTTTATTTTATATTTTAAAGACCTTCCTTTCACCTGCCAGAGTAAATAATGGACTGCTCGATATGTTTCGCAGTCCCGTCACTCTGGCCCCTCTTTACTATGTGTCTGTGGCTAGTTCCTTCATGTGGACTTCCCGTTGGCCCTCAGAAGCCTCTTCCATGGCACTGCGGGGCCCTTCACACACAGAGGGGCCCCTCACACACAGCAGGGGGCCTCTCACACAGCTTATGTTCACAGCATGGCCCATCCTGCCTTTCAGAGGCGACCACAAATATCAGCGCATATCGATTTGGCCCAGTCTTTACCCAGCTGCTGCCTTTGTACAGTCACAAGAAAGAACCCGTCTGACCTTCAGGCAGACTCTGTGTGTGATGAAATGCCAATACTGGGTGTGTAAGAACTCTTGTGCGTGGGATTCAGCATACACACTTCACCAATAGTTTATGAAGATGTCAGTCTGGTCATGTTCCGGAGTGCAGATGGGCATGATTGACAGGTGGATTAGCCAATCACAGGAACGCGTGGTCCGTCCATATCAAAGCAAATATGGCTGCTTTTGAGGAAGAAAGAATAAAACATTGTGGATTTCTAGAAAAACAATGAGTGAAGCACGCTGGGCGAAACACTGGCTTTTCTCAAACCAAACCTGCACCCATAATATGGGCCGATGTGTGTTCTGGAGTGTTTTTGGATAATGGATGATGATTTTAAGGTGCTGAGACACTTTTTCCTAGATAATGTGCTTTCTATTGCATTATACTTTCAGACTGACCAACCCTAACCAGTCACAGAGTCACATAAAGCACAATGTTAATTTAGCATTTATTGTTCCTGTAGGGAAATTTATCCATTATTATGTCCCTAACGCAGAGGAAACCCACCCAGACACAGGGAGAACATGCAAACTCCACACAGAAAGACCCAGGCAACCCGATGTCAAATTCAGAACCCTCTTGCTGTGAGGCTCCTGTCTCACAGACATCTAAGACATCTGCAATGATCTATAAACTGTCCAAAGATAAGAACTGTCTCTGTTTTGTTAAGTCTTTCAGGAGCACCACTTAGTCTAGCTTCCTCCTTTTCATTTTTCACTTGACAAGTAAAACAATCTACCAATGGAACAAGACTTTCTGAATTAAGAAATACACACTTATTCCATTGGCAGATAATTTTACTTGTCAACATGAACATATTCAAATAAAATAAAATGTTCTTTATTTAAAGGGTCCATAATACACTATTTTCTGATCTATGTTATAATATTGTTTCCTCATCACAAACATAGCTGGAGTTGTGTTTTGTTTAACACACAAAACCTGCATATTTAGGCTCAGTTCTTCTCTCAAACAGAAAACACTGTTCCCCCTTGTGATGTCATGTGATAATACAGGAAGTGTTCTATAGACCTTCACTAGAATCATTTGGATAATTTCAGCTCTGAAATATTCACTCTCTACTGAACTAAGGGTAAAAGGTAGCTGTTAAACTACCACTTCATGACATCACAAGGTGGAACAAAGAATTTTCAGCTTTGGAGATAAAGCAGACTAATGACAAAGGTTTAATCAAACAAAACACAACTCCAGGTATGTTTTTGATGAGAACACATTCTAACACAGCTTAACGCTCACAAGAATCCATTTTGCCTAATATAAGACCTTTACATCATCTTTATTTACCTAGATTACATTTTGCAGAGAAGACTTAAAACTCCACAACAAATGCTAAAACTGAGGCAACAGAACTGCATAGTGCATTGACAACAATACCAATACACAGTTAACATATCCAAACCCATTATGCCTGTCCTCAGCTGTCACCCACAACAAAGAGACACTATAGTCCCCAGTCTCAGAGGCAGGAGTGAGCGCGCACACAGATCAGGTGCTAATGGCTGTGAAATGTCCCCGTGAATCAATATGGCGGCGTGCCCAGTGCTGTCGTGCTTGGCCAAGATCTAATTGTTCCTGCACTGGGCTAATTAGGAGTCAGTTGGCTGAAACTTGGCAGTCATCTGATAAGCTCTGTCTCCTCTCTGTCCTCTCTGTTTTGTCTCTCCTCTGCTCTGACTATCCTTTGCCCTCTTCTCTCTCTGCTCCGTCTCTCCTCTGCTCATTTTCTCCTCTCTGTCCTCGCTGCTCTATCTCCTCTCTCTACTTTGTCTCTCCTCTCTCTGTTCAGTCTCTTCTCTCTCTGCTCTGTCTCTCTTCTCTGTTTTGTCTTTCCTTTGCTCTGTCTCTCCTCTCTCTGTTTTGTCTCTCCTCTGCTCTGTCTATCCCTTGCCCTCTCTCCAGTCTGATCTGTCTTTCCTCTCTCTGATCCGTCTTTCCTCTCTGTTCTATTTCTCCTCTCTGATTTGTCTCTCCACTCTCTGCTCTGTCTCTGCTCTCTACTCTCTCCTGTCTCTTCTGCTCCATCTCTCCTCTTTCCTATGCTGTCTCTTCTCCTCTGTCTGTTCTGTCTCTCAACTGCTCTAACTATCCTGAATAGGAAGTGAGCATGGGCGCTCTTCCAGCTGATTGACTCTCCAATGCACTTTCTATTGAAAAACCACTGCCCCTCTCTCTAAAACTGCTGCAGTGAGCCTCGTCATTCTGATCTTGAAATGTTTGTTTTAACTCGCTCTACATGATCCTGATGTTTTTATTTAGTTATTTTGTCCTTAAATCCAGATATGTACATTAATAACAGATCATTGAGGTGCCTTCTTTCCCAGAGGTCGCTCCCATTAGCGTTAGCAACAGTTTGATTGACAGCGTTGCTAAGCACCCGCTCCCTGCTAAAAGGTGCAGACAGGAAGGGGTGTTACGCTCAACACTCTTGCCACAGACTGGCTTTTTGGTTGCTATGATACTTGCAGTTGGGATTCCAAACATGGAACTCTGCACCAAATTTGCCCATATAGCTGCTAGCCTCAATGAGCTTCATTTAGCTGGAGCCTAACGCTATGTGTGACGTCACAGACCACTTAGTCCACTTCATTATACAGTCTATGGCTGTATCTCTCCTCTGCTCTGTCGTCTATCCACCAGAGGAACAGGCCTGATTTCCCTCAGGTGTAATGATTTCAGTGCGTTTGATGATTGTGTTGGATTTTGTTGAATGCCGCACAATTAACAATAAACCATGAACTGAAGCTGGGCACGGACCTCAGAGGTGTAAGTTTGAATGAGCCCACACCCCCTCAGACCCTCTCCCTTACAGACTGTTGGATGTGTGGAGGAGATGCTGCTGGTTCATAGACTTTGCCCTCTGGCTGCTCTTGGACACGTCCCTCACTCCAGGGACCACTTCTTCGTAAATTGACACGCATCCACCACTTCTCCGGCTCTCATGGCCCATAGCCCTCGGAGTCGCCGTGGAAACTCATAGGAGGATCTGCAAAAGACAAGACTGAAGTGTTCCCTGTGAGTGAGGAGACTGTAATTGGCTGATACAAATTGAAGGGGAAGAATCCAAAATGCAAGAAATCAACAGAAATCTTGTGCACGTTGACGAGGAAATTGGTAACTGGATATTTGGTGAAAAATGTTTCAGACTAAATTGAAAATAAAGATGAATGAGGAGAGAAGACTGGTGTAGTGACGACTGGACCCAACATGCATCTCCTATGCCCCGATTCTGTCCTGGACACATTTGAGATCGATCTGTCTTCAGAGAAAATGAATATAGGTCACAATTTTTATGTTTTCTTCTTTGACCAGGTTCAAGTGTGTTTTACTTCTATGAGGTATTCATCACATCACATCAGGTTTGTAAAGATGTAGTGTATTGTTTTGTATCATGTTTGTTGTGTGGGATTATGGGTGACGTAGGCTTGTGAGCAATGCATTGGACAAATCTTACAGCTAACCGTGATGAGGTTTTGATAGGGCCCAGGAAAGATCGCTAAATTACTCAAACATGCATGGATATCATCTAAAACCTCTTCAGGCCTGTTTTTGATGAGGGAACAATGTGATAACATGGTAGAAAGCTAAAGAAAATTGATGCCTTTTTTCCATTAGCTAAATCTAGCATTAACACAACACTTCTCGTTTATCATCTGCTTTTTCTGCTTTTATTTCACTTCCCTGCACCTGTATCCTGCTTTATAACATCTCTTTATATAATGCATTGAGTTTGGCTAATCCATTATGCACGGGAAATCCAATATTTACAATCTTGGAGTGTGTGCCGTCCATGGATAAGCAAGAAACAGGTGTTGTTATAGTGCGCTAGCTTTGTTTTACTAAGCATGTTGGCTCAGTTGCTATCACTAAATGTGGCGTTTTATTACAAGATTCCCAAAGAGAACTAGTGGAAACGAGACTTGGACGTGGGGCTCGGAAATTGCCACACAAGCCTGTAGGGGGCACAGTGCAGATATAGAATGTAGGAGGAAAAGCTTCATGACACTGAAGCATGATATATCGCTACAGAGAAATATGACACTAAATGATCGTACTGAAACTATTTTATACCACTATCAACATAAAATTAAAGCAGAATAATTTCTAGTAAACAAATTTTAACTATACTGTATCTTTAAAGGACCTATATTACGCTATTATAGTTAAGTTACTGTTATAATGTTGTTTCCTCATCACAAACCTGGAGTTGTCTGAAGTTCTTCTCTCAAACAGAGAACACAGTTTCACTTTGTGATGTCATGTGTCATTTTGATCGTCGGAAATGTAGACAGACTAATAAACAAGGTTTACTCAATGTGTGAATGAAAATAATTTGGGTTATGTTTTTGAGGAGGTAACATTTTAACATGGCTTAAAGCTCACGGGAGTTAAATTTGCGTAAAATAGAACCGTCAAAAGACATAAGCTACAACAAATAAATTGCAGAATTAATTCATAATTAGCCATAAAACACATTTATTCAACCATGTACAGCTCAAATCTTATCATATTACAACAAAAATAAGAAAAGTCTCCCCGTTATTGCAAGAAAAAAATGTACATACGATGGATATTGTTGGAATCAAAGTAAAGTATCAGGAAAAAATGTGTTTCTCACATGTAAACCGTGCCTAACTTTGGATAGAATTCTCCCTAGTATGATGTCATCAGTATGTTTTTACTTCTTCTTACTTCTTCTTCTTACTTGGTGTAAAACTATTTATACTTACAATAATTATAATTCCACCAAATTAAGCCAAAATTTGAGAATCAGAGCACAGAGCACACACACACACAGACCACACCCTCTCCTTCTGCCCACCTCGGCCACCCTAAAAACCACCACTGTTTTAGAACATTTTGTACCACAATCATGTTAAATCCTCTGAACATTTAATGATTTCATTTAGAACACAATATGAACCCTCGGCCAATCGAAGACCACAATTAGATCAACAAAGATCAACAGCAGCGTGCTCATTACAGCTCAGAACGCCACCATCGATCTGAAGACTCTCCAGTCCCTCCAGCTCACATGAGATTACACACATCTGTCTGACTCTCCTCTCCCTGTCTTCTCTTCTCTCTTCTCTAGCCTTTCTTTTCACTTTTCTTTTATTTATTTTCTATCATTTTTGTCATATCCCCCTCTGTCTCTTCTCACTCGCCCTCTCTCCTTTCCCCTTCTCTCACTCTCTCTATCTTACCCCAGTTATGAGCTCTCACCTCCTCTCTCTTGCCCACTCTTCTCTCCTCCACCTCTCTTCTTTCTCTTCCCTCCTCTGGCTCGTCACACTCACCACTCTCCTTTTCCTCTTCTCTCACTCCCTCTCTCTATCTTCACGCATTCATTTCAGTTATCCCGGGTTTAGTCCTGTTTTAGTCCTGGTTAAGGCCTGGTTCTCTCTCTCTCTCTCTCCCTCCTCTCTCACCCCTTTCTCTCTCTCACTGCCTCTCTCTTCGCCCCTTCCTTTTCCACTATATTGTCCCTTCTCTCCTCTGGTTTAGTCCTGGTTTAGTCCTAATTTAGTCCTGGTTTAGTCCTGGTTTAGTCCTGGTTTAGTGCTGCTCTAGTCCTGGTTCAGTCCTGGTTTAGTTCTGGTTTGGTTCTGTTTTAGTGCTAGTTCAGCCCTGGTTTAGTCCTGGTTTAGTGCTGCTCTAGTCCTGGTGTAGTCCTGGTTCAGTCCTGGTTTAGTTCTGGTTTGGTTCTGTTTTAGTGCTAGTTCAGCCCTGGTTTAGTGCTGGTTTAGTGCTGCTCTAGTCCTGGTTTTGTCCTGATTTAGTCTTTGTTTAGTTCCAGTTTAGACTTGGTTCATCCCTGGTTTAGTTCTCCTTTAGTCCTGGTTTAGTGTTGGTTCAGTGTTAGTTTCGTCCTCGTTTAGCCCTGGTTCAGTCTTTTCTCAGTCTTGGTTTAGTCCCAGTTCAGTCCTGGTTTAGTTTGGTTTTAGTCTTGGTTAAGTTCTTTTTCCTTTCTTTAATACTCCCTCTCTCCCTTCCTCTCTATCCTCTCTCTCTTTTTCTCACTTTCTTTTTTATAAAGACAGATAGCCTCTTTATCCTGTCTCAGCTTCGGCCCATGGAGCAGCCAATGACCTGTAGTAACGTGTGTCTTCGTCGAAACAGCATCGAGATGAATACAGCCTTGATAAATGTCGTCTTCCTGACTGACATTTAATACCCAGATCTGATTGTGGAAGTGACAGGGGAATTACTGAGGCGGCGATGGCGCGTGGGTGGCGGTAGGTGGGTGGGTTGGTCGGGGCCGTTGACAGCTCTATGTAAAAATAATACAGCCGTGCACGCGTTGTGTGGCGTGTCAGTCATGCACACACGCTGACAGCTCATCCAGACCATAAGTTATTTATGTCAAGTTGCATTTAGGATGTGGATTACACACGACACAGTGTTAATCACTCTCGTCATTTCGTTTGGGCTGAATGTATGGACACAAACAAAGCTTACACTGTAATCTTAAGGGTGGGGAAGCTGTGGAGGGGCTAGTTTAATGAATACATTACAGTCGGACTTAACATCTAAACTCCGCCCAAAACCACATTCCAATTAGGGTTACTAAACCGGACAGTACTGCTAAACTGTGATTGGCTGAAACGGTAACCATTTTGCAGTCAGATGTTTGAAATCAGAAACGGACTGTTATCAGGTCAGTCCTGTGTGATGTCACCAACTACTTGAAACTTGAAATATCTTTTTTATGTGTGCGTGCGTGCGTGTGTGTGTGTGTGCGTGCGTGTGTGTGTGTGCGTGTGCGTGCGTGCGTGTGTGCGTGCGTGCGTGCGTGTGTGTGTGTGTGTGTGTGTGTGTGTGTGTGTGCGTGCGTGTGGGTGTGTGTGTGAGTGTGGGTGTGTGTGTGTGTGTGAAAGAGAGAGTGTTGGTGGTTTTCATTTCTGTGTTCATCTGAAACTTGAAAACTTTCAGATGGCTTTATTACTTTTTATAATGAGTCCCAGATATGTGCAGTTTTGGACGTTTTACACATATATAAACAACAGCAGTGCCACATTTTGCCCAGAATATAGTCAATTATAACTAACTCCCTGCCTCAATAAATCAACACATGGCCTTGACTTTTAGCTGGCAGTGTAGTCTCTAAGAGCAGCGCCGCAGACAAACAGATCCATCAAACGATTAGCCCGTGATGTGAACTCAATCGAGTGTTAAATAAGTGATGTGGGGTAGAGGGAGCATAAAAACACAGATCTGATCTGTAATCTGAAGTGAAGAGACTCTCTTCTGCTGCTCCCAGTCTTCCAGAAGTGTTTTACTCTGCCACATTTACAAGTCATTAGTGTGTATGCAAATGAGAGGGACTATGGGGCTAAAAATACTGCTCTGTAGTGGAGCAGAGACAGACTCTTTTGTCATTGTTTTATTGAAAGCTTTTGGACATACTGTTTAACTTCATGGTGTGCAAACTGCTCAGAGGCTGTCATCACTTCTTCTCTGCTGCAGCCTGGACACATTCAGGTGCATTATTTAAAGGTCCTGTATTATGCAACATTGATTCTTATGAGCTTTAAGCTATGTGGTAGTTGCTACCTCAAAAACATACCAGGAGTTGTGTTTTGTTTCATTCACCAATTGAAAACATGCTTTACAGGGCCTGTATTACTTTATTTTCTATGTTATAATGTTGTTTCCTAATCACTCTGAAAGCTGAAAACACTCTGTTCCACCCTGTGACGTCATGTTGTAATACAGGAAGTTCTCCACTGTATTTCATCCCTCGTATTTCCCATCTCTATTGAACTAAAGGTAAAAGGTAGCTGTTAACTTGTCAACTACTGTTTCATGGCATCACAACGTGGAACAGAGCATGTTCAGCTTTGGAGATGTAGATAGACTAATAATAAAGGGTTCTCTCAAACATGTGTGAATGAAACAAAACACTACTCCAGGTATGTTTCTGATGAGGTAACACATTTGCAAAATATAGGGCCTTTAATCAAAAAATCATAAACAGATCCTTATTAACTACTCCAAAGGTGTGAGAAAAAGAGAAAACATTCACAGATGGGATTTTCTGGGCAGTGATGGAAAATATTTCTATCATCCGATTAACTTTATGTTTATTTATTTCTTACCAGATGAGAATAATTGACCAAAGATCTGAAAGTATTTTATGCACCCCTGGGTCCAGCCCAAGCGTCCACTCCAGTTTAGTTTCCTGGCTGTCTGGCCTTGCGCTGGCCCCAGAGCAGAGCTGCAGCTGGAGGCCCCGGGGCCATGCTAGCAGCACAGACACGGAGGGGCCACAGATGTGAGGGCCCACTGCCAAACAGGGGCCAGGCATGGTGTATGGGTCAGAGGCTCGAAGAGTCTGGAGACACAATGGAGAGAATGTAGAGGCATGGAGCAGGCGAGAGGAGCTGTAGCATTGCGTTCTATTCAGATTTGTTAGCATAGCGGTTGGTGCTACAGCCTGTTGACCATGTTTTTGATGAGAAAACAACGTGAGAAAAAAAGAAAAAGACCATTTTGCACAATATAGAATCAGATAACATTGAAATGGTTAGAGTTTGAGCTGCCCCATTTGCACCTTTTTCCAAAGTTCTAGATTTGCATTTTTATTCCTTTCTTTTGTACATTTTTGTGCCTATTTTAGTGTGTTTTGCATTTTATCATTTTGATAATACTGGCTTTTTGTGCAAGTAGATTTTTTTTTAAACTGGTGCTTGTCATGTATTCTCTCTGTTTCTCTCACTGCTCATTTCCATTTCATTCACCTGAGGAGCGCCCCATCATCCAGGCTGCTCCAGGCTGCAGGCTCCTTCATGCACTGGAGCTTTCCATTAGCTTAGCCTAGGGTGATCAGATTTCAAATTTCAAAACTGGGACACACCTGGGTTGGGATATATAAAAACTGTCTAAAGAGCATGTTAATTTTGTCCATTCTCAACTCACTTGTGGGTCAGTGTACACCTGACCCTTTTTTTTTTTTTTTTTTTTTTTTTTTTTTTTGCCTTAGGCTCATTTTCAAGCACGGCTTTCTGTATTTTGGCTAAACAAATAAAACTATTAAGTAGTAAGTTTTCCTCTTTACTGTTGGTGGGTATCAGATTGGTCAAATATATGGACACCTTGGACATGGCTTGTATAAAACTGGGACAAATCACTGGTTTTTGGATAAATCTGTTGGGACAGGGGACACACAGTCTAGTCACCCTAGCCGACCAGAGGTGCCACAGTGTTGTACACAGCTGCCCCAGCCTCACTCCTTTTGTTTTCTGTTGGACCGGCCCGTCATAGTCCCTCTTTCACTTTGTATTACTTTGGTCTATTTGGGTTCTTCTGTGGGCACTGGAGAGGTACCTTTTTCTGATCCTCGTCAGAACCCCTGATTCCTCATTCAAATGACCTGATTCTAGGTCTTACGGACAGGCCACAGAAGTGCGGAGGCTCTCTGAGTATGTGAGACAGATGGAGGTATAAATACAGGAGGAGGACAGACAGGTGCTGCTCTGGCTCTAGGCTGTTTCCACCAGAGAAGCCGGGTCTGGAACAAAAGGTGAGCTAGACCAGAATACACTCTCACTACATTTAGTTTTGTTTAGTGTAGTCCCCCACACAGACATGGGAAGAACATGCAAACTCCACAAAGAAAGGCCCCACGCCGCCCCAAAGCCAGATCCATAACCTTTTTGTTGTGTGGAGCGAGGTGCTGGTCAAAGAACCAAACAGGTGTGAAAAGGGTGCTATTCAGGGACTTTGCAGCTATAACTGCTAATAAACAACTATCACACATAACCACACAGACAAGATAAAGTGACATTTTCAGCTACAGTACAGAGAAATTATTTGCTCTCCACAGCACAAATAAACACTTTCACTTTGAGATAGCAGACCAAAACAAAACAACATGTGGAGGTGCCATGGTTTGTTATCAGCGCTGTTCTAAAACAAGTAAGTACACCTTCAAACACATGTCTAATATTTGCCTGGCTGTTTCTTACCTCATAAAAAACTGAATGTCCTTTATTTTTCTCCAGCTAAATGAAAATAAGACTAAAGTTATTCTATTTGGACCTTACACTGACACCCTCACATCTGACCTTGGGCCTCTTGCTACAAATTTGCACAGTTCTGCAAAGAACCTTGATGTTTTTATGGACTCTCTTTTAAACTTTGAGAAGCAAATTTCAAATGTTGTTAAAACTAGCTTTTTCAGCTAAGACAAATCGCTAAATTAAAACCAATCCTAACACGCAATAACTTTGAAACAATCACACACACTTTTGTAAACCAATAGACTGGACTACTGCAACTCGCTATATTCAGGCCTCCCACAATCCTCCCTCAGCAGGTTACAGTTAGTCCAAAATGCTGCTGCCAGACTGCTCACCGGGTCCAAAAAGAGAGACCATATTACACTCATTCTAACCCAACTCTGCTGGGGTTAAATACAGAATTGATTTTAAAATTGTATTATTTGTTTTTAAATCACTCAACTCACTGGTGCCACAGTACATCACTGATCTTTTAACCCCACACACTGCCCCTCGGTCTCTCAGGTCAAACTCTCTCAACCTACTGTCCGTCCCACCATCCCGCCTCAAAACCAAGGGAGGCTGAGCTTTCTCTGTTGTGGCCCCTAAGCTCTGGAATGCCCTCCCTCTTTAGACTTTAGACTTTTATGTCTGTGTTGTGTTGTGTTAAGCCACTCTTTCATGTATTATTTTATATTTGTTTTATCGTTTCACTATGTTGTGTTTCATGTTTGTGTTTTTTGGTGCAGCTTGTTAAGGTTGTTTTAAATGTGCTATATAAATAAAATGACTTGACTCATGCAGCTGAACACCTCTACTACTACTCTGCACATAATATAAATCCCACTGTGCTGTTACATGCAGCAGTTGTCCAAGTTTGTATGGACTTCTACAGATGTGTTATTGGATCTGGGAGATTCAAGAAACCTCAGTCGTAGTTCCTGGGTTTACGTGTATTTTGATAAAACGGTTTCGGTTGCATGTAAAAGTATATGGTGTATGAGCTGGGCCAGAATACACAATATAATGGGTCCTGGTATGGTGATGGGTGCTGCACTCGCTCTTGGATCTAAAGCAGCTGTGCAACATTTGGATCCAAAGGGCCAACTGGTGCAGGGCTCATCTGACGCACAAATGCTACTTACGCAACTGTGATAAAGCTCAGAGGACATCTGCAAATGTATCTGACACTTTTATTTAGTAACTGTTCAGGACCTGGCACATATGTGAAGTAAAAAGCTTGACAACCCCTTACTTAGCGGTTAAGAGAACACATCATAGAAAATAGATAAATAGAATAAAACTTCTATGGGGTATTACCTGCTAATACATAACATATTTAGATCATTGTGTTAACTTTTATTGTTTTGAAAATGCTATAATTGATGTATTAAAAATGTTTATTTAGTTTCAGTTTTGTTTTGAGTCCTCCCTCTCCTTGCTCTCTGTTCTAAGTCACTTCCCTTTCAGACGGCTAACACAATTAGCGTGCATTCCACTAATGAAACTACTGCACATCACGTCAGGTTTGTGAAGATGTAGTGTATTTTTTGCATTGTGCTTTCGTATATTTACAGGAAATTGTTGTGTGAAAGAATGGGTGATGTCGGCTTGTTGGCTGAGCATTGCACAGAAGCTAAACGTAAGGAGGGTTTGAGTAGAGCCTGGGAAACTAAAACTAAAACTTTTACAGGCATGTTTTTGATGAGGGAACAATATTATAACATGGTAGAAATCTCCAAAAAGTCAAAATTTTTAACCACTTCATGTTTAGGTTGACTATTTTTACAATTATGTCACACGAATCATCACAAATTTAACAGAATCACAAAATGAACCGATTCCTCTTGATTTCCCTTCTGTTTCACCATTTTTGAATATCCTCTCCTCATGCTCCTGCCCTCATGCACCTGTCCTGTCCCTGCTCCTCTCTAGCTGATGCCTTCCGTCTTTGCCTGAGATTTGTCTCTACGCAGAGACATCGCTAAACAGGCTCTTATCGGCGCTCTGCAGTGCGTTTATTTGGAGTCAGAGCCACGAGTCACGAGCTGTCAAAGTAAATATGCAAATGAGAGTGCATCAGTGAGCTTTGGTGAAGATAAGAGCTTTAAAGGAGACGCTCTGCTAAATCAACTTCAGTTTTTACAACATTCACATTTTGTTTGCACCTCAAAATACACCAGTATTTTGGTCTTTTATATATTTGAACATGATTGCCGTGTACAGAGGAGGAACACAGAGAGGAGGACAGAGGAGTACAGAGTATAGATTTTCAGGACATTACTTAAGCTATAATATATAATTTGCTTTTAGGGGAGGTGGTCAGACATTTTCTGATGCACAGTAATTTAGATTTTTTATTTTATTTTAATTTTTTTAATGTAAACTAATAAGAAGTTTAATTTAGTCATTTTCTCAATTCATTACACATTGTCGACATTAAGTCACTTTTTTCATGTGGGAAGAGTAACCAAAATGTTTACTCAAGTAATAGTACTGTAACACTGTCAATTATATTTCACAAATACGAGTGAAAAGTACGGCGTCTTCTGTAGCACCACAACGAGACAAGGTAGAGACGATTCCAAAGAAGGACTCCATTTTGAATATGATTTTGTCCTGACATATGTGAGGAAAAGCAGAGGATTAAGATGCCTGGGTCCACACATGACCCTCCTGTGACAGTGACCTATAAAATAACAGTGACATATAGAAATGCTAATGCTAACGGAGATAACGCTGTGTGCATGTCCTCAGAGACGCATGATCCCCCCAGCTCCTCTCTCGCTGCAAAAACTCATAGATATTGAGCTGAATTCAGAATGTGTTTTATTTTCATTGCACAGTAAATACTTTTCTGTGCTTTTTACTCACTGTTTATAATGCCTCTATTATGTCACCGTGGGACTGTGTGAAGCACTTCCTTACCCTATATTAAAAAGTGACCAGCAAATCATTTTTAGCCAAAATGACTATGCGACAGTGCCGAGTCCTACATGCATCATGGGTTAAGAAAATAAAATCTGAAAAGGAAGTAGGTACAGAGCAGTGGGCAGTGAAAACGTGTAGATCAGAGCAATGACGGCTTGAATACGGAAGAATAAAGATTACTCAACTATGCATGAATCCTCTGCAGTCCCTCAGATTGGCACTGTAAACCCTAATAGTGTTCCTTACAAGACAAATGTATGTTTACTGAAAGTGCCTTGAAACAGGTTGTTTTCTGAACATTGTTGATTAATGGTGGTAAAAGCGGTTTTGGAACAAAGAATAACATTACACCATTAACCATATCACACTATTTTCTGATCTATATTATAATCTTGTTTCCTCATCAAAAACATACCTGGAGTTGTAGTTTTGTTTCATTCACATCGGAGATGGACATCGGCCATCTGTGTGCTATGCATTTTTTTCACCTTTTTGTTTCACTCACACACATTCTCTCAGAACAGAAAACACTCTGTTCCACTTTGCCATGTTTAAACTTCATACACCTTCACTAGAATTATTACAATTATTTTAGCCCTGGAATTGCCCATTTCTACTGAACTAAAGGTAAAACGAGCTGTAGAAGACAGGACTGGAGTGTAAAAAAGTCACTTACCTGTGACTCAGTTGGGTTAAAGGTCAATTAGTTCTAACTGGTCCCATCCATCCTTTCTGCTGTGCGGTGATAGCTGTTTGTTGGCTAATAAATATCCAAAAAGCATTCTGGATCCCAGTGTATCAATAGCCGTGTCACAAAGCTACGACACCAGGACCCACTCCGATCTTCCTGAGCAGTTATAAGGCTGGTTTAAGAAGCCGCTACAGGAGCTTTTAACTTGAAAGCTACCACTTAATAACATATAAGGGAGAACAGAGCATTTTGAACTTCAGAAATGACTAATAATAACGGGTTACTCATACATGTGTGAAAGAAAAAAAAAACACAACTCCAGGTATGTTTTTGATGAGGTAGCAACATTATAACATGCCTTAAAGAGTTAATTTTGTGTAATATAGAACCTTTAACTCAGTGATGTTGCTCACAAAGTTAAAGTTTCACTAACTTTCCTTTAGATAATAATATCACTAGGCTAAACTTAGTAAGGTTACTCATAATGCTGCTTTAGGCATTCACAAGGACTGATCCATGAACACACAAGGACTAAACCAGGACTAGACCAGGACTAAAGCAGGACTAAACTAGGACTAGACCAGGACTAAACCAGGACTATACCAGGTACTAAACCAGGACTAAAGCGGGACTAAAGCAGGATTTAGGCAGGACAAAAACAAGGACTAGACTAGGACTAGACCAGATTGGACACTGGTCTAATGCGCTCCGTGGCTGTGTCTCACCACCTGGGAGGGGACTCGCAGGGGAGACACCTTCATACATCGGCTTAGGGGGAAGAGTTGTTAAAATTCATAGGACAAAAAGAAGAATCAGCGACTGAATCCATAATGCGAGGAGCACAGCAGAGGTCAGACAGCTCATTGGTTTGGTGGTCAGGTTATCCCACAAGGTAATGGATCCATCCAGCAACCAAATAGATATGTTCCCTGAGATTATTTCAGTCAAACACAACTGAAAATACATACATGAATCTGGAGCAAATGTTAAACCAAAGACTGTTGTACTTCCTGTTTCTACCTTCCGTCACTTGTCTGCCAATCACAGCCTGCTGCTTTTGTCTCCCAGCCAATTGTCTTTCAGTTGATATATGCCCCTGCATTGTACCATAGTTTCAGATGCTAACATTTTCTGCCCCATCCCTACCGCAGCAGCAGAACCATCACCTCTTCAGTCTCTCCCTCTACTCTCATAATAGTATCATGAATGTGCAATACATGGAATCACCAGTTCCTACTCTAAATGCATTGTTTATATGCAGAGCTACAAGGATCATAATCACTTGCTCAATTCCCAAGCAGCCAACATGAAGAAATGGAAGAAATGATTCAATCTTAAAATTGACATATTTTGCTATATTGACTATCAGGAGCCTTTTGATTGATTATTGCTTGACTGAATATTGATTTTGACCCCACCCCTATCCCCGCCTATGGAGCTTTGCTTACCTGTAGTGACAAACAAATGTTTGACAAATTCAGACTCATGTGAAAGGAACTGTATGTAAGATTTTGATTTGAAATTGTATAAACATGATTGTGTCCAAAAATAGATTTTACTAATATTGATTTATTTCTAATTACTAAAACATTGAACATGAAGGCCCATTTATTTTCTGATTTGTTTGGTGTTGGTGGTTCTCAAGAAGATTATCCAATCTGAAAGTACAATGAGCCTCACATGAGTCTCTCATTTGAGGTGCCAGTGTAACACAGGTTTAAAAATGCCTAGCTGTGGCCAATATGAAGTATTCCTTACTCAGGATGGAGTCAGCCAAACGTGTTCCTAGCAGTGCTCCATACATGTTTCCTGTTTTGTCAAAAAAAAAAGACATGGCTGCTTACATGTAAAAAGAAGGGGGAAAAACACAAGGGATTGAGAAAGTGCGGATTTTTGCGAAATCAACTAAACTTATTTATTCCATGTTAAAAAAAAAAAAAAAAAAAAAAAAAAAAAAGAGGAGCTGTCTTCCACATTTGAGAGACACATGCTACAAATTAGCAGCTGTAGTTTTGATAGAGGTTTTTCATACTCCAATTCCAGTTTCTTCTGGATTTGAACAGAATGTAGCAGGGACTGGCTGTTCAGGCAAACAATAATCCACACTACTACAACCTGTCTCTGTGGTCTGGTAGGAGCGATTGCAGCCAGTCCACTCCCACACACAAATCTATGCAGACACAAGGAGAGCATGCAAAGTGCACACAGAAAGGGCCCTCACCAGCGTGCATCCAGATCAGAGAGAGTCCTTTTAAACCTAAAATGCCTCTTTCTGATCATTACCTAAACCCCAGCACCTCCAGCCAATCATGAGGCAGTGCTAGTGCAGCCTCTGCAGCTCAGTGAGGGAATTCTGGAAGTTCTGAGCTTTCACATGAGGCATGAACTGTCCATATACTGAGAATGAGAAAAACTTGTATATCTGTCTGCAAGGCACTGAAAAACAAATAAAAATAATGGTTACAATGAATTGCTTGTATGAAGAGATGGACCAGCAGCAGAAGTTAGTTCAACCATTCTGAGGCAAGATCAGAACACTGTGATGTCACATAGACCCAAATTATTATAAATGGCGTACCTGCCCGTGTCCCTTAGCAGAGTTCAGGATGTGTTGTGGCAGGACTCTTTTCTCCGCAGATGTTTGATGGAGGATTGATCTGAACAATGGTATCCACGGAAACGGCCTCAGACATGTAACCTCATGATGGCGGGGCTTTGTGGAGCTGTTTGCTCATAGCTCGGCTCTGCTTAAATACACTGACGCCTACATGTACAGAGACATCGGAGCATAAAGAGAGAAATATTCACACAGGTATCAGAGAATGCATTAATACACCAGATAATAACTTGTGTTAACAAATGAGTGTGTAGTGTAGGGCAGGTCAACTGTTTATTGTTAATGTGCAAACTTTGTGGTGAGGTTGGATAAATATAGCAGGATCATGGACTTAATCATAAATGATCTGGTTGATCATTTATGATTTTACTTTTGGATCATAAGTAAACAGAAGAATACTGGTACTTTCCAGAGTGGTGAAAATGAGGACAGGACACTGTGTCGTAGAGGTGGTCGAGGTGTCTTAATTGTCAGATTTGATGCATTATCCAGGTATTTCAAACTATTCTGGATACTTAGCCTCTCTTTTTAATGTGGTATAACTTAAAATACTGCTTTACTTTGTTTGGTATTTCTTGACCCTGATAAGGCACACCAATTAAGTGAAAACCATTTCAATTCATCAAAAAGCTCAATGAGACAAAAACAATAACAAATAGTACTCTGGACATTCGGATATAAAATATGATTGACTTTTTTTTTTTCTTACAACATCATTTTATATCTTGATTCATATATTTGATGGCTTCTATATATATCTAAAATGTATAAAGTAGTAACCAGAAAAAAAAAAAAAAACAACAACATTGAACAAGAGGGTGTGTCCAGACTTTTGGCTGGTAGTGTACATAGTGTATGTTGTACTGGTAATCCTGTGTGAATTGTCCATGTCTGTAAAAATGTCAAATTAACTGGCTAATTCTAGCTCTATGTTGGTGACTGAAGATCTAGCACATGGAGCCTCTTTGGAAAAGTTTGGATGGAGAGGCTGTATAGGAGGAATGGATTAACAGAGAGAAACTAAATTCTGATTGCTATCACTTCAACATGGAATGGACATACAGACTCCGCTACAGTAGCTGCAGATGCATCATGCTAAAAAGAACATAAGAACATAAGGAAAAAAGAACATTCCAGAGAAGGGAATAACATCTCCATGGAGATTCGCTGGTTGTGGACATTCCACCAGAAAAGTTAGTCAGTGTGCCTTTAAGCAAGAAAATGCTGAAGTAAAATAGTTTTACACAGCGTTAGGTGGGGGTGAAAGATGGAGAGACCACGGAGGAAGTGAAGTAAAGTAGGACAGCGCACAGTGGAAGCTGTTGTCCCAGATGCAGTGAAGGCAACACTCTGGTCGAGGTGGCGACTCTTTGTCTTTGTCATGATGAAGTTTACAGCAACGTCAGTTCCCAATCGGCTTTGCTGTTTTCTACTGAGGAAATCAGCAGACTTGTTTCTTTTATTAAGTTGTTTTAGATGTATATTGACCGGGAAAAGGTGGCTCTCCCTGTCCGGGTGGGTGGACAGTCCTTGCCTCAAGTGGAGGAGTTCAAGAATCTCAGGGTCTTGTTCAAGAGCGAGGGGAGGATGGAGCGTGAGATTGACAGGCGGATCGGTGCAGCGTTGGCAGTGATGTGGTCGCACTGTTGTGGTGAAGAAGGAGCTGAGCTAAAAGCAAAGCTCTCGATTTACCGTCAATCTACGTTCCTACCCTCACCTATGGTCATGAGCTTTAGGCAATAACCGAAAGGACGAGATCACGGATACAAGCGGCCGAAATGAGTTTCCTCCAGAGTGGCTGGGCGCTCCCTTAGAGATAGGGTGAGGAGCTCAGTTACACAGAAGGAGCTCGGAGTAGAGCCGCTGCTCCACGTCAAGAGGAGCCAGCTGAGATGGTTCGGGCATCTGTTCCGGATGCCTCCTGGACACCTCCCTCAGGAGGTGTTCTGGGGCATGTTCCACCGGGAGGAGGCCCCGGGAAGAGGCCCCGCTGAAGGGACTATGTCTCTCGGCTGGCCTGGGAATGCCTTGGGGTCCCCCTGTAGGAGCTGGAGGAAGTGTCTGGGGTGAAGGAAGTCTGGGAGTCCCTGCTTAGACTGTTGCCCCTACGACCCGGCCCGGATAAGTGGAAGAAAATGGATGGATGGATTGATGGATAGATGTATATTGCGAATTAAAATGTGCAAATTATAACATAATGATCCACATGTGTCATAGATTATAGCTGTATAACAGACACAAGCACAGTGTATCTTCTTTTAGTATATTGGTGTCAGTAGTAGCAGCATTAGTACTGCCTAAATGTGAAACAGAGGAGATGTTTTCCATGTGGTGTTCTGAGCTGACTGTGTCACTGACTCAGTAGGATCCAGTTTGACTCCTGACTGCAGTGTAAACACACGTGTGAGGTATCCTCAGGGTGCAGGGGCCTGCTGACAGGTAAGCCCCCGCCCCCACCCGCCCGTGTGCAAGAGAAGCTCCGCCCCCACATCACACGAGTCAATAGAAACACAGAACACAGCACTGGAATAGGACGAGGAGGGAGGAGCTGGAGCCTCTTCCCAGAATCCAGCTCTGAGTTTGGCCCTGGGTCCTACAGAACAAAACACACAGAAAGACACAGAATTACTGACAATGTGGAGGAACATAGCAGCAAAGTGTGCGGTCATACTGTCTGCTGAAATATTGTGTCAATCATCACAGTGACTTGTCAGACCTCTGCTGTTAGAATACAAAATTATAAAACTTATATTGAGGTTTAGCTGCTCCTCAACACAATCTTAAACGCAGGTAAAAAAAAAAAAAAAAAAAAAAAAGATCCATGCCAATCTTTGGACTTGATTTTTAAGCTTTTATTATTATTATTATTATTATTATTATTATTATTATTATTATTATTATTATTATTATTATTACTTCATATATTTTGTACACATTGTACACATATTAGAGCATTCTTTATAGGTTCCCTGTTCTGTTATGCAGAATCTGTGGACATTTTGAACATATCTTAAAGGTGCACTTTTGGGTTCAAGGTCCGTCACCTGCTTGTTTCTATGGATATGCTCTGCCTGGAATGTATTAAACAGATCTATACTTTACATATATTAAATTACAGGTGGATTTATAGCTCAATAATACCTGACTGTGAGTGGGGTCGCCTCTCCACAAATCTGACCTGGAACTTGGTCTGGTTTGGTCTCCATTAAGATATTAAGGTTTAATGCCATACTGTGAAACATTCCAGACAAAGCAATAATATCTCCATGAAACAAAAGCAATTGATGGACCCTCCACCAGAAAAGTTACACAATGCACCTTTTCTGTTGTACCCTCAATACAAAGTTAAAAACAAAAATAGAGGCATTAATTCCCTGGTCCATATGTGAGCATGGTTGGACAGCTGCCACAGAATGTGCAGGAACAGATGTACATGTGTATGTGGCTGCAGTCCAGCGCCTCTGAAAAGAAGGCCTCTTTCTCAACCCCTCTCTCTCTCTTTCTCCCTCTCTTTCTTCCTCTCTCTCCACCCCGCCCCACCTGAGAAACAAACTCTTTTTCTTTGTTTGTTTGTTTTCAACCAGTGCTCCATATTTGAACTGCTGTCATTGTTGAGGTCCAATTAGCCTTCTCTCTTTCACTCTCCTCTGTGCTACTCTGCCTCCTCTCTCTTTCTCTTTCCCTCTCTCCCCTTCTCTCACTCTCTCTCCTGTGTATATGCATTGTGTGTTGCGGTTGCCAGGCGCTCTGGGCATCATTAGCAGCTTTGGCACGTCCGCGTCAGACTCCAAAAGTGTTTCTTTCTCACATTGTTCTGTATTGATTTGCTGGACACTTGTAGAAGCACGGAGCAGTGTGTGCCCACTCCACTTAGCCTCTGTGACAGCCACACAGCAAAACAGCATCCAAGCACCACGCAGAGTGGAGAGGTCTGCTGCTCAGGGCCGGATATTTAGATCACATGTTTAATGTATTCTCATGTCAGGGATTTTCTCATTTTTCTCTCTATTATTATATATTATGTTATTAAAGGTCCTATATTACACAGAAAGGATTCTTGTGACCCATAAACATACCTGGAGTTGTGTTTTGTTTTATTCACACGTTTGAGTAATCCTTTACTATTTATTTGTCTACATCTTCAGAGCTCAAAATGCTCTGTTCCACCTTGTGATGTCAGTTAGTGGTAGTTTTCAAGTTAACAGCTCCTTTTACCTTTAGTTCAATAGAGATTGGCAATTCCATGACTGAAATTATCCAAATTATTCTAGTGAAGGTGTATGAGGTTTAAAAACATAGTGGAGCACTTGCTGTATTACCAAATGACATCACAAGGTGTTTTCCATTTGAGAGAAGAACTCAGAAGAAGAGAAAAACTATTTCTGTGTTAAACATGTGTGAATGAAACAAAACACAACTCCATGTTTTTGATGAGGAAACATTATAACATAGATCAGAAAATAGTGTTATATGGGCCCTTTAATATAATAATTTTTAATATCAGGAATATCGTTCATAATAAAAAATCTCAACACGCTGGAAAAAGATAATTTTGTCAGTATCAACCTATCACCTATAGTTCAGATGTGTTGCACTAATTGTGCTAATGAAGGTGCTGTGATTCCAAACATACCTCTAACTGTGGACCTTCTGCTCGTGCGCTGACCGTGGAGCACCAGAGAAGCAGAGACATGTGTTTGACCTGAGTGTGAGCAGCTCTCCATGACCCACCCCGAGGAACATAGGGTTTAACCTCTCACCATATGACCAGCCCCTCTCTGAGTCTTGGCTCTGCTCTCTCTCACACACACACGCACACACCCACACACACACACACACGCACACACACACACACACACACACACACACACACACACACACACGCTTGTCCACAGCAGGTGTGGACCTGAGGACCACCCACACTCACATGAGCTCACACTGCTGTGGCTCACACATCCATCAGAGACAGGACCTTCTCCCACGTCTTCTGTCCAGCTGTCTCTAACTCTTCTGAAGGGGACATACGCTGTGGGGACTGAGTTAAAGCAGAGCTATTGCAAAATTGACTTTTCAGAGCTTTTAATCATGTTATTGTTTCTCGTCTCATTTATTTAGTGTAGTTGAACTTTAGTCTCCCGTATTCGTCACTGCTCCGATCAACCCATTTTCATTGCCCTAGAAGCAATGAAAATGGGCCCACTGTGACTTATACATTTTCTTCTCCAATTTTATTTTCATAATCAGTAACACACGTAGGATTTGGCAGCACTGAATAGCCAGTTTGGCAAAAATTTAAATTTTTCATTTTAGATGAATATTACTTCTTCTTTTTTTTTTTTTTTTTTTTTTTTTTTTCACAGTCACATGAGTTTATGTAACTTTGAACCAGTGGGTACATTGGCCAACAACACTACACCATTCACTTTATTTATTTATTTATTTATTTTTATTATATAACATTTCTTTGCTGTGATGTAAAATTGTAAAGTCTTTCTGCCATTTTGAGGCAGTAGCCAACAAATTTTCAAAGCAGAGTTAAAACTTGAAATGTTGTATTTGGCATCACGTCTGTGTGAACATGAACAGGAGGAGGGGAGGATTCTCAGACTGAACAAGGCCTGTAAGCAGAAGTGGATATTACTCACTAACACTGAATAACTTTTTAAAGAAATTGTACTTTACTAGCAGCATACTTTTACTCCTACTAGTTTTTGTGTTTCTTGCACGCTCCTTCAGATATGATTTAGAGTCTAACTTTTGAAAATACCAGATTGTGTGCATTATTGAATGTTTAGTCCTTTACATTAACTTTATTATAAATTCTTTAAGTTACTCTTACTTAAGTAATAGTTTTCCCAAATACTTTCATTTCTTGGAACACTACTTTGTACTTCTATTTGAGTATTGTTTACGTTACTCTTACTTGAGTACAATTTTTGGCTACACTGCCACCTTTGCCCGTAAGCAAAAATACCTATAGTCTTCCTCCAGGCTCACCATTTGTATATAAGTTTGCATTTTAAACAGAGAAGACATGCAGTGTAAAGTAAACGCAATGAGACGTGTGCTATCAGGCTCCAACTAGCAGCACTCTTTCATTCTTCAGTCACTTCTCCGACTGGCAGACTGCTCCAGAACATGTAAGGTCAAGCCCATTTGGTTGACTTTGGAAAAACTAATCCTGACGAAGCAAACTCACTGGCTCCTTTCACTGGCCTACACCAGGTTTAAAGTGCATTATTCAGATGTAATACAGATATTCTTTTATGCAGTGCCTTCTGTCCATCCTCGCTACACCACTAAGCACAAACCGTGAGCCATGTTTTGATTGGCACAGTTGGTGAAAGTGGTTGGCGTTGTTGGCAGGATCTGCAGAATGGGTGGGCGGAGGATGTCTGCCTCCACATGTGTTGAGCAGAGATGGTGAGACGATGGTTCTTCTCTGGTTCCTCTCTGGTTCTGCTCAGTTTTTTCTCTGATTCTTCTCTGGTTCTTCTCTAGTTGTTCCTTGGGTCTTCTCTGGTTCTGTTCCGGTTCTTCTCTGTTTCTGTTTTGGTTCTACTCCGGTTCTGCTGTGGATCTTCTTTGAATCTTCTTAGATTACTTTCTTGTTCTTCTCTGGTTCTTCTCTGGTTTTGCTCTAGTTCTTCTCTGGTTCTGCTGTGGATCTTCTTTGGTTCTTCTCTGGTTCTGCTCTAGTTGTTTTCTAGTTCTTCTCTGGTTCTACTGTGGATCTTCTTGGGATCTTCTGTGGTTCTGCTCTGGATCTTCTATGGGTCTACTCTGGTTCTTCTTTGGTTCTTTTCTGGCTTTGCTCTGGATCTTCTCTGGCTCTACTCTGGTTCTTTTCTGTTTTTTTCTCTGGATCTTCTCTGATTCTTCTCTGGTTCTGCTCTGTATGTTCTCTGGTTCTACTCTGGTTCTTCTCTAGTTCTTGTCTGATTCTATTCTGGTTTTGCTCTGGTTCTTCTCTGATTCTTCTCTGGGTCTGCTCTGGTTCTGCTGTAGTTCTGCTAGTTCTACTGTGGTTCTTCTCTAATTCTTCTCTGGTTCTTGTTTTTTTTCCTGGTTCTTTGCTGTTCCTCTCTGGTTCTTCTCTGGTTCTTCTCTGATTCTTCCCACAGCATCAAGAGTCCTCCTGAGTGAGGGTGGGCAGATTCGCTCGGTCTGGGCCCCGACTGTGAGTGCGAGTGGGGCTGGTCCAAGCTTTGGAGAGATATTGTTCTAGTGAGAGTATTATGAATGAAAGCTACAAAATAATTCAAGTGTGTCTTACATTCTGCTAAACCTTTGCGAGCTTGTAAAGTGGTTGTTACCTCAGCAAAACCCTTTTAGAGAAAACCTGCACAGTAACTGACTGGGATCTGGAATACTCACTTCTTTAACACTTTACGAAGTTGTGAGTCTGGTCACGGTGAATCTCCCCAAATTCAGGTGGGTGTGACTGACAGGTGGATTAGTCACTGAATGTTTGTTTTGGCTTGTGAGCTTGGGAGTGGTGACCAGACTGATATCTCTGTATAAATAATGCAGAGAGATATTAGTTTGGACTTGCCAGTCAAGCACACCAGAGTTGTATATGAGAGCTCAAAAAGCTGTGGCACTGGTGTCGTGTGATGGTGCCCTGTTTCTCCAGGAAGTGCTCGTCCAGGTTTTCAAAGCACACATACCTCCACTCAGATTATTTCAGAGCTCTCACAATAAGGTCCCTGTGGCTAAAAAGGAAATCATTAGTTTCTTCTGTTGAAAAGAAAAATTGTATTATTTGAACTTCAATCCATAGATTCCCTTAAGAAATTCTAAATTTCATTGACAATTTTCGTGAAACGTATTTTTCACATAGTTTGAGCCAAACCCCAATAAAAGTTGCGTCTACCAGCACCATATTAGAAAAGTCTTTATATCTGTTTTTTCTGAAGATTTTTTTGAGAAATTTTACTTCTTAGAATTATGTTTCAGCAATATTTATTTATTTATTTATTTGTTTGTTTGTTTTACATTACTTAACTGTCTTTTTACTACTGAACACAGACCCCAGTAGCTGCAGTATCTCAGGTTGACCACTTGGACCTCCACATCTCTCTTCCTTCTAGTGCACTTTTTTTTTTTTTTTTTTAATCAGCGTTCCACCTGTATGCACACAGCACACAGATATGCTAGCTGTTTGTGCGATGCTATCAGGTGAGAAGGCTTCTGTGGATCTTCACGCTTCACTTCTTGTGTTTGTCCAAATCTGCCACAAACATCAAACACAGAATCCCTCTCTCCTCTCCGGCCCTCCATATCGCCGCGGTAACGTTTGTGCTGTAAGAGGTTCCAGATTGGGATCTCGCCACAGCATTTGGGAATGCTGGTTTCTCGCTCCACTGGGGAGGCACAGAGGGGACTGGTGTAAACAACCAGGAGATGAGCATTCTGTGGTTCTTTCAGGTGAGGAACCAGGCTGATCGCTCTCCAAAGCTCCCCCAAGCAGCTGCCTCCTCGGTGGGTCCAGGGTCACCACTTTCCCACTGGGAAACACATGTTTGAGTAACTCTTGATTATTAGTCTGTCAACATCTCCAAAGCTCAAAATGCTCTGTTCCACCTTGTGATGTCATGAAATGGTAATAACAGCTACTTTTTACCTTTTGTTCAGATGGGCAATTCCAGGTCTGCAATAATCCAAATAATTCTAGTGTAGGTGTATTGAGTTTAAAAACACAGTAGAGCACTTCCTATATAACCGCATGACGTTACGTTGGAACAGAGAAGAAGAGAAGAACTAAAGATGCAGGGTTTGTGTGTTAAAGATGTGTGAATGAAATAAAACACAACTCCAGGTATGTCTTTGTAAAAAGTTGGGACACACCTTTTTCAGTGTATTTTTTATTTAAGTAAAAATAAATATCTGGTGGAGGGTCTGTCACCTGCTTGTTTCTATGGATATGTCATTGCTCTGCGTCGAATGTTCCACTATCTTACATTTATTCAATTACGGGTGATTTTATAGCTAAAAAATACGTAGAAAAACAGGCATTCTGATTGTGAGTGGGGTTGCCTCTCCACAGATCTGACCTGGAACTTGGTTTAGTTTCGTCTCCATGAAAATAGAAAGGTTTAATACCAAACAAAGCAATAACATTTATCTGGAGACAAGCATTTGACAGACTCTCCACTAGTTACACAATGCACCTTTAAGTTAAGTAAAAACTAAACTATATATTTTTACATTCAAATGCTCAAACTCGCCACCCTTTGCAAAATCGAATTCAACAAAGGATATATCAAAACATCATCAGGCGGTCAGTCTTCGGATCTCCCCAGCAGCTCTCCGTCCAGTGGGTCCAGGGTCACCACGTTCCCACCAGGAGCACTCACCATCCACACACCACCAACGCGCTTTCAATGACAATCGGACGCCTTCAATGTGCATTCCTCTGGGTTTGTGTTCGAGGAGAGTCGGGTGAATGGAGAATCAGCATGTGCATTAGCCCCCCCACCTCAAGCCCTTCCACCAACGCCCCTCCCTCCCCCCACCACCATTCTGTCCAAAGAGCAGGAGCCACGGGAGGCGGGTTTGAGGCGTTTGTGAGGGGTTTGGGAGCTGCAGAGAAAGCGGAGAGGGCTTGGAGCGAGGAGAAAAGAATCCATCCGTTTTGGCTTCACGGGACTTTTGACAAACAGGACGTGCTGCTTCAAAGCTTTCACACGAACAAAACAAGGACGCTTAAAACTCACCAGCTACTCCATTAAAGGCGCCTTATTTTAAAATCATAGAAAAACATAGAAAATCTAGATTTGTTGATTATTTGTTATTTATTAGGATCCCCATTAGCTGTACCCGAGGGCCAGCTAGTCTTTCTGAGGTCCTGTATTAAGATCATTTTAAACAGTTTGCAGTGGTCCAAAGTTATTTGAGTCTTTAAGTCATATGATAGATACTAGTATGTACTAACAAACGGCTTTATGTAACTTTCTGGTGGAGGAACTTCATCTTCACTTTGGATGTTCCACAGTATGGCATTAAATCTGTTCAACTCCATGGAAACAAGTGGGTGACACCAAAAGACAAAAGTTGCATGTCACATCTGTGGAGAGGCAATCCCACTCAGTAAGAATACATGTTTTTCAAGGATTTTTTTGAGCAATAAAAACACCTGTTATTAAACAATTACAATATATTTGTAATTGCATTAAACTATTACAAGATATTGTTTAATGCAATGCTATGGCTACAAAGCTAACTTCACCTGGGTGGCCTGTACCTATATATGTATTTGCTTTATGCATATTCATGGATTTCAGCTTTCTGTAGGCGTTTTTATATATACTGACTCCTGACTGGCTGGCCCTTCAGATCAGAGAGGGGAGAGGCATTTTATATTTGGAAGTGTTCCTCTTTTTTTTTTCTTTTTTTTTTTTTTTTCTGACAATTTTAGCAATTCTGATTCCTTTGATTCAAAACATAAATTTCATAGCACCATAGCGACCGTCATGCTGCCAATTTTCACTTCAAAATAATCCAGTCTCCACTGTTGCCAGCAGAGAATAACAAACACTGTGGCACAGTAGTAACATAGTGACAGGATATAATTTAACTAATAGTAATTAATCGCAGAAACAGAACACAGAGTTGTACCTGATTATTACGGTCTTAAAAAGAAAAGGAGAATTAGTTCATTTTGGTCGAGAGTTATTCCTCATTCTGAGCATCCTAATTATTCACCATGATGAGTTTATAAGTGCTTTTCACAGTTCTCAGCACGGCGGCACCGGAGGGGGTGGAGGGGGCACTGGTCTCCCCTAGAATGCTCACTGCACCCCCCTTGCCCTCCCCCAGACTTTTGCCCCACTTTCACAGCACATCCAATCTCGACTAAAAATGTTCAAATGGCAACCACAGAGTGTTCAAAATGAGACTACAGTAAAACAAGAATTCCATATTAGGTTTTATAAATCACTACAGGAGCTAACTTTAAACTGGTTTAAAACAGCAAAACAAACATGTTAAATAAGCACCCCCTTTGAAGACCTCAGCACCCCCTCAGCTCCTCCAAACAAAAATGTAAGTCGTGCCACCTGTGGTTCTCAGCAACCAGTGCAGAGTTTTGCCATGACGGTAAATGTAACTACAAGTAGCATGCAAGTGCTCACTTCCTGATTATTTGTCAATAACATGCTTTCCAATTAGATGGAGACAGCACACAGCAGACTTATTTTGACCTCAGCATATCTGTACTGAAGAAAGACAAACTCTGCTCAGATACATGGGAAAATGTCAGGTACAGGGCCTTTAATTTGAACCTTACCCTTAACACTGTGCAGACATGGTCGGTATTTCTGTGATGCTATGGAAACAGGGCTACAGATTACATGTATTTCTTGACATCCCACTTACCATGTCATTTCCATATTATTACCATGTTATTACTGTGCTGTGTAGACCAACCCAAACACCTAATCCAAGCATTCTAAGTGAACAAGAAGCAATGGGTGGATCAATACCAAATCGAAAAGTAATAATTCTCATATTCTCATTCTCATCAAAAATTCTTGAAATATGTTGAAAGTTGATTTTTTTTTTTTTTTTTTCTTTTGGTAATTTTAGACATTATTTCAAGTTAGAAAATGTGAAATGTTTGTTTAAAGGTGCATTGTGTAACTTTTCCAGTGAAGGGCGCGTCAAATACTTTTCTCTCTACCAGACCAAGTTACAGGTTAGATCTGTGGAGAGGCGCCCCCATTCACAGTCAGAATGCCTGTTTTTTGAAGTATTTTTGAGCTTTAAAACCACCTGTAATTTAATAAATGTAAAGTAGAGCTGTTTAATTTCATATTGTGGAACATTACAGGCAGAGCAATGACATATCCATAGAAACAAGCAGGTGTCAGACCCCGAACCAAAAAGTTACACAGTGCATCTTTAAGAGAGAATTAAAGCTACAAGACTGCATCATATGTGTTTTTTAATACAAAATGACATCATGATACTTAACATAGTGTTGCTTGGTATCAGAAATGAACTAAAATTGCTAGTCTTAACCATCACTAACATGAAGTCTATGCCATACATCCTCTTTTCAGTCGTATTTGTTCATATATTTCTTGGTCCTGTAGAAAAGCCTGTAGAAAAGCCTGTAGAACAACGTGGCAGTTTTGGTGAATGGAGAAGTGACTCACACAGAGATCCTCAGCCACTGCATTCAGACTCTTGTGCTGAGGTTAAAACGGGACAGAAAATACACTTTTTGATGGGTGCTTTCTAACAACACACTTTGAACGAAAAAGGCACCAAAATACTGATCTGAAATGTCAATGAATCGTGGTTCTTTATTCAGGAAGAATTGGTCTGAAACACTGATCATATTCAGTGTTTATGCTATTTACATATATATTAAAAATACCAAGTAAAATCAGACATGAGCACCATCTGAAAATGTAGTATATTCCAGATTCAAAGATTTTGAGTCTTAAAAACGTGAAAAACGTAAGCAGTTCATTTTTTCATCAACGGTTTGCAGCGTCTAAAGTTATTCCTCACTTACCTTATACATTCTGAGCATCCTCATTATTCACTTTATGAGCACTTTTTACAACTCTCAGAGACCAGAGCAGAATTTTGCCATAGTGGAAATATTAACTACAAACAACAGTTACAGTAGCATGTCAACGCAATCACTTCCTGATTATTGGACAACAATAATCATATTAAAATGATATGCAGACTGTATACACACAGCTGACTTATTTTGACCTCAAGAGCTGCTTATACAATATACTATAAACTGGGGCAAAACACATTTTACTCATGTACATGTACATTGCTTGTCTCCACTGAAATGTCAATGCTTTGCTTGAAATGTTCCACAGTATTAAAGACATACAGTATGTGCTTTTTTTCTGGTACTTAGTATTAATCTACAGCACAATACAGTGGCAGATAGACTTTGTTCATTGCTTTTCCATCTTCAAGGCACTCAAAGCGCTTTTAAATGAAGGAGCCACTCACCCATTCACACGCACATTCATAAACCACTGTACGCAGACACTTTGGGCAAGGTGGGGGAAGTGTCTTGCCCAAGGACACAACGACAGCGTTCATCTGTGGGAGCTGGAATCGCACCGCCAACCCATGAGACAATGGATCTGGCAGCTAAACCAATGATGTTTGTGTCGTGGGATTTGAACTGCCAACCTTCAGATCAGTGGACAAACACTCAACTGGCCTAAATATGGGTCTAAAGCAAAACTCTGTTCAAAAGTCAGAACTGGCAGGTCCCACCTCTTCATAGTGACATTTTTCCATAACAAGTAGCGGATTTTCATTTAGATGTTGAAAAATGGCTACTACTAATCGTGTACTGTGATCCAAAGCAAGAAAGAAAATACCTGACGAAGGCTTTTTGCCAAAACGTTATCTAAGAATTTTTAAAAGTTTTGGACATCGGCCATTGGAGTGTGCTATGCATTTTTTCCCTTTCACAAAAAATGGCTACTGAACATTTCTGAATGACCCGTATATGACACAGAGTCTTACTTTTTCATTTATTGTTATTACAGTGCAGTGGGCAGAGCACCCAAGCTTCAAATGCAGCACAATACACTATTACTCAAACATGCATGAATCAGCACCATAGCGACCGTCATGCTGCTAATTTTTCACTTCAAAATACTCTATGTCTATACTGATTCTTCAAAGTCCTCCAGACCATTTTTTGACACATTTTTATCAGAAAATGCATTGTATTTTAGTTTACCTACACACAAAATACAACCTTGAGTAAGATAATGGTGAGAACACCATTGTGACATGGTTAAAAGTTCAGAAAGGTCAATCTGCTTTAAACTTATCTATCTCCATGGTGACAAGCAGGAAGTGCCATAAGACTGAGGTCAGATCTGTGAAGCGATTACCCAACTCACAGTAAGAATTAATGTGTTTCAAGCAATATAATCACTTCTAATTGTATGTAAACATGTATGGCAGTATTAGCAGTTGCCAGCTGTAGTATTTGTAGCAACAATAGCACCACTAGTAGGTATTAGTAGTAGTCAGTGTACTTTATTCTGTTTCTGGAAATACTAAAATATGCCTACTTTCTCATTATAAAACACAATTCATGCTTCAGCAATTACTCAGAGCTTGTGTTGATTTACTAAATTAAAATACTAGTACAGTTTTGGCTTCTCTACCCCACTAAGCTCATTAATTCTTCACATCAAGTCTCACTACACTTTTTTATGTTTAACAAGAGGTTTTGTGTTTATAAAATTGGCTTTGTAAATCGAAAAATAGTCCCCAAGCCATCATAGACCGTGCAGAGCTGTGATGGGCCTGCAGTGCCAAGGACAGTCCTGGCTCAGAAGCACATGCACACAGCACAGTGTATAATAAACACACTGGCTTGTATGATTAACAGACATCGCTTGGGCTTAAGCATAGTGGACAGTTCTTCTCTCCAGACCCAAACTTAGCCTTGTGATGCTCTATGTAAGCCCTTTACTTCTTTATTTTTGTGGTAGAGACTAGTTGGTAAAGCATACCCCCATAAAGGTCCTATAATAAAATACATAAAATACATAAAATTCAATTTAGTGAGCTTTAAGCCATGTTATAATGTTGTTAGCTCATCAAAAACATACCTGGAGTTGTGTTTTGTTTCATTCACACATGTTTAAGTAATCCTGCATTATTAGTCTGTCTGCATCTCTAAAGCTCAAAATGCTCTGTTCCACCTTGTGATGTCATGTAGTGGTAGTTCAAGGGTCTACTGAATGGGCTATCTTGCATCATTCCCCTCATCCCCCCACCATGCCTGAATGATCCTGGGAGCTATGTTGTCAGGGGCTTTATGCCCCTGGTAGGGTCCCCCAAGGCAAACAGGTCCTGGGGACGGTTCAGACTAAGAGCGGTTCAGAAGCCCCTTATGATGAGATTTACAACGAGGCCAGTTCCATCGTCCGGATTGGCCTCACCGGGATCTCACAGTGGAGCCAGACCTGGGGAGGGTGCTTGACAGCAAGCGTCTGGTGGCCGGACCTCCCCCCACGGGGTCCGGCCAGGCACAGCCCAAACGAGTGATGTGGGACCGTCATCCCATGAACCCACCACCTGTAGGAGGATCCGTAAGGAGCCTGTGCAGCAGTACCTGGCCTTCTTGGAGTCCCTGGGAGGGGTACAAGATACCGACCGGGGACTCCGTTGTTCTACTGGGGGACTTCAACGCCCACGTGGGCAATGACAGTGACACCTGGAGAGGGGTGATCGGGAGGAACGGCCTCCCTGATCTGAACCCAAGTGGTGTTCTGTTATTGGACTTCTGTGCTGTCACAGCTTGTCAATAACAAACATCATGTTCAAGCACAAGGATGTCCATCATTGCATGTGGCACCAGGAGGTTGGCCAAGGTCGATGATCGACTTTGTCGTCATGTCATTTGACATGTCTTGGACACTTGGGTGAAGAAAGGGGCGAGCTGTCAATCGATCACCACCTCAGAATCAGAATCAGAAAAGCTTTTATTGCCATTGTCAGTGAACACAATTCACAGACTAGGAACTTGCTTTGGTGATGAGGTGCAACATAGAATACTGAATAGTAGTAATAATAATAATAATAATAATAATAATAATAATAATAATAATAATAATAATAATAATAAAGTATCACTATTTAAAAATAAAGTAAGAGCATGCAAAAAAAAGATTAAGATATATAATAAAAAATAAAAATAGTCTCGTATATACAGAAGCATCAGAACAACAGTGCAAACTGACAGTGCAAAAGATCAAGTGATGTGGCATGACTTATTTAAAGTGACTGGTGTTATAGTGGTGTTAAGTCACCTGGTGGTGAGTTGGGTCCGCTGGCGGAGGAGGAAGTCGGA